>CM031244.1:517071879-517671879 GCA_018340775.1 Taxus wallichiana var. yunnanensis
GATGATATTTGTTCGAGGTCGGATTCATTCTAATTTTTTTACAACACTATTATCATCATTCGAAGGGAAACATCACCTAAAGAAGAAATCCCATTGAAAAGACGATGTTTTCCAACTAGGGCTTATTTGGACGTAGAGGTACAAAATTTTTGATGTTCATCCACTTAGAGGTCGCAGTGGTATAATTTCTAAGCAACAAATAAGACCTTTGTTTTTCCGCCCATTCGCAAAGCAAAAATACATCAAAACTAAGTACTTGTTAGAATTTATGGTCTCCAAATCAGTGCAGTAACATTTTCATATGCGTGAGAAAATTTAAATTGTAGCTTGCCTGCTGAGAATTTCATGTTATTATGTTTGTATTTGGGATTTCCATTTTGTAAATTTTATAGCCTATATTTTAGGCATGTAAACTTGTATATATATGCACCTATATTTACAAGGAAGGCATTTCCAAACTACACTTAAGTTTGTGGTTGTTGACTCTAACAAATGTCATCATCAGTAAAGTGCAAGGATACATTCAATACTGATTGGGGGTTACATATTGGATACCGAGATAAGCCATAGTCATAAGTAAGGGTTATTTTTACGACCGTTTAGATGTTTTTGTGATTTTAATCGTTAAATACTTGTACACATTTGAGATAATCATCACAGATGAGTTGTATATTTAAAATGCAACCTGTAATTTCCAACTTTCCATTTGTGTATGTCTCTTATCTACCAAATTAAATATCATCAAAGTCGACAACCTTGAAGATTTTAAAAAATATTAAAAATACACAAGTACATTAAGTACATAATTTCTCTCGTATGGCCATTTATTAGGTACAATTAATTTTCGACTACGGTTGTTCTTGCATTACCTACTTCCTTGTAATTACTCCAACTAAAAATTTAAAAGGAGGCCCGTAAAGTTCTACAAGACGCTATAATCTAAAAAATTGTTCTCTTCAATAATACTTTTAAAGCACTCCTTATATTATTTTATGTCCTGGGAAAACACTTGCCCTACATCTTATACAACAAAATTTTTCTCCTTCGTTTGATACCTATTATTGTCATGTCGCTATTAGGGGGTAGATTTTTGCATTTGTCCCCTAATCCACTTTCCTCTCCCTCGCAGTTCTCCATCCTCTAGTCCTTCATCTTTGTCCCTCTTCCTCTCTCATTATTAATCTCCTTCCAATTTGACTTTGTCAATCGATACCCTTTGGTGTTTCCATCATATATTTTATGTATGACTACTAGTATATTATCAACTAAACTTATATATATTTATCACGCGGAAGGCGTTTTTACATTGAGAAGGCCCTTGCTAACTCTGACACCTTTTTAAAATTGAACGACAGAGATTAAATAGAAAGGCTTGCGTTGAAATCTCATGGTCACGAGCTCTTTGCTTCTGACATGCTCTGTTTTAGTAAGTCTTTGTATAATTTTGTGTGCTCCAGCCGGCTTATGCAGTCCTCCATTTCATTCAACAAAATTTTCTTCTCCGCTGTTAGGACTGACGTATCAACCTCGCGTGGGAGTCCAGGTGACGTCAAAGCTAACATTCGAGGGGAAAAACGATATCATCGTGGAATTTATGTGGCGGAGTGAAGAAATTCCACGTCATCTCCTTGAATGCACAATGAATGGCCATGTCATCGCTCCGATTCTCTTCTGAGTGGTGAATACTCCAAGCTTCGTCTAATCTGATGTCGATTTCCGCGAACAGAGATTTGAAGAGCGTGATGGCATCGTTATACTAGTAAAACATCCTTCTGACTGCCATGGGATAGAGAATTTCTGGTATATATTCCGTCCAGGTAATGATATTCCTACCGTAAGGCATCTTATTAGCTTCTAATATATTGTTCCAAAGATGGAAATCAAACTCAGGAATGAAGAAAAAGCGTAGGATTTTCCGCTTTTTGATTTCCTCTTGTGTTCCCTAAAAGCCAATTATAGCCGAGGTGGGTTGTTATAAACCTGCGTTCCAACGGAGAGAGGGTTTCGTCGTACATGAAAATTTCGGCCACCACATCTGAGAATGAGTGCGAAAGCCAATCTTTTCGTTATGCTCAATTTTGGATTGTGAAATATAAGATCACTATACAATAAAATGGGCAGGTTTATTGGAGAAGCATTATGTCAAATTATCAGAATGGCAGGCAATTTTGTAGCTCTACCCACCACAGTTTGAAAGAAAGCGTTTAGTTTGGGAAGTTAGTGGGAAAGATGAGAATATGAGCATGTGCCCTTCACTTCTTCTCACCAAAATACTAAGTTCATTTCTTGGGAAGTTAGTGGCCGAAACCTTTGGGAAAGACTTTTCACTCATAAATTTACCCTTAAACAAACAGACATTGCTGGCTTTCATAAAAAAATTACCAAAACATTCAATATTAATTTTGTTAGTGCATTAAAACTTTTATTCTGAATATTGAAACTAACATGACCTAAAAAGTTATTCCTAGATGCATAATTAACCTTAATATTCAGCAACAAAAGTAAGAGAAATTTCACATCTGAAGCACCAATTACACACATGTAAAAATAAAAGCTAAATTGAAATAGTCCATGTAAAATCCCTACTATATAATTGAGCTCATATACTGGATATTTCATGGGAAGGAATAATCTCATCCGTGGAAAACGTGTGGCCCATGCAAGAGATTAAATTTCTCTATCCAATCAAAATCCATGAAAACTCACACCTGTCCGTTTTTTTGGTCATTGTTGAATAACGATGCCATCACAATCATTGATGAGGAGAACTTCACATGACGTCGCAACCTTTGAATGCTACTTACACTCCTCATCTTCATGTCTCTAACTCAACACGGATAAAACTATAAACACATTTTCGCTTTGCAATATTTTCCTACCACTCCTTACATTCACACACACACACACACACACACACATATATATATAAATTGTTTCGGCATTGTCCTAAACAACACCCCTGGTCTCCTTCAAAGGATTTCCATATATACATCATCATGTTGTTCAACGTTTGATTTCACATTGTTTCTACTTTTATTTTCTCTGCCCCGCACTTCTTCACCCTCGACCCCTTCATCTTCACCTCTCTTCCTCTTGCAATATACATTCTTCAAAAGATCCTTTGACGTTTCCATTATACATTTCAAGTACGATTGCTAGTATTTATGATTCCTTTATTTATGTTGCATGTGGAAATACGTAAAACTGGGGCAACGTAAGTTAGAGTATTCTAAAGTAAAAAACCAGAAATCTTGATTTCCTGTAAACAAATCACATCTAAACTGTTAATTAATTGGAAAACTAAATGAACAGATAATTTTTGTGAGGGCTCTATTAGACCCCGAACATTCCATGATAGGAAATTCATGAAAAATAAAACATATCAAATTCCTCTTTCGTCAAGAATTCCATCCTCAGAACCGAGAATGAAAAAATTGTTGGCAAGAAGAAGCTAGTCTGAATCATTATGCTCAACATGAATGGAGAGGTGCTTGGCCCCATTTTCTCCCGCACTCCGGTGAAAGCTCTCGTGGTGGAATTATTGAGCTTCGCAGAGGAAGAGAGGTTGATGCAAAATTCCACGCATTCTTTAATTGAATTGAATAACTTGGCTCTTGTGAGGGCTCGGAGGGAATGGAAACTAAAGGGTTGGGTGGCACCACTCTTGGCTCATCCTGGGACGACCTAGGGAAGAAGAGGGAGGTGGAAATTCAATGAGAAGGTTTCACCCTGATCTCTTCTTAGATCCAACTACAGTCAATGAAATATCCTTGTGGGATACCCTTAAAAATGCACAAAATATCAAAAAATTATAGCCAAATAAAGTACTTTTTTTGCAGATTTTTACAATTAGGGCAGCGAACACTAGAAAATTAATATCTCCCAAACTATCCACCCAAATTACTTGAAAATTTAAAGTGATCTTGCTAGTAATATAAAGAACAAAAGAAAATTGTTTTTGGAATTTTTCAGATAATAAAATGCTGCTAGAAAATTACAGCGTGCTCCTAGCATAATGAGTTGGAGAACTTTTAAAATTCATAACTCTCTCGATTAGAAGTGCAAAAATTATGATATTTTGGAAATAGCATTTACAAATATAGGAGATGATATTCCAACCTTTATATCTGAATTCCTACCACTGGAAACCCCTCAAATAAAGGTAGCAATATTCCAAACAAGTTGCCTAGCTTGGAAAAATGTTGGAAATTGATGAAAATGCCTTCAAAGTGATGTTAATCCCTGCTCAAATGGCTGCCATAAATATGATCTAAAACCCTCTCGATTATCTTCACCAAAAGTCTCTAAAACTCTTCCTCCTGAAACCCTCGAAAATATCTTTGTAAATCAGCCCTGAAAATAGCTCCAAAATGACAAGCTACGGTAGATCTCTCATTACCGAAAAATTCCATGCTATCTAGGGATGGATCTCTCACCACCGAAGCTGTGTACTGTGTGTGATTTCACTCCACAAGCTATAGATTTACAAGCAGTAGTTGCACATGAAAGTAGATGATTAGGTATGCAAGAATACCCTTCATTTTGCCCCCAACTCCTTATATAACTTCTCCAAGGCAAAAGAGCCCCAATAAACCCTAGTCGTATTTTTTCCTTTGAAGGGAAAATAAACTAAAAGTAAATTAAGTTACTTTTCCATTTTTAAGTTGCTTTGAGAAATGCTTGACCCCAAGCATTACCCTGTCATGTTGTAGAAGCTGAATACCACAAAGTAAGTTTCTCCACCTCACCTTGTCACAACCAAAGATCGGTGTAATTTGAAGTAATCAAGAAACCCCATGTATTCATCATGTACTCAATGTTGTATCGAGAGCAATGTTGTCCTTGAAGTAGAATGATACCCAAACGACTCTCCACTGGTACCCACATCGGGATTGCCAATCTGTCCAATCCCTGCCACTCTGATGCCATCATCCTAGGACTCGTCACTCTCTCTCGATCAACTCTTGGGTACGAAAGTCCACTCTGAATCTTGTAGAATCCCGGATTAACCTATGAAATAACCTCTATCCATAAAAAGTGTGTTAACTCTCCCACATGAACCACATTAGTGTGAGAGTACAACTCCTCATAATGTATCTCAATGTGTCCCATGGGGGAAAAATCCCAAGATTTAAGTACATGGTAAACCGATAATTTCAACTCTACATAGCTCACCTCTGTGATGAGTGATAACCTCTTTGAATAACTAGGTAATTGAGTCAACTCCATCCCTCCATTGATTATCACATGGGTGAAATGCCGACCGTGCCTAGAAGATGTAAAATACATAGGAGTGCTATCCCATGTTGACTCAGAACATGATGAACATGTAAGCTCGATTCAAGTCAGAATGACAAACCGTATATCCCTGTATGAAGTTGAGGATATCCTCTCTCAATCCATGCCATCTCGAACCTCTACGATATGAACCGTAGGTCTCATCGAAGCTCAAGTGTCCAAATCACGAAAGAACAATGCACATTTTGCAATATCTCCATCCTCAACCATGAATCGACACAAGGTATAATCCGCCCGATAGAATATCATCTCATCCTCCAATATGTAGGTGTCATCCTATATATGACCATCCGAGAATCTCACAAGTGTGTGGAGTTCTTGGAGAACTCAACAAGCAAATGAGATCTCAAAGTCTACCAAAACCTTAGACAACCGACATAATAATAAACTCGGATGATCTGAAAGCGTAACCCCAATCTCTCAGAATCGCTCTCACGCAACACTATTGGTCACATCCACATCCATCATACTCCACATCAATCCACAATAATAAAACCCCTCATCATGTCAGAAAGTCCTCTCTATCCACTCAGCTGTAACCACCATAGGTGCTCTTGTAGATAATCCCCTCAAAATCACATTCCTGCCCTTGGACTTAAACTTCAGCTCCATCATCTGAAAGTTAGTCCGAAACTCACCAAGAGAGTGAAACCACTGCACTCCTAACACTATGTTGGTCACTCCCATACCAACAATGTGGAAATCATCGTAACTGTATAGTTACCCATTGTGATGCTCACTTGGGGAACCCACCGTGTGCACCTCATAGAATCTCCATTGGCTACAACCACATTGAAGCCCTCAAAATCCTCTCGCTTTGTAATCCCCCGCCTCTCAACCAATGAGGCATCAATAAAATTGTGGGTTACCCCACTATTAATGAGTAGCACAACTCGTGACCTCCGCATAACTCCTCTAATCCTAAATGCCTTATACATTAGAGTATTAGACAATGTGGTTATAATTTCTCAAGGAAAAGTCTCCTCCTCCTACCCCGCATCAAGTACTATCCAACACAACTCCATCTCCATCATTCATATCGACGCGAGTCTCTAACTCCTCACTCTCCTCGAAGACCACAATGAATTGGGCCCTCCCTCTACCTCTGCAATCATGTCCTGGAACCCAAGGTGTGCGGCAATCGAAACATAGTTTCTTTTGCCTCAACTCATCTCTGTCCTCTCGGAAATGATTGGCTTCTTAGCCACCTCCTGCCTCAATGGAGGCTCCCTCTGCTGAAGTTTGTTTGATCTAGATGGAGGTTCCCTTTGCTAAACGCGAGGTGGAACCCTCAACTTTGGAGTAGATAACTCCAAGTCCCGAGCTCTCCTAACAACCTCATGTAAAGAAGAAGGCTCAAATGCCTTCACAAACCCAATGAGAGCATCTGTCAAACCTATTGTGAACAGTGAAATCAACCTCATCTCCGTAACATCAGGTACCATGACTGATAATCTCTAAAAATATGCTATATCTTTGATCCATGGAACCGGTCTATCTTAATGAGTCAAATCCCTAAAATACTTGTCAGATCCCTCTTACCAAATCTCGCTAACTAGCCTCTTGTGTGAACTCTACATAAGTAGCATGTGTATGTGTCCCTGTGTAATCAACCCATGATGCCACCAATCATGAGTGTCTCCCTCAAGATGTAAGATTACAAACTTAATTGCATCTTCCTCACGCATAGGATTCAAGTTGAAGTATGTCTTCAACTTCTGAACCCAAGACTGTGTAGTACACTTCTTAGAACCGTCGAAGTGTGGAATAGAAATTTGTCCCAATCTCCTTTGCAAATCTGCACTGCACTGTACGATGATCTCTCCTAGGCCTGCTACCAATCTTCATTTTGCAATATTCTTGGAATGGCATGTTGTCACGAAAGCCATCACTCAAGGTCTGGTACTTTTCCCAACAAGACTCCTCATCTACAATATCCACTAGCTACCGTACCTGTGAAACTTGGATCCTTCAAGAAAGAAGGTTCGTGAAACCCCAAAGGCCTGGTAGAAGAATGGGGAGACTGCTGCCCTGAATGTCCACCCTCACCTCTTTGACCATGTTGTCCCATATTGCTATTTTCTCCTCTTTTCGCATGAGCATCAATCTTGTCTGTGCTAATCTCTCAGTGAGTTGGCTCAAATAGAGATTGGTAGTCTCATGTTGCTTTACCATGTTGGTGAACAATTGTTTCATTAGATCTACACCTATATCCTCACTGTCTCTGTCTCCCATCTTTCAATCCCAACAGGATGGAGAAACAATTGCTCTGATACCACTAAAATATCCCTTGTGGGATACCACTTAAAAATGCACAAAATATTGAAAAATTGTAGCCAAATAAAATACTGATTTTTGTAGATTTTTACAGTTAGGGCAGCGAACACTAGAAAATTAATATCTCCCAAAATATCCACCCAAATTAATTGAAAATTTAAAGAGAGCTTGCTAGTAATATAAAGAACATAAAAATACTATTTTTGAATTTATCACCTAATAAAATGTTGCCGAGAAAAATTATAGCGTGCCCTAGATAAAGTGGAAAACTTCTAAAAGTCATAACTCTTCGATTACAAGTGCAAAAATTATGAGATTTTGGAAATAACATTTACAAATATAAGAGATGATATTCCAACCTTTAGATCTTAATTGTAACAACTGAAACCCCTCAAATAAAGGTTTACGTAATATTCCAAACAAGTCGCCTAGCTTGTAAAAGGGTTGGAAATGGATGAAAATGCCTTCAAAGTAATGTTAATCCCTACTCAAATGGCAGTAAATATGATCGAAAACCCTCTGATTATCTTCACCAAATGTCTCCAAAACCCTTCCTCTAAAACCCCTAAAAATATCTCTATAAATCAGCCCTGAAAACAACTCCAAAGTGACAAGCTAGGGTAGATCTCTCACTACCGAAGAATGCCCTGCTAGCTAGGGATGGATCTCTCACCACCGAAGCTAGGGTTCCTGTGGGATTTCACTCCACAAGCTATAGATTTGCAAACAACAGTTGCACATGAAAGGAGATGATTAGGTATGCAAGAATCCCTTTCCTTTTTCCCCAACTCCTTATATAACTTCTCCAAGGCAAAAGAGCCCCAATAAACCCTAGTTGCATTTTTCCCTTGGAAGGGCTAATAAAATAAAAGTAACTTAAGTTACTTTTCCCTTTTTAAGTCGCCATGGTCCAAAAGTAACCCCCCAACGCAAAATTAGAACATTAGTACCATGTGGCCCCTTGTCCAAAGCCCCTTGGGTATGACCAAGGCTTGGACTCGAATTGGCCCTTAGGCCTTAGGCATAGGAAAGGGGACATTACATCCAACCATTAGCCGGAGGGTAAGGTTTAGAGTTTGAAACAACTGGTTGTGTTGGTGTTGGCTTGGGGTGGGCCAAAAGCGGACAATGCCAAATGCGATGGTCCGGGGCCTAACATTGAAAGCACGTGTTGGGGGGTTAAAATAAACTACCTTTTGAGAGATACGCAGGGACCTAATTTAAATATCCAGATGGTCCAAAAGTTTATCTTTTTTAATATGATTCCTTGAGGTTCTATTAGAAAATCTAACTTTCAATCAAATATCTAGAGGCTCAGTCACTTTACAAAATCTTAATAATATATTATGGACTAAACATGCATATATGACTTCCTCATTTATAAACTTCAAACATATGTATGTAGTAAAGGGAATGTCTCTCATATCAGGGATCTTCTTCGTCCTTTGAGTAGAATATTCATTTAGGATCAGTAAATAAATATAGATTTTATGTGTTCGGTACCATGCCTCGAAAGCCCAACTTTTTGCAAGTGATTGTAAATTTTCAACACATCATTCTTTCTGAGTACCAATTAATTTCCAGGCTGTCGGTACTTCCTACGGGACTATGCGTAACATGACAACATGGAAAAAAGCACCCACATGCATAGGTGCAAAATAAGTGAAGCCTAACCGGTGGTCAAAGTGGGTGATTCCGCGTGTTTTAGGCAACCAACCCTCGGATTAAAGTCGTTAAATCTAGAGTTAAAAACAATTCGCATGTGTATCCAGACTCCGCCCTAAAGTTGTTCGGACAGACTGTTTCCAGTTCAACTAACGGAAAGTTTCCGTTAGAGTCTTTTGGTCATTTCTCGGAATTTGGAAATTGTATAAGACCGTGGAAATGGCCAACGCGGCGAGTTAGGACACCTATATTCCCCTCCCCACATCATCTCCCCACTAGTATATAATCCCCTGCACTTGCACCATCTCAACTACAAGTCTTCTTCATTCTGCCTCGCTCTCACTTGATTTAGCTCTCTCTCTCACAAAGGGGAAAAAAAGGCCCTCAAAGCTTTTAATTTTTCAGTGTCGTTCATTGGATAGAGATATAAAAGTATGGGTAAATTCAGCGCAGTCGTGTACATTGTTTTGGTGTTGGGTATGACGGGATTTTGTATTGCCCAGTCTCCAGCAGCTTCTCCCACGCCAACTCCCAAGACGTCACCGGTTCCATCCCCAGCAAGATCGCTCGCTGTATCGCCATCACCACCTCCTGTGGTTGCAACCGCACCACAAGCCTCATCCCCTGCACCCTCTTCTTCCCCCATTGAAGAAGGAACTGCCCCCTCGCCCTCAGCTGGACTTCCCACACAAACGAGTCCTGCCCCAGGTGTAGAAGCCCCCGGTCCATCTACACAGGAGAGCGGTTCATCAGGCGCCTCTTCGAACACAGGATTACATAAAATGGGCATCTTTGGATCTGTTTTGTTCGGAGGCGTGGCTTTACTTGTGTAATTACTCTATTTTTCAATGTCGTTGCATATGGTATCTCTGATCTTTAGTTTCTGTAGTTTCTTGCGTGGGAGATGAATTTATTCATTCGCTCTGGAGGCACAGCTGCTACAGAGCACCTGTGTTGGAGTTTAGACGGATCTTAGATGATTGTCGATCCATATTCTTTCTTTTTCCCTCATTCATTCTTTTATTGAACCTGGCCATTCATTGGCATTTCTGGCTGTATAATTTCTGCCACTGATTGGGACTTAATTCTTTAATAAAAATGTCGCCTTGATAAAAAAACGTCTGCATGCGTTGTTGGTGTTGCTAAAAGAACGATTTATTGTTAAGAAATTTATATTGGAAAAACTTCAAACAGTTTCCTAGTGATTTATACTAATAGTTAGACAATTGTGTTGCAAATGGTGTCATTGTTCCACTGGTCCAAGTTTGCTTCCGAAATCTTAGATGCACATTATTGATGTGAGTGGAATGGGAGCTTAAAGGAGCCAAAATAAAGATTTGCGATAATTCAGTAGGGTCCCAATTCAAATCAAAACGTGGGAATTAAATCCTTGCATGTCCCACACCTATTACCTGATTTAAATTGTTCCTACCTAAATAATATATGATATGTGCTCCACTTTATCGTCTCGATTTCAAATGTATTTTGCACATGAATGCAATTTGTGTTTAGATGGACCAAAATTAACAATGAGGAAAACCCAATAAACCCCCTATTTTAGCTTTAAACTCGGACAATCGAAGGAGAATAGTTGATACAAAAAGACATCGTTATTCGATCCTTTGAATATATCGATAATATGAGCAAAAGGTTGCTTTTATTCACCATTTTAAAGATAGATTTAAACTAATAAAACCGCCAAAATGTATGGCACACATTATACAAATAAAAAGATGTTGCTTATTTTCATAATGTAAGATGTAATGTGTTTACTCTACATTAAAGAAATTGATTTCTTGTAAATTATATTCATAGAATAACTAATGGTATATAATATAAAAGATAACTATATCTAAACAAAAAAATTATTTTTAGTAATATAACATTATTCCTCAATAAAATATATTAGCGTTTAACTCTTTAATTTTACTAATTTTATTTATTAATGATATCTCACTAAAATTTGGATCCTTAAGAAGTCATTATCAAAATTTTTAATAAGACTAATATGCATAAAGAGGGAATAAAGAGTCAATGTATAGATAGATTTGGTGGTGAGTTGGATTAAGAGCAGAGCATCGAATTTGACATTCTTATTTTAGAAACTAAGAATATATGATTGCGTACCCACCATTTGAACCTTACAACAAAAGGAATTGATCTTGAATCTTTCATAATGTCGAGCAACAAAATTTTACAATTTTAAAAAATGGAATAGAAGTTAAGCACACACGAAACTAGAATGAATGGGTTAAATTCCAAGTCGTGAATTCCTATCTCTTGTTTACAAATAAAAGAAGTTGAATGGAAGTAAATTATTTAACATAAAAACGTTACTTTTAATGTAAAATATAAAACGAAATGAATGGGGATATTCCCAAGTTGGGTATTCTAACCTCTTATTGAAGTCAAAAGAAAAGAAAAGCTCAATGAAATATATCACATACAACAAAATAAAGTAAATTGGAAATGGGGATTATAAAAAGAAAGAATAAAAGTCAATCAAAATATATCAAGTTCCGTGAAGGATTTTTCCATTGTTACACACAAAAAAGAGCTAGTTCATATCATGAAAAGTTGACATGATAAGCCCAAAAGATTAGTGTTGCTTAATATTTAGGCAAGAAATAATTTGCATCGAGTATTGAAATTGAAAGAGAACTCATGACCTTTTTCAATGCAAATTAAAACATTTTATAAAAATTATGGAACTCAAAAATAGAATTTTATAACAACAAAAGTGATAGTGTACTTATATATTATAATATAGTGACTAATTGCCTTGAGATAGTTTGGACAATTTTATATCCCATCTTTCTCGCACTTGCAAAGTGTCGGTCTTCGCACTTGCAAAATGTGAGTTTTCACACATTGCAATTGTTCCCATGTACTTGTAATTTTTATATTTAACTTTTTGTTGTATATAATGAACATATGCCCATTATCAAACATTAAATATAAATGAACAATAAATAATACATTTTTAAATTTTATAGAGTTGGAAGAGGACTAATAAAGTCAATCTCATAAAGTCAAAACAGAGGAAGAATAAAAACAATGAATAGGGGTAATGCGAGGCCTTCCAATTGTAGTGCCCAATGTAAAACCAAAAACAAAATAACTATAATAATATAATAATAATAATAATAATAAATTCAGATTTGTGTGGGATGTTGGGTGAAGGGTGACCTGGTGGGGATGTTGGCGGGGTAGTTGGATGGAGTAATATTGCCATGTGAAGGCACACAGACTTCCTAAAAGGAGTATGGCCTTCCTATCTCAGGCACGTGGGCTCCATAAATGACTCTTAGATTTTTCACTTCCCATGTTTATTGATACAAACGCTCTTTTAGAGATCCAAAAGCCAAAACCATGCCGAAACCCGGTTCATGTTGTAAATTTAGCATTTAGATAGTTGCACCGAGGGAAGTTTTTTACAAATGAACGAACGAGGAAATTTCTCTTGGAATATGATTATGGTAGTTAAAAAGACATGGATTTCCTCATGGGAAAGTCAAACCATTTCACCTACGCAACAAACAGGTCTCCAACTTGATGAGTTTACATCTTCCTATGTACTCAAACTGTGCCAAAATGCGAGCTCTAGAATAGGGTATGCAAGTCCATCAAAGCATAAAATATAGAGGAATTTTGTCATATGTTATAGTTGTAAATGCTCTGGTAGACGTGCATGCAAATTGTGGAAACTGGAGACAAGAACACTTTACCTCGCATTGTCGATGATCATTGCACACCTTAGAGAAAGAGTTCAATACCTATCACTCGAACAATGCGCATGGGTTCTCGAAATGTTGTTGGTGAAGGATAGGAGTTTAGGGACACTTTATTAGAACAAGGAACATTGTTTCCTCTTGCATGGTTAATGCTATCAAACAAGGATTCGACATCAAGAACGACAATTTGGGATCCATCAAATCTCATTGAGGGACCAAAAAGAAAGGCCGCGACAGAGGTGATAAGGATGAATGGTGTGCCGAAAGATATTATTTGACACATGCAAAAAGGGGATGAATAATTGGCAATAGAAATAGCATGGGTAGTTGTTTATCTTACATGACTCTGTCATAGATGCATTCAGGGTTGTTGATAAAAGTTGGCTCACTTGTCACCCCTTATTGGAAGGCTTGCTTCTTTTGATCATCTTTCATTTCTCACTCCTATATGTTTACATAATATTACTAAGTTTGGAAGTCCAAATAACCTTGAGATTGGCTTTTAATGGATGTTCTTGCATGTGTGATTATTCACCTTTTGATTGTTGAGCAGAACAATATAAAAAAATTTAGTTGAAATCGGGCCATCAAGCTATACTATGGGCTCCACTCCCTTTGTAATGAAGGGGCAACATCGTTTTCAGTGTACAAAACAAACAACTTCACAAAAAGAGATTTTGTTTAACACAAAGTATGAGGTTCACAACAAATACACCCCAATCTATGCAAATCAAGAGGTTTGGGACATATATGGATGCCCTTCAAAGCTTATGGAAAAGACTCTTCTTGTGTCGGATTATACATTGACAAGTTCCTGTTAAACGTTGTGAGTTTTGGAAAGGCATATGATTGTCAGGCATTTCTTAAGGCTGCTCCACGTTTCAAAATAGGGACATTCATTGTGCAAAATTTAATATTGATAAAAATCCAAGGGTTACGGGCATCAAGGACGACATATATGGCGGTCGGCTAGTCAACTCTAATCTTCAACAATATCTCCCTTAGTTGATAGAGCTTCACATCTATCCCTCAATATGAAGATACTCGAGGATAAAAATTAGAGAGGGCATCATAACACTATGCAAAGAGAAATGTCTTATAAAAATGCCATTGGGACCCTTATGCAAATCACGTGTTCAATTTTGTGTAATGACTCAAGGTAGGATAGTCATGTGGGGGTAGCAACTTTAAGGTTTTTGTGGAACAATTGATCGAAGGGTGAGAAAATATTATACCAACTCGTTGCTTCCAGGCATGGTCTCCTTACCTTTATCTTTTATAATTTTCATATAATTTGGTTATTCATTTGCAATAAAATAAAAATATTAAACTATTAGTTGTTCAAACAATTGGATATTTTAACCAGATGACTAGTGCAATCAATAAATTGATTTTGCTACCGATTTACAATTTGACCCTCAACTATATCGACCACAACCTCATGCATTGCTAAACCCAAGGTGTCAAAACTTGGTACTCATGTCTGTTGGTTTTGGCGAGAGCTAGATGAGTTAACTAAAACAACCATTTTTGTCTACCTTGCAAAGTTAGAAAAACATAATTTCTAGAGACTTGCAAAATAACACTCTGATCCCCATAAAAGAGATGTCAAGTGTCGTATACATTCCTTGTTAAGTAGAGAGTCACGCCAAGCATGAGCTCAACCTCATTTGACCATTTACGCTCTCTTCACCGCTCCTCTAGGAGCCCTATTACTCCGTTTTGCACTTGTAGGAAGCTGCTAAAACTGAAAAGTTGGGTTTCGTTTCGGCTCGCCATTTGAGCCTTGAGAAATGAAATGCTTATCCATCCTCATAAATTTCTAGTATTTTTACTAGATAGTTTCATGGAACCTTTAGTTTGGGAAAACGTTTTCTGGCTAGTTTGGAAAGGGGGTTTTTAGGCCTCGGTTGCGATTGACTAAGTTAAATTAGATCGATTACAACTCGTGGCTCCGAAACATAGCTGCCAATCAAAACCATTCGCCAGTTTCAAATTCTATCAATTCCTCTCCGAATTCCTAGTATATAGGAGTACACGCAGAATTTATCATTCATTGCATTGCCTAATATAAGGAAGCTTTTGAATGTTGTTTCTTATCCTCCAAGCTTAAATTGTGCACTTTTGTAACTAACTGGAACAATGTAAAAATAAAGTTGTTGGGCCCCAATCAAGTTAACAAACCATCGTGGAAACTTATTAACACTTGTAAATAATTGTTTGGAACTCTATCTTGTGACTTGTGTGAAATTAGACTTTTGGAAAAATAGTGTTTCTCTCTCTTCCCTATCTCTTTCTCTCTCCTTAGTTAAGAAATGAAGTGAAATGAAATGAAATGAAATGAACATACCTCTCTAACCGTCTCTTTTCAAGTGAAAATTATTATTATTATACAAATGGAAAATTCAAAACGTTAATTATACTAGATTTAGCTGGACGTCATGCCGTTGATTTATTGTTGATTTCATGCTCACATGGTTTTGCGCAGGATGAATGTAAGATGGCGAAACAACGTGATTGTAATTAATTGTATATCATAGTAATTTATGTATGTAATGGAAAAGAAAAAAATGTATTACTAGTTACGGTAAAATTTATTATTGAAAATTGTAATGAGTATGAGTTGTAGAAGTGTTTAGGATAGTTTTGGAAATGTGTACCCAACCATGAGTGTCATGTTGATTAAAATTTTTGTATTAAATAAAAAAGGGGGTTGGATGTGTGTGTGTGTGTGTGTGTGTGTGTGTGTGTGTGTGTGTGTGTGTGTGTGTGTGTGTGTGTGTGTGTGTGTGTGTGTGTGTGTGTGTGTGTGTAATTGTAGAGGATAATTCAACATTTTTCAAAGCATTAAAAGGGTTTATTGAAGTTTTATAATAATTTTAAGATGCTAGTGTTTAAAGGAATGTTCATCTAAACATGGGTTTTATTTTGATCCCCAAATTATGTATTGTAAAAAGTTGGATATATGTGTCAAATGAACTGAATTTAATAGCTTATAGTGCATTTCCAATGTGTAATTTATGATTAAATAATTGGTGTGTTGTGTTTTTACCTTGAAAATGTAATAAAGAGATCTAAATGAAACAATCAACCCTAGTATAAAATTTGTGTATAACTACCCTTCCTATGTGATTTCTTTGTAGCATAGAAAACTAAAACCTTATAATGAACTTAAAATATTTACACTCTATGACACCTTCTATTTAAGTAAATAAGAGCCCAAGTTTGAGTTTATCGTCATAGCTTTGTATGTTAGGTACATCGTCGTGAACCCATCAGTTAAGAATGACATGGTCAAACATTATCTAGAGTATGTGGTTCCCTTCTAGGATTAGTAATCATGTGTGTAGTAAGGAGAATGTGTTCTCTTAAGGTATTACTCCTTAGGAACCAACATTGAACATAGTGTAAAATCCTCTTGGACCGATATACATGTTGAGTGATGAAGATCACAAACTAACCTTGGAAGTCACCTTTAAGATTTGAGATCATAAATGAACTCAATACCCAATCTCATTTATCGTTTGGGTTCTACGATACAATATTAAGAGTTAATTGTGAAACATGGCAGCATATTAAGTTATGATTAGTTGGTGAAAATGTAACAAAAAAATGTTGTGCTTGGAAAAAGGTGAATTTTAGATCTCTCATATAAGGTGTTCAAACCATTTTGTGGTGAGGAAAGGGATCCACGTTGTGTAAAATCTAATGTGAACCCTAACCTTTAAATGATGAACTACTCCATCTTTCTTCCCCACTAGTCCTATTAGGTAATAGATGTATGATGTGAAACTATGTGATCATGTCCTTAGAGATAAATCTCCTAAGACATGGACTAGTAGTCTCATAAGGATATAAATGGCCCATTAGAAAATAGGTTACACAATTTCACTACAAAATGGCATATGAACCTAATTAGGGAAAAGCATCTTAAGTTGGACGTAAAACGATACTGGAAATCTAATCTAGAAACAAGAAAATAAGGAAGTATGATGCCATGTTTAGAGCCTTCGAATCCCTTAAATTAACTGTTTGAGCATAACTATAGTGAAATTAAAATTGACACTTGGATTTGGAAAGTGTAAACGTGAGATGCTATTCCATAGAAAAAGTGAAACATGATCTTCTTGGTAATGTGATTAAACCCTCTTCTTTGTGGATACATAACATATTCGTATATAATACTTCTTTTGTACTAAATCAATCTAAATGAATGAAGGAAACACAACCTAAATCCTTAAACAACAAAAAAGTGAACTTCACATCCTTGGACTTACCCTTGTTCTTTGTATAATGGAGGTATGATATAAGACCTAGTAGTCTTGTGTGCAAATAAATACCCTAATAACAAATGAGTGAATTAAACAAGTAATTACAATAATGTAGATGATCCTTATTCATTGAGATAATCCGAAAGTTAAATGTTAAAAATATAGAGGAAATATACCAAAAGGAAAAGGGAATATATGATTCACATATTATGAACCCTTCTAGGACTTAAGTTAAAATTTGAAACATGATTGTAATAAATGTGTAATCCTAAAATATCGTGCCATGGGAAGAACCTATCTATAAGTGTGTCCTGTAGTTTAAATGTTATGTTGTGTTTTGTCATTTGAAAAAGTGTCCTTGATGTGCATCACGTGTTTTCATGTTATCTATGTGGGTTAATGTTTGTGTAAACATATCATGTGTTGTGCGTAGTCCTAAGTGATCTCATGTAGTGTCATGTGTACTACAATGTAAGTAAAAAAAAAAAAATTCGGGTAATTTTAGATGTGTATTTGTGTGTGTAGAAGGTGGGTGTTACACCAATTTCTGTAAAGTGTAAAATCAATCAAGAAAGATAACAGAAGCCTCCCATAGTATCTCAAAGTAAAAAAACAAAGAGGGAAAAATAAGACCTTCCATTCACCATCAAAGTTAAATGTAAAATGAAAAAGGTAGATTCTATGGAAAAGTGATAAATATTAAAGAGGAAAATGGACCAAAAAAATCAAGAGAGAAAATGGGAAAGGTTAAAGAAACAAGGGAAAGAATGGGACACCTCTCATTCTCCCTTAAAGTGAAAATACTCAATAATAACACAATTGGTCACCAACATTCACATGTTTGGAAACCGATAATAACACAATTGGATACCAACATTCACATGTTTGGAAATCAATAATAACACACCTGAAACCGATAATCACTCAATTTGAAACCACTATTATTAGAGATGCGAAATGATTATCACACAATTGGAAACCAATATTATAAAAATTGAAATCGATAATAAATGAATTGGAAACAAAATTTCATGTTTGTAAAACCAATAATCACATTATTAGAAGTCTAGAAAATTGGTGGTTAGTCTAATTGTAATGAAATGACAATTATTATTGATGGGAAACCCTACAAAACAAACATTATTTATATTTTTGACACCCCCATGCACGATCAATGTTGATACTACTACGAATATTCCTTAAACCACATGTTGTTCTTCACTTAGCATGTAATATCTAAATGAATGAAACTAGATTTGAAAACCTCTTTGAAATTTCTTGAGTTTAGTTTGGATCTTTCTAAAATTATTAGAGAATGGATGTTTTAGTGCTTGTAGATAAGAGACACATATTCCTTGATCTAGTAAAAATATTCATACCTATTGTGATTGTTTCCTAATTATTCTACATGATATTTTGTAAAATTTAAGGAGCCTCTCGGTGCCTTTTGCGAGTGTTGGAAGTGAGTGTATCAATTTAGTGCCATAGTATTTCTAGGTTAGAAAATGAGGTAGTGTTAACTTGATTATATATGGTTCCAAAGATAATTATTGAAGAAAATATGACCAAGAGGGAGTAAAAGACAAATCAAATAACGTGGGCTGGAAGAAGAGATAGAGGATATGTCATTGAAAAATTGTATAACTAGGTCGAGGACCAAATATTAATTCCCGAACAAATTATATGACTTTTCCCAATGATGCAAAACATGATAAATAAAATATTTTAGGTTCATATCACATGTTAGATGAAGAATGAAGTTTACGGATATGTTGTGTCGATAGGATTTACATTTTGCTAGGTTGACTTATTATATAGATTTAATGGATTTAAGTCTTGAACAATTTTTCATCATATGAGTGTGTAAGGATAAACAAGAAAGATAAAAGACCTCATGATGTACTAAGTGGGAATATAAAGGTGGTGTTTATCCTAGCAAGAGTGCGTTAACAAAACTAACAATGTCAAAGAGTAATTTATGAAATTTGAGTTTCTACATATCCAATTGATACATTTAATTAGTTTAATCAAAATACATCTCACTTAATTCCCACACTATGAGTCCAAGAGGTCACAAATTTATCTTTAGTTGAACACGTTTGGAACCAATAAAACCTATGTAGAACACTTCTACACACTCCTAGCTATGTGATTTAGTCTAAAGTTAAGCCTAGATAGATTCACCGAGAAAAGGATATAATCAGCCATCATTTCTATCCAAGGTTGACAATTATGTCTATTGTTCTTGCAAAAGTCATATTTTCAAATACTTAAGTTACCTTAGTCCTCTTAGGGTCAATTGAGGATAAAACCATCCATACAAGTATATTATATAAAAATATACACCCTAAGTTATAAGTGACATTTTGATATTATAGGACAACACTCTAAGAAAGAGTTTTGGGACCTCATCATCAAATCATCAATTCCATAGAGCATTGCAACAATATACAATTATGAATAAATTAATTTAATTTTTCCTAGACCAGTCTTGTGTACCATAATTCAAGTCAAAGATCATTACCAAGAATTAAAGGCCTTATTAGGAATTGTTGAATTTACATTTTTATGCACATTAGCACACATCCAATAGGAGGGAGAAATACAAGATCCTTAGACTCTTTCAAAGTAATGTTATGTAGGAAAACCTCAACATTTAGGTGATTGACGAGATTATTTCGACTCATTTGACTAACCCCTTTTTAGCGATCACAAGATAAGAAGTGGGGGTTTAAATAAAGGAGAATCCATTTGTAGATACATAAGTTTGATCCCTAAAATTTGAACACATGTCCTATATCAAGAGACATAGACACATGAGGTGTCATGTTTTAGTAGTAGATATGAAATATGAGTACTAGAGGATGAAATCACTTTGGGTTATTCTATCTCGGTTTGGGTGATTCTCTTAAGAACATATTTATAGATCCATGGAATTTACAAGAAAAATTATAGAACTTTGCACATCATATTCTCACAATTTTGACTCACTTTGTAACATCTCTAGACATTGTAGAATGGTACAATCTTTCTAACCATAACCCAATTTTTTTCTATCCGAATTTCAAAAGTCATGATTAGTTGTATATTATCATCGCATTATTTACAAATTATGTATTCATTTTCTTTAGTGTATTTACCATTTTGAATCATGGTAATACATTTTCAAGTAATTAACATAAACTAAAAGAATGATTTTGACAATACAAAAGCAATGTCAAAATTACCTATACAATTATTAGAAGAGAGAAACTAGTCAAGAGAAGTAAAATATATGATATCGTGTTGGTCATCTTTTAGAATGGATATTACGTTTCGACATTAGGAGAGTTAATAATGCACTCTCAACTAGATTTTTTTTTGTACTTTGTAAATTAGGAAATGGATATTTGTTTAGATTCAAATATCCATACCTAATTCAAAATAATGGATAACCATTTCTGTTTAAATGTATGTACTTGCAACTCAAAATGAGTTATATTGTGGGTAAGTGCAGGAAGTTCTTTGGACAAATATAGGGTCATCTGTGGACATCATATTGCAAAAACAATGAAATCTCAACTTGTAGGGATTATTAGCTATATGCGCACTCTAAATTAGAAAAAATTATATGAATATGAATCGTTGCATTGAATATAGTTCCTAAAATACTAATTTTTTAAAAAAGCGACAAGTTTAACTATATTAAACACTTAAAATCATATGACTTTTTTTTTTTTTTTTTTAAACTTATAAGATTGTAGTTCATTTGCCCGCATTTTGGATGACCAAATCTTGTTATTTTTTTTTCCCTATGGTGAAACGTTAGATGTAGTTGTCTATCTTGGGATGGATTTTATTTTGTATTTTTTAGCAATATTTTTTTAATGATTTTTTCCGTGAAATTGGTTTGAAAATATTTAGAAAACGGAGCGCTTTCGTTTTCTCGCCATAACTATATCAAAAATATCAAAATCAAATATATATATTTTTAACGTGTATCGAATTTGTCCACGCTTGGGATTGTATACGTTTTATCATATTTTGATAAGTGAAACAAAAGTTACTGATCTTAAACGTAGACATGAATATTCATGGGAAAAAATGTCTTAAAGACCTATTGTTAGTAAAAATTCTAAAATGATATTTATCTTATTCTATTCACTTTAAAATCAATATTTCTACGAAGCTAAGAGTCTCCCCTACGCGATGGCACCATTTTTGTGAAATATTTTCAATTTTTAGCATGCTTCAAGTCTTTGGAAGAGCGTTTTGAGGTTTTTGACCTCTTACACTTCATAATGACCTTCCATAGCTTTGGTTGGGAAAAAAAAAGATTTTCCAAGGCTTAGGTTCAGCAAATAGATCCGCGATCGCGGTTTAAAAAGTGCGATCACAAGTAATTTAAACACAAATCGCGACCACGCTTTAAAGCTGCGATTCGCAGTTTATAAAGTGCACTCGTTGTTAATAAATCATATTTACACACATCCCAATATCGAATTACCATGTGATTTTTACTCTCGACCTTACTGCATTTAATTATCGCAAAATTCTATCTTTTACGCTCGCGTTTTTCTTATCACCGAATCAAAAATCATAGGAGACAAAAAGCGAAGTAAAAAAGTAAGTCATTAAGTAAAAAAACACCAAACGAATTAGAGGCTAGCAAAATTCAAAATGTTGAGTGAATGCGGAAGCTTCGTGAATCAAGAAGAGGTTCATCTTCAACCCCAATTGTTGTAAGCAATGAAGAACCGGGTAATATTTCTCACCTGTAATTGTTGAAGTTGAATTAAATACTCGTGATGAAGATGTTTTTACTGTCAATGTTGAAGAAGAATTAAATACTCATGATGTAGCAAATGTTGAAATTGAAGGAGACAATGAAAATGTGAATAAGGAAATTCATGTTGAAAGCGTAGACAAGTAAAATTTAACAAAAACACCTCTATGATTTTATGTAAGAAACCTAATTTTTTTATTGAAATTGATGAAAACATTTTGAAACCAATGTCGACAAACTTTTGAACGAAAAATCGAAGAAAAGCCACTTTGAAATTTAGGATAATCATTTTGAAATTTTAAGTGATTCCTAAAGATGTCAGTTGTTGGTCGAGTTTGATGAAATTGATTAAAATGAGACCTACATTAAACACCTTAGGATTGACAACATCTAATATACGTGGTCAAACCTCTACAATTGTTGAAAACCTTCATGATGCATATCACACTGTTGGTGTCAAGAGACGCACTAGGGATAGTAATATTGTGTGTTGTGTACTTGCTACTAGTGTTGTAAGTGAATCAATAAAAAAACAACATTTGATTACGCAAAAAAGTTGAATGTTGCAAGTTAATCGAAAAACTCTAATGAAAGCAATTGAAAGACGTAATATCCTTCAATCACTCAATAATGCCGATTTTTGGGCATTTTTGCTAGAGCACCGTGTAAGGACAAAAATAATTCTGATGCTATAAGAGAAGTTGTTATTAAATTTTGGCATGATAACACTAGAGTTTCACCTAATACAAGAGATGTTATAAAATGGAGAGTTGGTTCTACTAATCGTGAACCACATCCAAAGCATTTCTTAGATATGAATCAAACTCAATTTTTTCATAAGTTTGAACAAGAGAATCTGGAAATTAAAATTAGTCAACGTTTTTGAAATGTTGAAACCATTCTATGTGAAAATCAACCACGTTCGCACCACTTGTTGTTGTAGGCAACATGTTGAATTTGCGGTGAATTATACTAAATTTTTATGTATTCATTCTAAAACTATGTTATTGGAATGTGGTGTTCAAGTTCCACCAATATCTTCCAGGATTTTATTCCTACTATATTTTTGAAAAAGAAGTTGGACAATTTTTTTATAGTCGGGATTGTTTAGATGGAAGTTGTAGTACATGCGTAGATTACCTAAATTGGAAAGTTGCATCCATGAGAAAATTAAAGGTACAATAGGACATAATTTAGTTGAGTTTGATAAATATAAATCATTGCATACCGGTTGAAGGATGGAAAAGAGTCTAAACGGTGTGAGCTAGTTACTGAGAACAAATGCCCGTTTTCTAATTTTTGAGAAAAATTAAGAATGAAATTGTTTATGAGTATGTGAGACATACACATGGAGCTCGATGGTTGGATGAATAGTTCAAGCTATGCAAAGACACATTTCTTATTGGTACTATTGTTTGGTGGTCAATTTTGCAGAGAATTACACATTGCAACCACAAATGGAGGTTCAATTGCAATATTACAAGTCAGTACAAGTTGTCATTGTTGTGTATATAGCATTTCTACATTCTCTCGACAAGTCTGAGAGAATGATCAAATTTTTTAAGAGAGTACCACTTTTATATTAGTGATGATCATACTCATTCTACTGAATTTTTGCAAGGGTGTTTCAGTTATTTTATGGAAACTTGTCTGATAGGGACATCCACTTCAAACAACATTATATATGGTCAGATAATTACATGTCTCAGTTTAAGAATGCACGAATGTTTTATTGGATGAGAAGAATGCACGTCAAGATGGGTGTGCAACATATTTGGAGTTTTACTGAGGCTGGACATGGAAAAGGAGAGCATGACGGTGTAGGGGCATGTGTGAAAAGAGCTCTTGCAAGAGAAGAGTTGAAGTACAAAGATGGTGCTAAATTAAAAGATGCAAAGAGCATAGTGGAATGGTGTATTGACAACATGGCCCGAGGTTCTCAAGAAAATTCCACAGTTCGCAGATATTTTTGGTTGATAGAGGAACAACATATTGCTAACTACGAGGATTGTATGACACTCACTGGGTCCAGTGATATGCACTCATTTTGTAGCTCAGACACTACTTTGTGGGCCGTATGGACAAGAAAGTTGACATATTTTTGTGCATCTTGTATCGAATTTGTCACTGCTGAGTGTGATTCACAAGAATGGGTGGAAGGATGGATTTGTAGGCCTCTAACTCCGCTTCCTAGTTATCAACCTCCACAAACATTACGACTTGTTTCTGCAGATGAAGTTGCAACATCTAAGGACTTTGATGAAATTTTGATTTTGGTGCGACAAGGTATTTATGGTTATTTATTTAATTTTTGTATTGAGTTATGTCCATTGAAATTTTAATATGTAATTTAAATTTGAGTTGTTCAACCTTTGTTTTTTTGTAGGACATGTGTTTGCAGTAATTGTGACAGAAGACAATGAAGAAGGAACAGACTATTTCTTATGTCGTTGCATTGAGGAAAGAAAGAAGTTGACTTCTCCTATTATAGATGGTGAAGATATTGAGTATCCTACAAGGTCAGTGGTAGTTATTGGAAATTGGCTTCGACGGTATCCATTAAAAACTCCTTTGTTTGGGTGTTTGAAGACTTTGAGACATACAGGAAAATAATCTTATATTCACATCTAGTTCTAGCGACAAATATTCAGCTGTATAGATATCGAGGAAGGCCTAATAACAAGATTCTTTGGAAGGTTTGAGACTCAGATCATGAAACAATCTTGTCTACTATTCAGAGTAGATCCGATCCTGATGGTTCATTGGAATGAATTTACAATGCTCATGTCTAGTATATATAATTTCTTTTCAATATATATATATATATAAATTTTTTAGAACTTAAAGATCTAGATTTAAGTTTGAATATATTTTATTTTAAATTTGTGTATTTTGTATATATAGTATATGGTTTTGATTTGAAACTTAAATTTCTTTTCAACTAACACTTTTATGTTTAGGTTAGTGGTTGCGAAAAGCTTCCACCTTCACGTAGTGGCTAATCGTTAGTAGAGAATTTTAAATTCTTGAAGCTAAGAGAAGCTTTCATTGTTTGAAAAAGTTGTAAATTTTGAAAATGTTGTAAATTTTGAAAAAGTTGTAAATTTTGAAAATTTTGTAAATTTTGAAAAAGTTGTAAATTTTGAAAAAGTTGTAAATTTTGACAAAGTTGTAAATTTTGAAAAAGTTGTAAATTTTGAAAATGTTGTAAATTTTGAAAACGACTCCTCCCCAAGTGTTTACAAGACCATACCTACGCGTGTGCACCAATCTGGGAAGGAAAAATATGAGAGGATATTGTAGAGGGTCCCTACGCTGAGGTGTCGGATCAGATGAACCGTCTCTAGGTGCCACGGAGTCCGAGTAGTCACTCATCGAAGTTGAACGATATTTTGGTCTCAGGGCTCTTAAGGGACCACACTCAGTAACCGTATCCATGATGTCCTTGACTCAGCCCACCATGTCGCGCATCACCACGTGTGAACCATCCTCTGTCCACTTCATGAGTCTCAGCCACTACTTCTACACCCACTCCGCATCCACGCTTCCACTGTGCCTCCGATACATCTATGTGAGCACTCAACTCATCTATGTTGTTTTAACCTCTGCAAGGTTGAGGAGCTCGCCACACTTGGCTCGCTCGCGTCTAGTTACTTCTCCTCCGTTTCAACCTCCGGATCCCAGTCTCACTCCATCACGCCTCTTGGCTGTTTCCACATGAACTCTGCTTCTAAGGATGTTGCCACCTCAAAGGTCTCCCCAAGTCCACTGTCACTTAACACTGGAGTCCCACTGCTGATCCACGATGCACATCTCTGCATGGACATACTCCGCAAGGGTAGAGTATATCTCCAAGGTCTCCTGAACACCCCAACCTCTGAATGTCCAAGGCACCAAGTGTTCCACGCTCCACTTGGTGGGGTTGTGAGTTCACCACGTTGGTCTCATTGTCTGCCATGCTCATCTGGCTCATTAGGCTTGCGCTGCACTCTCAACGCAAGGCCTCTATCATGCAAGGTCTTCATGCTCAAACCAACTCGCTCTGCCTCTACATTGCCCACATGAGTTGCCCAACTCGCTCCACGTACATTGGGTAAGTTCTTCGCTCCAAGACACCCTGCACTATTCCTAAGTGCAACCAACTTTGCTCACCAACCCGCCTCGGCTAAACCTTGATTCTGAGACATCCTTGGGCTCACAACATGGTCCTTTCAAATCCCCCATGCACAACTCTTTCTCACTACATAGCCCTCAAGAGTTGCATTGGTGCGCCACCGGGAACTTCCCGGGAGGTCACCCATTTTCAGCCTACGCGCTTAACTCGCCCAACTCGCCCAGATCTTCTGTAGGCCAATGCATGTGAGGTCGTCAACCCCAACCCATGCCTGGCCAACCGTTTGCCTCGGTCGGGAGTCCCTCTGGCTCCCTGGATAGTGCCTCGTGCACTACCCTAGTCGGATGGTGTCTGCCCATCCTAGGGGAGGTGGTCGCTATGAGCATGGAGACGTGCCCCCTTATAGTTGTTGAAAGAACAAGTGTGATGGAATAATAGAAAACAATTATTACGCCAAAGGTGTTTCACTATGGGGCCGAGGCTTCCGGCCTCTGACAGTAGACACGACAACATCGAATAGAATGTAAGCCGTACGTTGTCGACATATTAATATTTTAATATGATCCATTGATATTTCAACAAATTTGATTTTAAAATCATTACGCCGAAAGGCGTGTTCTCTGGGAGAAAGCCTGACCCCCTCTGACAAAATCCTACGACTCTTATTGTCTACATCGTCGACCATCGGAAGGTTAGAAATTATTTGCAGTGGACTCACACTGGATATGTCCACGGGCTCGCGCAGTGCCAGGGTGATCTGTCGCTGTTGGATTTTAACACGTGTATGGCTGTGGCCGTCCATGGAAATTCTCTGCAGTAGTAGTGCGGCCAAGATACTATGTGTCACCATCGAGTCTGAACCGATGACATCTTCTTATGTGGAGGACAATATAAGGCAACCCATTGGGGATTCATACACAATCAAGGCAAAGGACCTGTTTGGTTGGAAGTTGCAGGTTCGAGTGGAGGTAGAGGATGGCGCAGCTCTGCCCTTCCATTTGCGGCGTTGGCGTTGAATTGGATTGTGATGCCCTTGCCTTCTTCAGGTCGAAAGGAGAACACTGACGTATGTGGGTACAAGAGTTGCTGCTCTGCAACCAAAGAATTTGATCTCCTCTTTAGCTAGGCGATCTCGTGTACTCTTCCAACTCTATCTACGAATGAGTGGTCGAGGACATTGACCAGTGTGATTTCCTGTATGAAGATAGTGTGAAGAGCCCTCACAGATTGCAGATTACAGTTCAACCAGCTACACTGTAAGAAATCATATTTAAATCTATGAAAAGTAATATTCATAAGAAAAAGGAAAATACATTTATTCCATATATTCTCTGAAATAATTTAGCACAATAACACTCAAGAAATCTGATCCATATCTATCCAGGAGGGCTCGATTCATGAGGGTATAAATCTGGACTGTATCTTCTTCACAACCTGCATCGCTCATTTGTTCACTGATTTCATTGAAGACCGCGTGTGAGAATGAATGTTGTGTGCCCTTCTTCAAAGCCTTAACCATGACAAGTGTTATATACGTGTTAAGTGCTAAAGATATTTGTATTAGATACGTGGTTAACAAATGCAGTTTCTCATAATTCTTTATGAAATGATTACATTATGATATTGAGGTAGCACATTAACATTACAATTAAACTCATGCAACATACGTGGTAGCGTGGAAGTTAAGGTTACATATTCTCGGTCATCTCTTACAAAAAATAAGAAGCTAACAAATTCTGGAATTTTGATTTTTCTTAATCACTAAATAATTATTTTTCCTTGTTTATGATTAAATATTATGACAGTTGAACAACAATCTCTTATACAACGTGAAAAGGGGAAATCGGATAGACTTAATTCTATGCAATGCAAAAGAAATCTCATATTTATTTTCTACAACCACAATTGACGAGCATTGAGGTTTTATCCCCTCACTATTAAAGGATTCTTTGCCTTGAGAATTATAGTGTCTTCGTTCACATATATTTAATTGAAATATTTGTATGTCATACATAAATTTTACTTAGCCAATTCAATATCGCTATCCAAATATATAATGCATAATATAACCAATGAAATCATGTTCTTCAAATTTTCCGTGTTAATAAATATCTATATGGACATTTAAACATCAATATCCATCAACAAGAAATGCACAATTTATTCTAATGCATGAGTTTTTCATAATTCATTTTACGAGACTATTATTAGGTAAATCTAATTAAGACTAAAATAAAACTGATTAAGAATAAAATTAAAATTATATATATTCATACGATAAATAATTTAGATCACTAGGCCCGAAATTTGATGATCAAACCTACTTGTCTAAAGGAAAATTGACAATTTAATTTTTTATGTCGCTCTCAAATAATATGTATCTAAACTTAAATAATAATGTGTTATTTATTTACAACTACATTTATAACAAAATTTATTCATTTTGGTTTATTAGTTTTATTTGAATTTTATTATATATCTCATTTTTTCTTTCATTAAGTCATAGATCCTTAAGTTAAAGCATCAATATCTAAATTTATATTGCAAACAAATGAATATAGTTACGTTGAAGGCATGTTTTCAGTCTGATTGTATATGGGTCTAACCTTGCTCATTCTGACACTCTATGCATCAACGACACAATAATAAGAATTTGGTTGCATGCAGTTAATGTCAATGTTGTGTGGTCAACCCAATGTGGCACTGTTATCGCCGTTTTCCATCAACGGTGGAAGGTTTAACCGATGGATAGATTAAATACATGTAAATTCATGATAAACGTCAATATTTCTTATGTAGACTTCAACTACTCGTACGATAATGTGAAAGGGATGTAATGCCTACATGATGCACTGTGTGAATCAATGAAGCTCTACCTTCCTTTTCAGAATGACTCAAAATATGCAGTGGAAGACGATTTCCTTCCGGATGACATGTTTTGATGAAGGCTAGCTGGGTGACTTATCATCCTTATGCAATGGGCAGGATAGAGAGCATCTGGGGCGCAGACTGCATGGAGTTCAAGCTAGATAGGTGGATGGAAGACAATGTTTTTTTTCGCAAAGTCCATTCAAGTTTGCTATGTTTCAGTCTAGTGCGCATCTGTTTGGGAAGAGAAATAGCATTTATCCAGATGAAATATATTTTTGTCTCTGTTATTCGTAGCTTTCTCTTAAGAGTGGATCCCCATCACAATGCGGACTCGATTCCAAGTCTTAGTGCGACTATGAAGAACGAGCTTGCCTGTTCGAGTGGAGAGGCGAGCGGCCTCATCGTCGTCCGCTTTGTGATTTGCAATGTCTACTGTGTATCTTCGTAAAATCATACTTACTTCATGTGTATATACAATTGTGGAACCATCCAAATAAATAAATATTAAGAATTAGTTATTATAATATAGATTTATAATAAAATTGAAAAAAAATATAGACCGTATATTTTGTTTTATTGATTTAATAAATACACATATCATTAGAAAATATAAAATTATAGACCGTATATTTTATTTTATTGATTTAATAAATACACATATCATTAGAAAATATAAAACTTCATAATTCTTACAAAAGTTGTTTATACAAAAATTCCATTTATGCCGACATAAAAGAGCTTAGCCGTCAATAAATTTGGCACCATAAAGTTGAAATTCCAGGCTTGGTTCCCACCATACACATCACAATTCATACATCGCCATGAACACTATTTTGAATCTTATCATGCCATAGATCATTGGACGAGCTCCCTGTAACAAAAAATTCTTTAATTTGAGTTACCCTGCGTCATCCTACGTTAGATCAAATTAAAAATATGTTATGTTGATGATGTACGGCTCCTCCAGCTGAAATTATTTTCCATTGTACGATGGTCGATTATGTAGTCATTGTTCCTTGTCGGTGTCATGATTGCAAAGTTAGAGAGTGTGTCTGGTGAGAGGGAACATGGCGTATGATATTGTCAGCTTGTCGTTGTCAGTTTATCATTCACTTTCACCTGCAAAAAATGGGAATGGGTGTTACTGTTTAGTTTCACTGTTGGTGGGCCCCTGACTTCTGAGAGACAGTCCAATCACATCGTGAAGGGGCATAGGCCACGCCGTCAGAGGAGCAATGTCGGACCCCATCATGAACTACAATACACGGTTGTGGTTCATCACGCCGAAAGACGTATTCACTGGGGGAAAGCCCCCTCCCCTCGACAAGCGATAGACCATCGACGATCATGATCAGTTGTTTGACGAAGTATGGAAACTCCTCCATCGTACACATGACACACATTTCTGCATAAAAATCTGGTATAGTAATCTTTGTCAATGTCCACGTTAGCCCAAGATTTAGCAGTGACAGGCGCGGAGCCCCAAAACTATTGTGGAGGTTCAGGGTCCTTCTGATCCAACTTGTCCCTGCCCTTAGATGATGTGGCGACCTAATCCGATGATTTGATCTGATGATTTGAAATAAATTGCTTCTATTATCATGCAAGGAAAATGATAGGTCAAAAATGCTGCTTAGGATGTGTCACTCGCCATGTTCTGCTTTGGGTTTTGAAGAGCACCTCACGGAGGTGGATTGTTTTTTGACATGAGTCTATTTTTCCCATTCAAATTTTATTTTTCTATTAAATATATGTAGAAAAAAACAACATATACGAAATTTTTAAAGCTATACTACATGTGGTGACGACGACAGTAACTATTACAGCGACATGAAGTCCATAAACACATTCCTCTGAGCGGGTGTATTCATTTGAACAGGTCTTCGTGATTTTACTTTGGGCATGAACTCGAGCTTCCCCACCGACCCCATGCCCGGAAATCTCATGCTTTTCCATACGACGAAAGGGGCTATAAACCTGGAAAAAAATATTAATTTAAGGAAAGAGAATAAAGAGATGAGAAACAAAGCAATTTACATGAGCACTGTCATATCCAAGGCATGTTTAATGGCAAGCTCTAAGCATTCAATTTTTGAACAACCCACATCCACGTAAAACCCAAGCACATGCAATTGTGGAAAGAAAAATGAAGAAGAAGATGTTCGAGGTGGAGGAGCGAGACGGATCAAGTGACATCAAGCAAGCAACAAAAGCAGTGTGTCGTCAATGGAGTGGTAGTGGGCGAGAATGATGTGAGTTTTAAAGGCAGGGCGTGTAGAACAAAGCTCATGCTCTTTACAACGCGCTCCATCTCTAACCCATCTGTGCTCAGGATGTCGTCGCCCTTAAGAAAGTCAAAGATGGGTTTCTAATAAACTATTTCTCTGCGTCTACCACAAAGTCATGCTTTGCGCAAATTTGTGGGTTGAAACATGTCTTCTTTATGGTGTGCTGCTAACTTTATCATCGACATGTATTTACTTGTTGTCACCAACTTCGATTGATACAAAGTGCTTCATTATCTACTTCAATTTCCGTTACCCCTCACCATTATCTCTCTTTCGGCGTTATCATCGCACACCTCACGTACAATTGCTAGTTTTAAAACAAAAATAGGTTAGTTTCATTGTTCCATTGGTCCAACTTTCAAAATATTCGAAATAAACCAAAGCCGGGCCCGCCTCCACATTTGTTTTCTTCTTATAGTTAGTGTGTGTTAATCCTTTCTTCTTCCTCAATTGAAATATTTACTCAATGGTTACATAGCATTATGTATACTAAGTCATTATATATTACAAAACAAAGTAGGACATGCCCACATGCTATGTAATTCAAAATCCAGCTCACAAATGCGTATACTAGTAAGTGTAAGGTTAGTTTGGAAATTTCTTTTGATGTGAAAGTATGGGTAAGGATTTATGCTCTTTTGATGTAATTATGTAATTATAGGAGGAAATAAGTAAAAGGTATGAAGACGAAGCCTAAATTTTTGAGAAAGCTCAAGAAAATATATAACACACTAAACACAAAATATAGAGGAGTGAAAGAGTCTTTACATTTCCCTATAAGTAACTAATTGTTAAGTGTCTCAACGAGTGTCTTTAGATTAGTTTATTGCGTATTCTTTATGTTTGTCTTGAAATGATCTAGGTGCACGATGAATCTATTATGTGTAAGAGAGTAAAACATACATAATATATATACGAGTTTTCTTAGGTCTCTAATAACTTCTATGATCCAACTTTGATTCTCTCAATTAAGTTTATAGCCTATTTGTAAAAACATTGTTTAGATTAGAATACATTCAGGGAAAATAAAATCGTAATTTTTCTATAACACTCATTGATAAAATTCACAAATTCATTAGAAAGAATGTTTTCAAAAGACCTTTACCACCTCCAAATTCTTGTCAAATGGCATGACTCATTTTCAATCCATCTCTCTCGCAGTCCAACGATTTCATAGTGTTTGTCTTCAATTTTTAGAGGGAGTATTGTTCTCAAAGAGTCCTAAGATTACGTTAAGAGCAATGGAGAGGGAAGGGTGTCTTTATATTGAGAGTGACACGTCACTCTCAAACCTAAACTATAGTTGTTTAATAGCCAACCCTTGCAGCTCTCTTACAAATTAAATTTTTCATATATTAATATAAACATATAAATAAATTAAAAATATCATTTTAATTTATTTCACAATCACACCCATATGTGTTGCCTCATCCTCCTAAGTGTTTTTGTCACATTTTTTCAATAATTCACACATCATAGTAGGAACTACCAAACTCTTTTTAGTAGAAGCGAGAAACCATTTTCTACAGTTAAGTAGTTGAAATTTGTAATCTAGGTGGCATTTAAAAATAAAAATAAAATTTATTCACATAATATTTTTTAAGAACCTAAAAAAACCTGAAATTAAAGTAGCCTAATTTTGTTTTAAAAATTTGATAAGTCACAAAAGATTATTAAATTACAAAATGTAAGCTTAAACTTAGTTTCCACGAACATCTTGTAATATTTTCATGTCATGATTCACATATAAACTCCCTCGTGCTTTATGCTTGTACTTGTTTAGTGTTACATGAGATGGTTGGTCCCCATCAAAATTAGGTGGAGAATATGTATACCCACTCATTCCTAAGGTAACACCGACTCAACACTTGTGGGGGTGGTCTCTTGTTCTTTTGTACCATGTTTTCTCATTGATTGCCTTTTACTTTTCTCAAACATTTTTGGAGATAAATATCCAACTCATGTATAGTAAATAAGTACTAATACATTCAAAGCTTGCTTGCATAAATTACAAAAAAATTGTATTGAAATTCTAATTGATATCTCGCCTCATCGAAACTAGTAGTCCTTAAGGGCTCAACATTTCCCTTGTCCTTCACATGCCTTTCATGTTCCTCCTCACATTGTAATGACAAATATTTAGTTTAAAATAAATCGAAACACTATAAAGTTAACAATTGCACCCTAAAAATGTAATAAAATTGGTTTTCACCATATTCTCCTTCAATTGTGACCTCTCTAACATCAACAACATCCTCTTACACCTCTTCTCCTTAGACTCATACATTTTCATTTCTCCTTTAACATTTTTCTTACCTCTCCCGCTCAAAGCATCCCCAATGTTTTGTTTGTAGTCACAAAATCACACACTTTATAAATTATTTAGTCTTGGTCTCATACTACTATTCATATGGTTTTTGAGTAAATAAAGTACTAATTAACCCATGTACTTTGGCCATTTTACTTTGCATGTTGTCATCACTACCGACCTCCCGCATCTACTCGCCTGGTCAATTCTATCATTTGGCATCGTTTTATCTTTGACTGGGGAATCCGGTCCCTGTATTGGGGCACCGCAAGCACCCTAGTCCCATTTAGAGTGCCTTGATCCTTTTTACACTTTTTTCCACTTTCTCGGAAACTTTCTAGTTGTTTGTGCTTTCTATCTTTCTAGTGGTCGGCCTTTTCGAGGTTAATTACAAAATTAGAATAAGAGAACCATATAAATATAAAGTTATGAGACCATAATGAGGGACCAAGCACTAAGCACTACTATCATCACCTAAGGTTGCATTCATTAAAGGCTCCATTTGCATCAATCTAGCTCCATCACAATGCATAAAGCTAGTTCATCTACATCACATTGCATAGGAGGGAATTTTATTCTATTCCATCCACCATTTTATTACATTTCTACACATAGTTATTGTTTGCTACTTTTACAAAGTGTGACTAGAAGAAGAGAACCTAGGGCATGATTACACACACAAACAAATAGAACTACATCAGATCTAAGATGTAGTGTAGCACTCCGTTAGTAATTCCACCCTTGTGGTTGCTGAGGACAGTCCAAACCCTTCATATGCATCCTTTTTTTAGGGGTTTGATACTTGTCTTAATGTTTTGCAACCCCCACCGAGCGTTGAGCTTATCAATGGCAAGCGAGAGTGGGCTAAAAAACTGGTAAACAATCTGAGTGTTGTATCAGAGGAAGGTAATTTCCTAATTCCACCACCAATCACGCCATCAAGCTGTAGAATGTTAAAGCCCTAATTTATGGAGCATAACATATGGTACGAGCTCTTGAATTTTATAGATAGAAGGAAGGTATGAATTGGCAAGATTAAATTTTAGCTTGAGCTTGAGTCAAGGAATCCAGTCTCTGTGGCTCACTAATTCTTGAATGGTATGAATGCCCTTGTAGAAGAGCCATATTGCTTTGATGCCTGAAGTTTTAACAAGCATAAGATCACCTTCAGTGATGATAGGATACCACCAAATGTTCTACGAATTAAACGAAATCCATGTGTGAAAGCCATCACCAACCCATCGCATCAAAGGATTCACCTGCTCGAAGGCTTTCCAAATACTTTTGGCAAAAAGGTATCAATAATTATGACAGGATCCTAAGTGATAATAATAGTATGCAACCCAATATTGTTCGAGAACTTCATACCATAAGGGCTCCATATTCAATACAATGGTGCAAAATGATTTTCTAGGCTTGATTGCCTGATAAACACCGGATAACCCATTTAGCACATAAGGCAACACTTTGTTGGTAGACATCAATGATCCCCATGCCACCTTGATCATGAGGAAGGCAAAAGACGTCCTAGGAAAATCTGTAAAAACGAGCTGAACCAAAACTTTTACACCACAAAAGTCCGAAGCAACTTGGAAAGTCGGGTGAATGAATTGTGAGAAGGGAACCAACATGCAAAGTAATAAACATGAGTAACGGAAAGGATCTTAGTGCAAACTTGGAATTTACCAGCTAGAGATAAGGGTTTGGAAGACCATTTGGTAACTTTATGCTCCACCCTGTTAATAACATAATTCCACAAAGTCGTAGAGTCACTATCAAAGGCAAAAGGAATGCCCAAATATCGAATTGCTCCCCATGGCTAATCCATTTCAGGATATGCCTTCCACCATTCGAAGGAGGTAAAAACTCGACGATAGCCCAAGTTTTAGCCATTTGAATATTGCAACCAGAAACCAAATAGAAAGTGTCAAGACATTCACGGACCCAAGCAACATTCAACTCTGATTTAGCAATAGTTAGAAAGGAGTCATCAAGGAAGTGGCCATTGATAAGTTGAATCGTATGATTCGGAAGACAATCTCCCAAATGTGACCTTGGGCAACTTGCTTAAGAAATTAAATAACCTAGAACATCAAAGAAAAAGAACAAATAGTGTCGACGCAAGAGGGCACCCTTGTCGATAGAGAGGAAAAGGTGAATAATAGTGGATTGGTGACCATTAATGATGAGTGGGAAGAAGCTTTCAAAAACAAGGTGCTAATGACATATTGAAAGAAATCACCAATTTTTCATTTTTTTGATGGTTGCTTTCTACTTTGGGAATGAACTTGATGTTTCCTTGATTGATGAAACTCCCAAGAGAGTGAGTTTGGAGAGATTCATTGTAAACCCAAAGCAAATCATGTCCCACAAAAGACCATGTAACTTTGTAAAACTCACCTAATTTTGGAATGGGAAACCATCCCAAAGCAAATCATGTCCCACAAAAGACCTAGTGACTTGACTTGTCCCATTTTTAAGACAGAGAGAGCAAGGCTACATGGAGCTCCTCCAAAGTGAGAGAGGCGTCGCAATGAGCACGATCTTTGGGCAAAAGTTTATTAGGCACCACATCAATACATTTCTGCAAAGTAGTAGTATGCTCAATTGAATCCTCCTAAGCTTGAAAAACTAGATGGTAGTGCTTGACAAAAGCATCAATGATATCAACAAGCATGCTTGGCTCATGGGGATTTGGAAAAGCCTTTAGAGGCTTAATTTGCCATCCGAAGCTATTGAAGTCTTGACTTGATCTGCACACCATGGGCCAAATGGGATTCAATAATTTTGAGCTTGTCCCAATACCAATAGCCTAGAACTGAAGATGAGAGTTGAAAGGATTGGACTCGAGAAGGAGAGAGATACTTCTAATTTTTTTGTGCAGAGCCGAATCAGCCTACCTATGAACTCGGGCCACATATTTACCGAACCGATAGAGGAACTTGGTGGTGTGGTGAATCGCCGCCTCCCACCACGAAATCCGAGTTAGCAAAGAAAAGGAGACGTGGCGCCATGTTCCAAATTTTGTCAATGAGCAGGACCACTCTAGGATGACTTAGCAGAGAAACATTAAGATAAAACTGATTTTTGGGCACCTTGGGAGGGGCCCCTAATAAACATTCTTAAATGTGATCGGATGGTGGTGTGAAAATATCACTTATGACCATACCTTGATAACAGATGATCCTTGCATGTCAAAATCAAATTAAGGTTGTTGTGAAAGAAGTGCATGGTCGAGTCATTTTAAAACCCGATCATATCCTTCTCGAAGATTGGTCCAAGTGAACCCTATTTGGTCTTTAAATTCCTGCCATCGTCTAAACAAAGGATCAGAAAGGTCACAATGAATTTTAAAATAATACCAGCCCACATGTTCGCCAATACACCAAAGCATAGTAAGGGCGCCACATTTATCATTTGGGTGCACCACCATATTAAAGTCGCCACACAAAAACCAATAAGAAAAGGGTAAGTTGTCACATAACCATTTCCATAATATAGGTCTTTTGGGACCGTCATTAGGGCGTAAATGTTAAGAATACCAAAAGAAAGGTCATTAATACTCATAATCGCCACACAACCCTATTAATGGGGTCCTGGCCTGAGGTAGTGATTAATGCCAAAAATTTAGGTGTGATGGAAATGCTAGCACCACCGCTTCCTTCAATATATTGCATGTGGAAATGCGTAAAATATGGGGCAATGCAAGTTAGAGTATTCTAAAGCAAAAACCATAAATCTTGATTTCCTATAAACAAATCACATCTAAAGCGCTAATTAAAAAAAAAAAACGAACACATAATTTTGTGAGGGCTCTATCAAACCCTGAACATTCCATGACAGAAATTCATGAAAAATCAGACATATCAAATTCCCCTTCCCCGTTAGGAATGGAAAAAATGTTGGCAAGAAGAAGCTGGTCTGAATCATTATGCTTAACATGAATGGAGCGGCGCTTGGTCCCATGTTGGGGGTTAAAATAAACCACCTTTTGAGAGATACACAAGGACCTAACTTGAATATCCAGATGGTCCAAAAGTTTATCTTTTTTTAATATGATTCCTTGAGGTTCTATTAGAAAATCTAACTTTCAATCAAATATCTAGAGGCTCGGTCACTTTACAACATCTAAATAATATATTATCCACTAAACATCCATATATGAATATGTCATTTATAAACTTCAAACATATGTGTGTAGTGAAGGGAATGTCTCTGTCACGGGGCTAGCTTTGAAGCGGAATTAACTAGCCAACGTGCGGCACTGAGACACTACTTTTTTCGCTCGCCTTAGAGGATCAAGCTACTCCAGTAGTCCCAGACTACGCCTTTCTCCATCTTCATCCACCACCCATTCCCCAACTGCATCTCCAACCAATGCACAAGTGAACCCTTCCAACACCCTTCACAGCTGCCCATACAACTGCTCCAGAAGACCACTCGCCGAATACCACGGCTGCCCATACAACCGCCGGGAGCTCTTAATATGCCTTCTTAGTTCACTCGAGGGAATGCACAACTCATGCCTCCACGACTCATCACTGACCCAGCTCTAGGCCGCTGGCCGGCTCACTGTCGAACATCCCACTGTTCTGCACAAGGCCACTGAGGAACATCACATGCCCCTTTCTGTCATCCATCCATGAGTCTGCCTGAGTTGCCGCGCCGGTCACCTACGCGTGCACCGACGGGGGAAGTCCTCCTCTAGAGTCCTTCCCGGGTGTGAGCCTCTACTCACCCCGACCTGCTGACCACTGTCACCCAAGTCCACAACACCAAGGATCCCTGCGGGGAGCACTGCAAGCTCGCCATCCTGGTAGACCGCATCACATGCGGGTGAGGTACTCTTCTTCCCTCGGCTCGATCCATCCTCTGATCTCGCCCCGATGCCATGGCCACTGACATCGGCGTGCCTACTCTTCGAGACACCCGTCTGCGTCCAGACCGCATTGACTTCACAAGTCTTCTGCCTTCGTTGTCAGCTCACCACACTGCAACGGTATCCATGATGTCCTTGACTCAGCCCACCATGTCGCGCATCACCATGTGAACCATCCTCTGTCCACTTCACTGAGTCTCAGCCTCTGCTTCGCACCCACTCCGCATCCGCGCTTCCGGCGCACTCCGATACATCTATGTGAGCACTCGACTCATCTGCGCTGTTTTAACCTCTGCAAGGTTGAGGAGCTCGCCACACTTGGCTCGCTCGCGTCCGAGTTACTTCTCCTCCGTTTCGACCTCCGGATCCCAGTCTCACTCCATCACGCCTCTTGGTTGTTTCCCACATGAACTCTGCTTCTAAGGACGTTGCCACCTCAAAGGTCTCCCCAAGTCCACTGTCACTTAACACTGGAGTCCCACTGCTGATCCACGATGCACATCACTGCATGGACATACTCCGCAAGGGTAGAGTATATCTCCAAGGTCTGCTGAACACCCCATCCTCTGAATGTCCAGTGCACCAAGTGTTCCACACTCCACTTGGTGGGGTTGTGAGTTCCCCCTGTTGGTCTGTATTGTCTGCCATGCTCATCGGCTCTTTAGGCGTGCGCTGCACTCTCAACGCAAGGCCTCTATCGTACAAGGTCTTCATGCTTCAAACCAACTCCCGCTCTGCCACTGCATCGCCCACATGAGTTGCCCAACTCGCTCCGCGTACATTGGGTAAGTTCTTCGCTCCAAGACACCTCGCACTGTTCCTAAGTGCAACCAACTTAGCTCACCAACCCGCCTCGGCTAAACCTTGATTCTGAGACATCCTTGGGCTCATAGCATGGTCCTTTCATATTCCCCCATGCACAACTCTTACTCACTCCATAGCCCTCAAGAGTTGCATTGGTGCGCCACCGGGAACTTCCCGGGAGGTCACCCATTTTCGGCCTGCGCGCTTAACTCGCCCAACTCGCCCAGATCTTCTGTAGGCACATGCATGTGAGGTCGTCAACCCCAACCCATGCCTGGCCAACCGTTTGCCTCGGCCGGGAGTCCTCTGGCTCCCTGGATAGCGCCTCGTGCACTACCCTGCGCGGATGGGGTCTGCCCATCCTGGGGGAGGCGGTCGCTCTATGAGCATGGAGACGATGCCCCCTTATATCTCCCGCGTTTTCGTCAACCGACCCTAGGATTAAAGTCGTTAAATCTAGAGTTAAAAGCAATTCGCATGTGTATCGAGCCTCCAGTTCAACTAATGGAAAGTTTCTACAATCTTTTGGTCATTTCCCGGAAATTGTATACAGTCGAAATGGCCAACGCGGCGAGTTAGGAGTATGCCCCTCCCATCTCATCATCTCCCACTATATAATCCCCTCATCGCCCTCCTCTTTTAACACCCTGCACTTCCACCATCTCAACTGCAAGTCTTCATTCTGCCTCGCTCTCACTTGATTTAGCTTTCTCTCTTACAAAGGGAAAAAAAAGGCCCTCAAAGCTTTTAAATTTTTCAGGGTCGTTCTTTGGATAGAGATATAAAAGTATGGGTAAATGCAGCGCAGTCGTGTACATTGTTTTGGTGTTGGGTATGACGGGATTTTGTATCGCCCAGTCTCCAGCAGCTTCTCCCACGCCAACTCCCAAGACGTCACCGGTTCCATCCCCGGCAAGATCGCTCGCTGTATCGCCATCTCCAGCTCCTGTGGTTGCAACCGCACCAAAAGCCTCATCCCCTGCACCCTCTTCTTCCCCCACAGAAGAAGGAACTGCCCCCACACCTTCTGCAGGGGTTCCCACGAAATCAAGCCCTGCCCCAGGCGTAGAAGCCCCCGGTCCATCTACACAGGAGAGCGGTTCATCAGGCGCCTCTGCCGACACAGGATTACATAAAATGGCCATCTTTGGAGCTGTTTTGTTCGGAGGCGTGGCTTTACTTGTGTAATTACTCCAGTTTTCCAATGTCGTTGCATATGGTATCTCTGATCTTTAGTTTCTGTAGTTTCTTGCGCGGGAGATGAATTCATTCATTCGCTCTGGAGGCACAGCTGCTACAGAGCACCTGTGTTGGAGTTTAGACGGATCTTAGATGATTGTCGATCCATATTCTTTCTTTTTCCCTCATTCCTTCTTTTATTGAAGCTGGCCATTCATTGGCATTTCTGGCTGTATAATTTTTGCCACTGATTGGGACTTAATTCTTTAATAAAAATGTCGCCTTGATCAAAAACGCCTGCATGTGTTGTCGTTGCTGAAAGAACGATTTGTTGTTAAGATATTAAAAATTGCTGGTAAATGTGCTTGTGATTTTTACTAATAGTTATATACCTAATTCTGTTAAAAATGGTGACATTGTTCCGTTGCTCCGAGTTTCTAAATATTCCAAATAAATCAGATCCGCCTCTACACTAATCATGTACACACGCATTTTAAACCTTGGTGTAATCCTTTGTAGGACATACCCACGTGCTCACTTGATCGTGCAGGCCTATATACACTCCACAATAGATGGGAATTGACAACTATTTTTTTCAAATCAAAAGATACAATTCCAGTGATTTATAAGACATGGGTCATGGGTAGGGGTTAAACTTGACGGTCGTTTAGACGTTTTTTGTGATTTTAGACATAAAATACTTGTAAATATCTTATTTTACCGTCACATGCAACTTAGTCTCATGGGTGTATAAGACATAAGATATGAGGCATGGGTGCATGAAAAAATCCAACATTTTCTTATGAAAATCCTTAACTAAAGAATTGATGCTATCTAATCAACTACGATAAATAAAGCCAATAAAACTTCTAGTATTGTCATTCCTCTACAAAACGACATCATCCGGGTTTTTACTAAGTATGAAAGTCTGCTTATTTGCCAAACAGTCATAAATGTGTAGAAATAAGAGCTAGCACTTTATCGAGTTATGATAGTTCTTTTATTTTTCAACACATAGACTACATAATTTGCAATCTATTGATGGTTCCTAATTATACTCATGTTGATGAAAATATAAGTTTCAAGTCGGGCTTGAAGATACTCCCCATCGTATTATGTGCAATTCCTTCCATAAGTAGATCGTGTGTAATTGACACACTTTCTCGGTGCCTCCTTCATTTCGCAATTGCAACACATGCCTTAACGACCATCATTAACAAATAAGAATGCTTAGTTAGGTGCCAACATTAAGGTTTAGATGCCACTAATAGTAGGAACGTTGCATTGTAAATGTGTATGTTAGTAGGTATTCTTATCTAAAGCAACTCGCATATTCAAGCATGTTCATATTGACTAGTTAGTAAGCGTGACTAACCCGATTCAAGGTCATCGTCCCTGTTTTATCAATACAAATTGTTGTAGCGAACCCATAGTATCACATGCTTGACAATCTTCGCATGTACAATGCCATAAACTTGTAAGATGTTTGCAGCCCAATCACAATACAACGATACCAAAAAGATCTTTAAATGGAAGACACACCAAAGCTTTATCGGACGTCATCTTTCGTATCGACTAAAACAATTTGTAAATGACACAAGTACAAACATATTATAGTTAATTCGAGGAAAATTAGGCATCCTAAAAAGAAGATGATTTGTCACAAAAATCTAAATATGGGATATATAGAGTTCTACAATTAGTCATACATTAAGGTGATTGCCAATGGAAGTCCTTCTAGAAAAATGAAGACAAGCTTGACAATAAATACCTTAATTAGTATTACTGATTTTCACTATATTTTGAACTAAAAAATGATTCTTCTATGGATATTATCCATTCAAAATAATTTCTAACAAGACTATGTGCAGCAGATGCACTTTCTGGTGCCTCCTTCATTCCACCAACACATGCCTTAATGAATTTCATCTTCAAATAAGTATGCTTTGTTAGGTGTCGGCATTAACATTTAGAAGCAACTAATAGTAGAAACATTGCATTGTAAATTTGTATGGTAGAAGGTATCCTTACATAGAATAACCTAAGGATTCAAGCTTGTTGATATCAACCAATTAGTAACAACGAATAACTTGACTCAAGGTCAACGTCCATGTTTTATCACTAGTAATTGTCATAGCAAAACCCATAGTCTCAGAGGCTGAAAATCTTCACACCTACAATGCCATAAAATTTTTAAGATGTTGACAACCCAATCAAAATCAAACAACAACAAAAATATCTTTGAATCAAAGACACACGAAAACTTTTTTGGCCATCATCTTTCGCATTGAATAAGCCAAATTGTAAATGGCATAAGAAAAAACATATTATAGTTAATTAGAGGAAAAGTAGGCATCATAAAAGAATATGTTTTTTTCACAAAAACTGAATATGGTTTAGCTAGAGTTCTATAATTAGCCATACATTAAGGTAATAGTGAAATGAAGTCCTTTACGAAATAAAGAATGACAACAATGGTGACTTGACCACAAACACCTTAACTATTATTCTTTGTTATTCACAATATTTTGAACTATAAAAATGATTTCTCTATAGATATTATCCTAAATTATAAAATTACTTGAAATTACAAAAACATTGACTCTCTGCAATTGCAAATATTTAAACAATTCCTTAGTCACATGTTAAGGTAATAGCCAAATGAAGTCCTAGAACAACAACGACAATAATGGTGACTTGACCACAAATACCTTAATTAGTATTACTACTTTCACAATATTTAAAATGATTTCTCTATAGATATTATCCGTTCAAAATAAATTGTAAATTTACTTGAAATTACAAAAACACCGACTAGTCGCATGATTGCAAAAATTTCAAAAATTCCATTAATTTCATCTCCAATCTTGGTCTTTTATGCCTTAAATCGAGTAGTATTTGTCGAGAATCTTTTGTATGACCAAAAAGAATCTAAAGAAGCAAGGAACATTCAATATAGGATATACATAAAAGTGCAAAAGTCAAAAATAATTAATAATGAAATCACAAAGGTACTACGCTTACAATATCAAAAGAACAAATAATACAAGGTCCATGACCGTGCGACCAACCTTTCCAAAAAATGTGCCAATGACGTTAAGATGAACTGTTATAGCCATTAAACATATATTATTTAGTGTTCAAAATCCAAAACTGATGCCAACAACAAAGAAATAGACAAATGGAAACAAGATGACCTATAAGATTGCAAACTCAAAGTTTCTAAAATATCCTCATCAAAGAGGCTACAAAATCCTTCTTCTTGTATTGATGCTTAAACAAAAATTGTACATAATGTGGGAATGGAAGAAATTTGAGAATGGAGGAAAGTAGAAGAAAATGGCTATCTCCTTTGCTTTCTCTAAGTACAATGCACTCGTGAGTTTACAAGATCAATCACAACCCCTTACAATGGCGTGCCAAAGCCATTAAATATCTTGCAAGAAACGGTTACAACTTCTTCTTTGTTAGCAAGAAACAATTAACAATCTTTTCAGCCATTCGTGTCTATTTAGATTCTTGATACGCGAAGAAATGCCAATGGTGAAAAAAATAGACTTTTCATAATGCATTCATTACACTTTCGATTTGTAACTTTGAATTTGAACTATTCATCTTGCCTTTGAAACTTTAAACTAGAGTCATCCACGTGGGAGAAATTTACTGGAGTGGGCGTGGAGGATGCCTTTTGCATTTTGTGACTTTATAGAGATTTGGCATTTTTTACATTTTTGGTCCGCACACCCACTTTTGATATGGTCTTGACACATGGCCTTACTTGAGTGGAGACAGAGTCGCGGGTCACTTTTATAATTTTACCTTTTTTCAATGCGGGCTCAAAAACACAAATTGCTCCACTGGCCCACCTCCCCACTTTGACCTTCGATGCGGGCTTAATATTTGACTTTTTCCCCATAGCATGATCGGGCTGTGGGTCACTTTATGACTTTTAGCCCTTTTTACAAAAAGGCTCAAAACCTCAAATTTCTCCACCGACCCGCTTCCCCACTTTGACTCTTTTGATGCAGGCTCAACATTTGAATTTTTCCTCTTAGCATGATCGGGTTATGCGGGTCACTTTATGAATTTTTTCCTTTTATGGAAACAAAGTAAAAATTCCTAAAGTTTTTGCTTGACCCGCCTCTCGTTTTTGACTTTTCAACGCAGGCATCAACACGTGGCATCACTTGGACGCCCACGGGGTTGCGCTTCACTTTTACAACTTTTCTCCTTTTCACCACAATGCCTCAAAACGCAAAAATAATTCGTCCTACCACATCCAATTAGATATGTCCACGTACCCATGGATAATGGGGCCAAAATTTGACGAGGAAGAAAACGCCCGTCATTCACGACTATGGAAAAATGTAGAGAAGAAGAAAACTCCACCATTTTGTGCCCAATTTTCAAATTTCTTTCACGAACCAAGGGATTGAAAACAATACAAGGTTTGACGATCCATGGCCATAGAAATATTGACAATTTCATTCAAATGAGGACAACAATAAAATTTTCACGTGTCCAGATAGGAAAACGGAAAATTTATCAAAACGTGTAGACTGGAGAGTTTAAACAACTTCAAAGCATGAATTTCTCTATCTTTTCAGACTTCCAACTTTACTTGAACACTTCTAGAGGGCATGAGCTCAAATTTTTGAATTTGACTTAAAAAATGAGGGGGATTTTGAGGCGACAACAAATAAGCAATGCAAAATAATGTCAAATCCAAAACTAAAAGTCTAAAACAAAAAAATTAACTTGATGCATTCATTATGTCTAGGTGGAATTTAAGATGGAAGAAATTGGAAACAAGACATGCACATCTTTGTTGAATGTTTAACTTTTTTCATTCAAATTTTAGAAGCTGGAGAGATTGCCAATAGGAACTAATTGCCACAAATCGGGAAACCCGGGAAGGAACTTGTTTGTAAAATAGAATACAATATCCAACAAGAGATTCCCATGAGAATACAATTTCTTGAAAATCAATATCAAATGAATGTTATTATAGAAAATAACAAAGAATAAAAGTTCTCTTGAAGTGCATATACTTCATAATCGGGATACATTGAGAATTTAGTTAACTACACAACCTACATAAAGTTTGTCACTTTTATTAAAAGTCTTATATCCAATTTAAGAAATCTTTATCTTTCTAAGAGTAATTCTCTAATTATTAAAAGTAGCATGTAGACAGACAAATGCTCATCTTCAAACAAAAACAATATCAAATAATATTTCGTTAAAAAAGCTTAAAGAACGAAATATTAACTATAATAAAAATTATAATAACAACGACAAAAAATAAACACTTGCCATCATACCACCCATCCTTGATGCCCTGTGGTTTGAAAATTGAACATAAAAATAATTATAAATATTTAATTTTAGAAAAACATGGCAAACAAATTTAATACTAAGAAGAGAAATCATTCCACAATTGTTACATAACATCAATGTTGTACAATATTCAAGTTCAAAATGCATCGAAGTTTAGAATAATGAAATTCACATCACATTTATCGGTGATTTTTGACATTATCGATGAGAAAAAGGCCTTGACTATATGGAATTTCCTCCCGCACAAGACTAGACTAGGCAGTCACCTGCGTAATAATCATGACTAATTGTAGTAACAAACTTTTCAAAAAAAAAAAAATCATCCCACTTCTTATTCACTTTGTGTAAACTCAAAATGCCTTGTGGGAGACTCTGGTCCTTTTAGAATGATTTCATCAATAAGAGGGCTTGTCCATCTTTTCTAGTATTCCTTCATAAGTACTTCTCTAAAAAAACATGCCCTTCAATAGACGGTCTATTTGGAAACTCGAAAGCTCATGAAAACACCATATTTTGTACATGACCAAAGGTTGAAGTATGTTACTCCATGGATCTCTGCCAATGTCCATCTCCACCATAGTGCATCCCTATAGACCAAATATCATAAGGTGGGCCTCTCTCCACTTGATTGAACACCCTTTGAGCCATCCATAGTGGAGTTCCTCCAAAATCAAAATTTCCTTCCCTTTTATTTTCCATCACATTAGAAGACCCAAGTCTGCTAACTTCACACCGAAATTCCCCACCAACACATTATTTCCAATTGTTATCTCAAGGCCCAATACCCTAGGCATGGAAATACATAATACGTCTAAGAATCCCACAAGTGTAGATGTGTGTTGCACTATGCTAAGGGTATGCGAAAAATGGAGATGGAATCCCGGGAGATAAATATCCCTACATCCATTAAACAATTATTAGAAGGATTCTAAATGTATGAATATGAGGCATCAAGAACAAACATGAACGGTTTGAATGGAAATGCCTTTCAAAAAAATTTTACAAAATAAAATAATAGGTTTAAATCTATGTTACACCACTAGTATCCAAATCTCCCCATCCCGCACCTAAAAAAAAGGTTGAGGAACATAGTATGAACATACATAAAAGTTAAATGAAAATATACCATAAATAAAACAATGTCGAAGATGGTAGAGAAAACCAAGCGTGCATTGCAATCCTTACGATCCATGAGATCATAATTGTTATTGGCATTTCATCAAACAATTCATGTGCATTTGTCTATTATCCAAATTTCCAAATTTCGCATACATGTCCACTTGATACCTACTAACACAAGTAAAAATAGCTATCACATGTGAATCCAGGCTCATCCCATAATCTCCAGGAGCATCAAACAAAATATATAAAGCCTCCATCACGAAGTGGCTTCACGGTCATAGATTGTTTTAGAGAGTATTTTCGCTCATTTTATAAGGAAGAGACAAGTAATGGAATTCCTTTATGCTAATGTTTACCTTCCAAAAAGGTTACAAGGCCTCTTAAAAAAAAAAACCAAATTTTGTTTTATCCACTAAGAAGTGGATTTTTTTCGAATTTGACAAAGGAGAAAGGATAAAAGATAAAAATGTAGGTCTTATCATAGCATGACATAAAGCTGTTCAAATTTATTACTAATGGGACATGTTAATTCAATTTGTGGTGCGTGAAATGCAAGAAAGAGAAATGTGGTTAGAATAAGATGCACAATATCAAACCCCATCACCATAGTATTTGAAACATTAATGAAGAGAATCAACGGCTGTAAAAACTTATATGGTCTTGCATCTACACATGGTTTGTCACATATAACTATTATTGTGATATTTTTTCTTCTTGTGAAATGAAGAAAGATTATCTTTATTCATATGATCCCTTGAGGTTTTATTAGAAAATTAAACTTTTAATCAAATAAGGCATAAAAAAATCTAGAGGCCCACTCACTTTACAAAATCTAAATAATTACGCCGAAGGCATATATATATATTTGAGGTGAGACTTATTGAAACTAACAATTACAGGAGATTAATGCACCACATCATGTTTCCATGCATGCATTGAAAATCAAAGGGTACATGTTGTGTACAAATAGGTTGACGCATGGATCGAGGGGAGCCGTTGATTTCTTTACAACAAGCTAATAAGTTATGTGTCCAGACAGAAAATGGATTATGGGATTGTAGAAACCCATAAATGTTTTTGTGTGCGTGGGGGAGGAAGCCTAAAGGGGATGGCGGTATATTTTTTATTCAATTAGTTTCTGTATCTATCATGTTCTAAAACCCGAGGAACCCAATGTGAGACAAATTCTCATGGAAAACGATTATGGCATCATACGAAAGACATGGGTTCCCTCTCGAGACAGCACACTTTGTTTAACCATATGCAACGAACAAGTCTCCAATCGATCAATTTACATTTACCAAAGCACAATTCTAAATACAACAAAGAAAACAACAACACTTTCCTCTTAGAGACCTTTGAACCCACTACGGATGCAGAGCAAGAGCCGATCAATCTATTTATATATAGATTTATCTCGTGTGCATGTATGATTTAACCCATACTTGGTGCTGATTTTAGGACGGCCATTAACGAGAGCTCGTGGCATGCCTTACCACAATCTTGAAAAACACTATGGTACTACCTCAACTTCAACATTTCCTATGACCTATTAGAATAGGAGAAAAGAAGGGCCTTCACCTTTGCTTCTTGATGTGTGAAACCCCATGGAATTGAGGCTCATTTTTATCGAAGAGAGAGCTAATCGTATGCATCTGCAATAATAATCTATTGAACTTTACCAATCCTCATCTCAAAGGCATGTTATTGACATATCTCATAACATGGTTTGTGGTGACTAGTTCCCCTATTTCACATTTGGCCACTCGAAAGATTTCAAATATTTCAATTGGCCTCCTTTGGCCACAACGAGCTAAGCACCTAGAGATTTTCCATACTCCGTGAGTATCTTCATAATTTCGTTTCGGTGCAGTAACCATTAAAATAATTCAGAGGAAAAAAAGGAAGAGACCTATAGCATTCAAATGCCAAATGTCGGCAGATTCTCCACCATTTTACTTCTTCACTTGGTCCTGCGAAGTCACTTCAGGTGTGAGGTGAAGGTGAGTTTATCCCACTATATTCTGCACTCTATTGAAAAGCCTGTTTTGGAAGTTCAGAATCGAAAGAGGACTATTCCTCTTCACCAAGGTGTCATTTTCCTCATCAATTAATACTTTTCTGATGTTGTGGCCCATGACCCTTGCCCAACTTTTGTCTCTCCTCTTCCCCAGCAACCTCTCATTCGTTCTAAAAATCCCATGTATTGTGACTTTGCATTTGAGCCACCTCTTTAAAAGATCCTTCGTAGTAGTAGCGGGAAAGAAAAGGAAATCCTCGACATTGGCCAGAAGGGAAAATAAATTTGTGTGGAGGATAGCCCCCCGTTGTTCTTCCTACCATGGAACAAGACACCTCCTCTTTTTGGAGAAGAAATTTATCATGCAAGTTGAGACTATGAAAACCCTTGAAGACAATGTGGACTTTCTACTTAAGTATGTTGTTAAGGAACAAACTCCTAATCCTATCCCCGGCCTCAAAGAGGAAATTGCCACTATGGAATCTAAGCTCAAAGACCTTGAGGATAAACACAACAACTATATGGCCATGCACATTCTGGATCTCATGCAAGTCCACATACGCTAGATTTGTGACTCAACGATATTCTGACATCAGCATGGAAGAACAACAAGATTACCAAAAATTTAAAGCTTCAAACTAGGACCCCACTATTGTTATTACACTAAAGCTCCATCAGGCCCTCGGAGTTGCTTTAAATTTTTTTAACAAATCTGTTTGATTAGTGTTTTCGACTCCTTGTTCTTAGTGCAAGCTGTTTTGTTGTTGTTGTTTAGCTAATGTATTGTTGTTTTTGGTTCGTTGTTGGGCTCTATGTAGGCAGATGGCCCTGCCTTAGTTTTTTCTTTTTTCTTGTCTTTTGGTTGGGGTGTGGCCCCCACGGATAAAAAAACCACATTGTTATACTCTGTTTATCTTGGCTCCTAAGCCTTTGGTTGTACTTTTGGGTAAGGTCCCTCCAAAACCTTTTACCTTTAATAAAAAAATGCCAAATGTCGACCTTATTTCAAGCCAAATGTCATGATGCATGAGCTTGGTGTGAGGTATTTGTCACCGTTACAAAATTAGTTAGAAAAAATCAAATGTCATATTTATTTTTGCGTTAGCAAATAAAATCATTCTTAAGAAATTAAATTTAACCAACTGCACTCGTACATTTACTAATAATATATTTAGTTTAAAAAAAGTTAATGTAATACTTATTTTTACTTTTCCATTTACAAAACGGGTTTTCCAATATTTAATAAAATAATTCTTATTTATTTAATTTCTTCATTATATTTGTTGTAAATTTATGAGGAAATAGATCAATATTATTTGAAAGTAAAAAGCTTTCGCTTTGATAATGCTTTGGTGGGTGTCCACAACCTATATCATAGCTTTTTATTGGCACATGCTAGAAGCTTGCTAAAAAATGCGAAATAATAATATTCCACATGTTGGATGCACTTAGTGATACAATGTCAATGTTGTGTGAGAATACCAACATGCTCTATTCGTGCTGCAAGTTGAAACAACTATCAATATACAATGATGATAGATTCGGTGGACAAGAAGATAAACATGGAGAATATACATAGCTCAAGCCAAGTGCCACCATCGCCATCTCCATAAATAACTCAAGCTAGACACAACTTGCCATACTAGTCAAGATGCGGGAAGGTAAGAGGGGGTAAGAAAAAAAAATAGGAAACCACTTTGGTTTTATTGCATGGTTGTACCGTACGATGATATTTGTTCGAGGTCGGATTCATTCTCTAATTTTTGTACAACACTATTATCACCATTCGAAGGAAACATCACCAAGAAGAAATCCCATTCAAAAGACGATGTTTTCCAACTAGGGCTTATTTGGACATAGAGGTACAAAATTTTTGATGTTCATCCACTTAGAGGTCAAATTTAACCCCGGGTCACTCATGGGTGTATAAAACATAAGATATGGGACATGGGTGCATGAAAAAAATCCAACATTTTCTTATGAAAATCCTTAACTCAAGAATTGATGCTATCTAATCAACTACGGTAAATAAAGCCAATAAAACTTCTAGCATTGTCATTCCTCTACAAAAATGACATTATCTAGGTTTTTTACTAAGTATGAAAGTTGTTATTTGCAAACAAGTCATAAATGTGTACAAATAAGTGCTAGCATTTTATGAGTTATGATAGTTCTTTTATTTTTCAACAGATAGACTACATAATTTGCAATCTATTGATGGTTCCTAATTATACTCATGTTGATGAAAATCTAAGTTTTAAGTCAAGCTTGAAGATACTCCTCGTCGTATTATGTGCAATTCCTTCCATAAGTAGATTGTGTGTAATTGACACACTTTCGGTGCCTCCTTCATTTCAACAACAACACATGCCTTAACGACCATCATCAGCAAATAAGAATGCTTTGTTAGGTGCGAACATTAAGGTTTAGATGCAACTAATAGTAGGAACGTTGCATTGTAAATTTGTATGTTAGTAGGTATTCTTATCTAGAGCAACTCACATATTCAAGCATGTTGATATTGACTCATAAGAATCGTGACTAACCCGATTCAAGGTCATCGTCCCTATTTTATCATTACAAATTGTTGTAGCCGAACCCATAGTATCACATGCTGACGATCTTCACACCTACAATGCCATAAACTTGTAAGATCTTTGCAGCCCAATCACAATACAATGATACCAAAAATTTCTTTAAATGGAAGACACACCAAAGCTTTATCGACATCATCTTCGTATCGAATAAGACAATCAGTAAATGACACAAGTACAAACATATTATAGTTAATTAGAGGAAAAGTAGGCAACCTAAAAAGAAGATGATTTGTCACAAAAATCTAAATATGGGTTATATAGAGTTCTACAATTAGTCATACATTAAGGTGATTGCACAATGGAAGTCCTTATAGAAAAATGAAAACAAGCTTGACAATAAATACCTTAATTAGTAGTACTGATTTTGACTATATTTTGAACTAAAAATGATTCTTCTATAGATATTATCTATTCAAAATAATTTCTAAATTTACTTGAAATTACAAGACTATGTGCAACAGATGCACTTTCGGTGCCTCCTTCATTCCACCAACACATGCCTTAATGAATTTCATCTACAAATAAGTATGATTTGTTAGGTGTCAGCATTAACATTTAGATGCAACTAATAGTAGGAACATTACATTGTAAAATTGTATGGTAGTAAAGAAGTATCCTTACGTAGAATAACCCGAGGATTCAAGCTTGTTGATATATACACACACACGACATCTATGTGTTTCAAATCAAAAGATACAATTTATGAAAAAATCCCCTCCAGCTTATTTATAAGACATGGGTCATGGGTAGGGGTTAAATTTGACGGTCGTTTAGACGTTTTTTGTGATTTTAGACATAAAATACTTGTAAATATCTTATTTTACCGTCACATGCAACTTAGTCTCATGGGTGTATAAGACATGAGATATGAGGCATGGGTGCATGAAAAAAATCCAACATTTTCTTATGAAAATCCTTAACTAAAGAATTGATGCTATCTAATCAACTACGGTAAATAAAGCCAATAAAACTTCTAGTATTGTCATTCCTCTACAAAAATGACATCATCCGGGTTTTTTACTAAGTATGAAAAAGTTATTTGCCAAACAGTCATAAATGTGTAGAAATAAGAGCTAGCATTTTATGAGTTATGATAGTTCTTTTATTTTTCAACACATAGACTACATAATTTTCAATCTATTGATGGTTCCTAATTATACTCATGTTGATGAAAATCTAAGTTTCAAGTCAGGCTTGAAGATACTCCTCGTCGTATTATGTGCAATTCCTTCCATAAGTAGATCGTGTGTAATTGACACACTTTCGGTGCCTCCTTCATTTCAATTGCAACACATGCCTTAACGACCATCATTAACAAATAAGAATGCTTAGTTAGGTGTCAACATTAAGGTTTAGATGCCACTAATAGTAGGAACGTTGCATTGTAAATTTGTATGTTAGTAGGTACTCTTATCTAAAGCAACTCGCATATTCAAGCATGTTGATATTGACCAGTTAGAATCGTGACTAACCCGATTCAAGGTCATTGTCCCCTGTTTTATCAATACAAATTGTTGTAGCCGAACCCATAGTATCACATGCCGACAATCTTCGCATGTACAATGCCATAAACTTGTAAGATGTTTGTAGCCCAATCGCAATACAACGATACCAAAAAGATCTTTAAATGGAAGACACACCAAAGCTTTATCGACATCATCTTTCGTATCGAATAAAACAATTTGTAAATGACACAAGTTCAAACATATTATAGTTAATTAGAGGAAAAGTAGGCATCCTAAAAAGAAGATGATTTGTCACAAAAAATCTAAATATGGGATATATAGAGTTCTACAATTAGTCATACATTAAGGTGATTGCCAATGGAAGTCCTTCTAGAAAAATGAAAACAAGCTTGACAATAAATACCTTAATTAGTATTACTTATTTTCACTATATTTTGAACTAAAAAATGATTCTTCTATAGATATTATCCATTCAAAATAATTTCTAACAAGACTATGTGCAATGACAGATGCACTTTCTCGGTGCCTCCTTCATTCCACCAATCTACAAATAAGTATGCTTTGTTAGGTGTCAAGCATTAACATTTAGAAGCAACTAATAGTAGAAACATTGCATTGTAAATTTGTATGGTAGCAGTATCCTTACATAGAATAACCCGAGGATTCAAGCTTGTTGATATCAACCAATTAGTAACAACGAATAACTTGACTCAAGGTCAACGTCCATGTTTTATCACTAGTAATTGTCATAGCTAGAACCCATAGTCTCAGAGGCTGAAAATCTTCACACCTACAATGCCATAAATTTTTAAGATGTTGACAATCCAATCAAAATCAAACAACAACAAAAATATCTTTGAATCAAAGACACACAAAAACTATTTCGCCATCATCTTTCACATTGAATAAACCAAATTGTAAATGGAATAATAAAAACCATATTATAGTTAATTAGAGGAAAAGTAGGCATCATAAAGAATACGTTTTTTTCACAAAAACTGAATATGGTTTAGCTAGAGTTCTATAATTAGCCATACATTAAGGTAATAGTGAAATGAAGTCCTCTGAAATAGCAATGACAACAATGGTGACTCGACCACAAACACCTTAACTATTATTACTTGTTATTCACAAGATTTTGAGCTATAAAAATGATTTCTCTATAGATATTATCCTAAATTATAAAATTACTTGAAATTACAAAAACATTGACTCTCATGCAATTGCAAATATTTCAACAATTCCTTAGTCATATGTTAAGGTAATAGCCAAATGAAGTCTGGAACAACAACGACAATAATGGTGACGACCACAAGCACCTTAATTAGTATTCCTACTTTTCACAATATTCGAACTATTAAAATGATTTCTCTATAGATATTATTCGTTTAAAATAAATTGTAAATTTACTTGAAATTACAAAAACACGACTTGTCGCAATTGCAAATATTTCAAAAATTCCATTAATTTCATCTCCAATCTTGGTCTTTTATGCCTTAAACTGAGTAGTATTTTTAGAATATTTTGTATGACCAGAAAAAAATCTAAAGAAGCAAGAAACATTCAATATAGGATATACATAAAAGTGCAAAATTCAAAAATAATTAATAACAGAATCACAAAGGTACTACGCTTTACAATATCAAAAGAACAAATAATACAAGGTCCGCAACCGTGAGACCAACCTTTCCAAAAAATGTGCCAATGACATTAAGATGAACTGTTATAGCCATTAAACATATATTATTTAGTGTTCAAAATCTGAACCTAATGCCAACAACAAATAAATAGACAAATGGAAACAAGATGACCTATAAGATTGCAAACTCAAAGTTTCTAAAATCTCCTCATCAAAGAGGCTACAAAATCCTTCTTCTTGTATTGATGCTTAAACAAAAATTGTACATAATGTGGGAATGGAAGAAATTTGAGAATGGAGGAAAGTAGAAGAAAATGGCTATCTCCTTTGCTTTCTCTAAGTACAATGCACTCGTGAGTTTACAAGATCAATTGCCAACCCTTACAATGGCGTGAAGAAGCCATTAAATATCTTGCAAGAAACGGTTACAACTTCTTCTTTGTTAGCAAGAAACAATTTACAATCTTTTCAGCCATTCGTGTCTATTTAGATTCTTGATTTGCGAAGAAACGCCAATTGTGAGAAAAAACTAGACTTTTCATAATGTAGTCATTACACTTGTTTTGTATCTTTGAATTTGAACTGTTCATCTTGCCTTTGAAACTTTAAACTAGAGTCGTCCACGTGGGAGAAATTTACTGGAGTGGGCGTGGAGGATGCCTTTTGCATTTTGTGACTTTTTAGAGATTTGGCATTTTTTACATTTTTGGTCCGCTCACCCGCTTTTGATATGGTCTTGACACATGGCCTTACTTGAGTGGAGACAGAGTCGCGGGTCACTTTTATAATGTTACATTTTTTCAATACGGGCTCAAAAACACAAATTGCTCCGTTGGCCCGCCTCCCCACTTTGACCTTTGATGCGGGCTTAATATTTGACTTTTTCCCCATAGCATGATCGGGTCTGGGTCACTTTATGACTTTTAGCCCTTTTTTACAAAAAGGCTCAAAACCTCAAATTTCTCCACCGACCCGCTTCCCCACTTTGACCCTTTTGATGCAAGCTCAACATTTGAATTTTTCCCTCTTAGCATGATCGGGGCTGCGGGTCACTTTATGAATTTTTTCCTTTTATGGAAACAAATAAAAAATTCCTAAAGTTTTTTGCTGACCCGCCTCCGTTTTTGACTTTTCAACGCAGGCATCAACACGTGGCATCACTTGGACGTCCACGGGGTTGCGCTTCACTTTTACAACTTTTCTCCTTTTCACCACAATTCCTCAAAACGCAAAAATAATTCTTCCTACCACGTCCAATTAGATATGTCTACGTACTAATGGATAATGGGGCCAAAATTTGGCGAGGAAGAAAACTCCGTCATTCACGATTTGTGGAAAATGTAGAGAAGAAGAAAATTCCACCATTTTGTGCCCAAGTTTCAAATTTCTTTCACGAACCAAGGGATTGAAAACAATACAAGGTTTTACGATCCATGGCCATAGAAATATTGACAATTTCATTCAAATGAGGGCATCAATAAAATTTTCACGTGTCCAGATAGGAAAACGGAAAATTTATCAAAACGCTAGCAGATTGGAGAGTTTAAACAACTTCGAGCATGAATTTCTATATCTTTTCGACTTCCGACTTTACTTGACCACTTCTAGATGGCATGAGCTCAATTTTTTTGAATTTGACTTCAAAAATGAGGGGGGGATTTTGAGGGCGACAACAAATAAGCAATGCAAAATAATGTCAAATCTAAAACTCAAACAACAAAAATTAATTTGATGCATTCATTATGTCTAGGTGGAATTTAAGATGGAAGAAATTGGAAACAAGACATGCACATGCTATTGAATGTTTCACTTTTTTCATTCAAATTTTAGAACTGGAGAGATTGCCAATAGGAACTAATTGCCACAAATCAGGTAAACCAGGAAGGAACTTGTTTGTAAAATAGAATACAATATCCAACAAGAGATTCCCATGAGAATACAATTTCTTGAAAATCAATATCAAATGAATGTTATTATAGAAAATAACAAAGAATAAAAGTTCTCTTGAAGTGCATATACTTCATAATCAGGATACATTGAGAATTTAGTTAACTACACAACCTGCATAAAGTTTGTCACTTTTATTAAAAGTCTTATATCCAATTTAAGAAATCTTTATCTTTCTAAGAGTAACTCTCTAATTATTAAAAGTAGCATGCACACAGACGAATGCTCATCTTCAAACAAAAACCATATCAAATAATATTTCGTTAAAAAAGCTTAAAGAACGAAATATTAACTATAAAAAAATTATAATAACAATGACAAAAAATAAACACTTGCCATCATACCACCCATCCTTGATGACCTGTGGTTTGAAAATTGAACATAACAATAATTATAAATATTTAATTTCAGAAAAACATGGCAAACAAATTTAATACTAAGAAGAGAAATCATTCCACAATTGTTACATAACATCAATGTTGTACAATATTCAAGTTCAAAATGCATCGAAGTTTCAGAATAATGAAATTCACATCACATTTATCAGTAATTTTCGACATTATCTGATGAGAAAAAGGCCTTGACTATATGGAATTTCCTCCTGTACAAGACTAGGCAGGTCACTGCGTAATAATCATGACTAATTGTAGTAACAAACTTTTCAAAAAAATAATTCATCCCACTTCTTATTCACTTTGTGTAAACTCAAAATGCCTTGTGGGAGACTCTGGTCCTTGTAGAATGATTTCATCAATAAGAGGGCTTGTCCATCTTTTCCTAGTATTCCTTCATAAGTACTTCTCTAAAAAAACATGCCCTTCAATAGACAGTCTATTTGGAAACTCAGAAAGCTCATGAAAACACCATATTTTGTACATGACCAAAGGTTGAAGTATGTTACTCCATGGATCTCTGCCAGTGTCCATCTCCACCATAGTGCATCCCTATAGACCAAATATCATAAGGTGGGCCTCTCTCCACTTGATTGAACACCCTTTGAGCCATCCATAGTGGAGTTCCTCCGAAATCAAATTTTCCTTCCCTTTTATTTTCCATCACATTAGAAGACCCGAAGTCTGCTAACTTCACACCGAAATTCCCCACCAACACATTATTTCCAATTTTTATCTCAAGGCCCAATACCCTAGGCATGGAAATACATAATACCTCTAAGAATCCCACGAGTGTAGATGTGTGTTGCACTATGCTAAGGGTATGCAAAAATGGAGATGGAATACCAGGAGATAAATATCCCCTGCATCCATTAAACAATTATTAGAAGGATTCTAAATGTATGAATATGAGGCATCAAGAACAAACATGAACGGTTTGAATGGAAATGCCTTTCAATTTTTTTTTACAAAATAAAATAATAGGTTTAAATCTATGTTACACCACTAGTATCCAAATCTCCCCATCCTGCACCTAAAAAAAGGATGAGGAACATAGTATGAACATACATAAAAGTTAAATGAAAATATACCATAAATAAAACGATGTCGAAGATGGTAGAGAAAACCAAGTGTGCATTGCAATCCTTACAGTCCATGAGATCATAATTGTTATTGGCATTTCATCAAACAATTCATGTGCATTGTGTATTATCCAAATTTTGCATACATGTCCACTTGATACCTACTAACACAAGTAAAAATAGCTATCACATGTGAATCCAGGCTCATCCCATAATCTCTAGGAGCATCAAACAAAATATATAAAGCCTCCATCACCAGAAGTGGCTTCAGTCATAGATTGTTTTAGAGAGGATTTTCGCTCATTTTATAAGGAAGAGACAAGTAATGGAATTCCTTTATGCTAATGTTTACCTTCCAAAAAGGTTACAAGGCCTCTTAAAAAAACCAAATTTTGTTTTATCCACTAAGAAGTGGATGTTTTTCTGAATTTGACAAAGGAGAAAGGATAAAAGATAAAAATGTAGGTCTTATCATAGCATGACATAAAATGTTCAAATTTATTACTGATGGGACATGTTAATTCAATTTGTGGTCTGCGTGAAATGCAAGAAAGAGAAATGTGGTTAGAATAAGATGCACAATATCAAACCCCATCACCATAGTATTTGAAACATTAATGAAGAGAATCAATGACTGTAAAAACTTATATGGTCTTGCATCTACATGGCTTTGTCACATATAACTATTATTGTGATATTTTTTATTCTTGTGAAATTGAAGAAAGATTATCTTTTTTAATATGATCCCTTGAGCTTTTATTAGAAAATTAAACTTTTAATCAAATAAGGCATAAAAAAATCTAGAGGACCACTCACTTTACAAAATCTAAATAATTACGTCGAAGGCATATATATATATATATTTGAGGTGAGACTTGCTGAAACTAACAATTACAGGAGATTAATGCACCACATCATGTTTCCACACATGCATTGAAAATCAAAGGGTACATGTTGTGTACAAATAGGTTGACGCATGGACCGAGGGGAGCCGTTGATTTCTTTACAACAAGCTAATAAGTTATGTGTCCAGACAGAAAATGGATTATGGGATTGTAGAAACCCATAAATGTTTTGTGTACGTAGGGGAGGAAGCCTAATGGGGATGGCGGTATAATTTTTAGGCAATTAGTTTCTGTATCTATCATGTTCTAAAAACACGAGGACCTCAATGTGAGACAAATTCTCATGGAAAACGATTATGGCATCGTACAAAAGACATGGGTTCCCTCTCGAGACAGCACACTGCTTTGTTTAACCATATGCAACGAACAAGTCTCCAATCGATCAATTTACATTTACCAAAGACAATTCTAGATACAACAAAGAAAACAACAACACTTTCCTCTTAGAGACCTTTCAACCACTACAGATGCAAAGCAAGAGCCGATCAATCTATTTATATATAAATTTATCTCTGTGTGCACGTATGATTTAACCCATAATGGTGCTAATTTTAGGACGGCCATTAACGAGAGCTCGTGGCATGCCTTACCACAATCTTGAAAAACACTATGGTACTACCTAAACTTCAACATTGCCTATGACCTATTAGAATAGGAGAAAAGAAGGGCCTCCACCGCTTGCTTGCTTTTGATGTGTGAAACCCCATGGAATTGAGGCTCATTTTTATCAGAAGAGAGAGCTAATTGTATGCATCTGCAATAATAATCTATTGAACTTTACCAATCCTCATCTCGAAGGCATGTTATTGACATATCTCATAACATGGTTTGTGGTGACTAGTTCCCCTATTTCACGTTTGGCCACTCGAAAGATTTCAAATATTTCAATTGGCCTCCTTTGGCCACAACGAGCCGAGTGAGCACCTAGAGATTTTCCATACTCCTTGAGTATCTTCATAATTTTGTTTCGGTGCAAGTATCCATTAAAATAATTCGAGAGGAAAAAAGGAAGAGACCTATAGCATTCAAATGCCAAATGTTAGCAGATTCTCCACCATTTTATCGCTTCACTGGTCGCGAAATCACTTGTGTGTGAGGTGAAGGTGAGTTTATCCCACTATATTCTCGCACTCTATTGAAAAGCCTGTTTTGGAAGTTGAGAATCGAAAGAGGACTGTTCCTCTTCACCAGGGTGTCATTTTCCTCATCAATCAATACTTTTTTGATGTTGTGGCCCATGACCCTTGCCCCACTTTGGTCTCTCCTCTTCCCCAACAACCCCACATTCGCTCTAAAACCCCATGTACTATGACTTTGCATTTGAGCCACCTCCTAAAAGGATCCTTCGTAGTAGTAGGAAAGATAAGGAAATCCTCGACATTGGCCAGAAGGGAAAATAAATTTGTGTGGAGGATAGCCCCCATTGTTCTTCCTTCCATGGAACAAGACACCTCCTCTTTTTGGAGAAGAAATTTATCATGCAAGCTGAGACTATGAAAACCGTTGAAGACAATGTGGACTTTCTACTTAAGTATGTTGTTAAGGAAAAAGCTCCTGATCCTATCCCCGGCCTCAAAGAGGAAATTGCCACTATGGAATCTAAGCTCAAAGACCTTAAGGATAAACACAACAACTATATGGCCATGCAAATTCTTGATCTCATGCAAGTCCACATACGCGATTTGTGACTCAACGATATTCGACCTCTGCATGGAAGAACAACAAGATTACCAAAAATTTTAAAGCTTCAAACTGGGACCCCACTATTGTTATTACACTAAAGCTCCATCAGGCCCTCGGAGTTGCTTTAAATTTTTTTAACAAATCTGTTTGATTAGTGTTTTCGACTCCTTGTTCTTAGTGCAATTTGTTTTGTTGTTGTTGTTTAGCTACTATATTGTTGTTTTTGATTCGTTGTTGGGCTTTATGTAGGCGGATGACCCCGCCTTAGTTTTTTCTCTTTTCTTGTCTTTTGTTTGGGGTGTGTCCCCAAGGATAAAAACCCCACATTGTTATACTTTTTTATCTTGGCTCCTAAGCCTTTGATTGTAGTTTTGGGTAAGGTCCCTCTAAAACCTTTTACCTTTAATAAAAAAATGCCAAATGTTAGACCTTATTTCAAGCCAAATGTCATGATGCATGAGATTGGTGTGAGGTATTTGTCACAGTTACAAGATTATTTAGAAAAAATAAAATGTCATATTTATTTTTGCGTTAGAAAATAAAATCATTCTTAAGAAATTAAGTTTAACCAAGCTGCACTCATACATTTACTAATAATATATTTAGTTTAAAAAAGTTAATGTAATACTTATTTTTACTTTTCCATTAACAAAACGGGTTTTCCAATATTTAATAAAATAATTCTTATTTATTTAATTTCTTCATTATATTTGTTGTAAATTTATGAGGAAATAGATCAATATTATTTGAAAGTAAAAAGCTTTCGATTTGATAATGCTTTCGTGGGTGTTCACAACCTATATCATAGCTTTTTTATTGGCACATGCTAGAAGCTTGCTAAAAATGCGAAATAATAATATTCCACATGTTGGATGCACTTAGTGATACTGATGTCAATGTTGTGTGAGAATACCAACATGCTCTATTCATCTTTGCAGGTTGAAACAACTATCAATACACAATGATGATTGATTCGGTGGACATGAAGATAAACATGGAGAATATACACAGCTCAAGCCAACTACCACCATCGCCATCTCCATAAATAACTCAGGCTAGACACAACCTGCCATACTAGTCAAGATGCGGGAAGGTAAGAGGGGCTAAGAAAACAAAATAGGGAAACCACTTTGGTTCTATTGCATGGTTGTCATTGTACGATGATAGTTGTTCGAGGTCGGATTCATTCTCTAATTTTTGACAACACTATTATCACCATTCGAAGGGAAACATCACCAGTAAGAAATCCCACTGAAAAGACGATGTTTTCCAACTAGGGCTTATTTGGACATAGAGGTACAAAATTTTTGATGTTCATCCACTTAGAGGTCGCAGTGGTATAATTTCTGAGCAACAAATAAGACCTTTGTTTTTCGCCCATTTGCAAAAAAAAACTAAGCACTTGTTAGAATTCACGGTCTCCATATCGGGTGCAACATTTTCATATGCGTGAGAAAATTTACATTGTAAGCTTGCTACTGAGAATTTCATGTTGTTATGTTTGTATTTGGGATTTCCATTTTGTAAATTTTTATAGCCTATATTTTAGGCATGCAAACTTGTATATATACGCACCTATATTTACGAGGAAGGCATTTCCAAACTACACTTAAGTTTGTAGTTGATGACTCTAACAAATGTCATCATTGTAAAGTGCAAGGATACATTCAATCTTGACAGTGTTTCATATTTGTATACTGAGATAATCCATAGTCATAAGTAAGGGTTATTTTTACGACCGTTTAGATGTTTTTGTGATTTTAATTGTTAAATACTTGTACACATTTGAGATAATCATCACAGACGAGTTGTATATTTAAAATGCAATTGTAATTTCCAACTTTCCATTTGTGTATTTCTCTTATCTACCAAATTAAATATCATCAGGTTGACGACCTTGAAGATTTTAAAAATATATTAAAAAAATACACAGTACATTAAGAACATAATTTCTCTCTTATGGCCATTTATTAGGTACGATTAATTTTCGACGGTTGTTCTTGCATTACCTACTTCCTTGTAATTACTCCAACTAAAAATTTAAAAGGAGGCTGCAAAGTTCTACAAGAAGCTATAATCTAAAAAATTGTTCTCTTCAATAGTACTTTTAAAGCACTCCTTATATTATTTTATGTCTCGGGAAACACTTGCCCTACGTCTTATAGAACACAAATTTTCTCCTTCGTTCGATAGCCATTATTGTCATGTCGCTATTCAGGGGTAGACTTTCGCATTTGTCCCCGAATCCACTTTCCTCTCCCTCGCACTTCTCCATTCTCTAATCCTTCATCTTTGTCCCTCTTCCTCTCTCATTATTAATCTCCTTCCAATTTGACTTTGTCAATCGATACCCTTTGATGTTTCCATCAAAGCTAACATTCGAGGGGGAAAACGATATCATCGTGGAATTTATGTGGCGGAGTGAAGAAATTCCACGTCATCTCCTTGAATGCACAATGAATGGCCATGTCCTCGCTCCGATTCTCTTCTGATTGGTGAATACTCCAAGCTTCGTCTAATCTGATGTCGATTTCCGCGAACAGAGATTTGAAGAGCGTGATGGCATCGTTATACTAGTAAAACATCCTTCTGACTGCCATGGGATAGAGAATTTCTGGTATATATTCCGTCCAGGTAATGATATTCCTACCGTAAGGCATCTTATTAGCTTCTAATATATTGTTGCAAAGATAGAAATCACATTGAGGAATGAAGAAAAAGCGTAGAAATTTCCACTTTTGATTTCCTCTTGTGTTCCCTAAAAGCCAATTGTAGCCGAGGTGGGTTGTTATAAGCCTGCGTTCCAACGGAGAGAGGGTTTCATCGTACATGAAAATTTCGGCCACCGCATCTGAGTATGAGTGCGAAAGCCAATCTTTTTGTTATGCTCAATTTTGGATTGTGAAATCTAAAATCACTATACAATGAAATGGGCAGGTTTATTGGAGAAGCATTCTGTCAAATTATCAGAATGGTAAGCAGTTTTGTAGGTCTACCCACCACAGTTTGAAGGAAAGCATTTAGTTTGGGAAGTTAGTGGGCAAGAGGAGAATCTGAGCATGTGCCTTCATTTCTTCTCACCGAAATACCAAGTTCATTTCATGTAGATGTGTTGGGCACATGTCAAAATGATAAACGCGGTGGTGGCATGTTTCTCCCATCCGCAGACGATGCTTACAAAATAGTTATAGGTTTATTTGCATATTGCTAAATGTTTCAAGTCGCAATAAACACATGTAATGATCAGATCCTCTAAAGGTATTCCGATCATAATTGACATTGAATGCAACTCAAAATTGGATATTATTTTAATATTTTGACAACCATCAAAACAAAGGTAAGTCTCACTATCCCAACGCATGGTATTTAATACATGCAAGATCAATAAACTTCCCACTCATTCATGGTTTAAAACAGTCCATGATATTCCCATTCACATGGGACCTATACATAAGAAAAATTAATTGCCTACCACTAATGTGGTTAGAATCGCAAGTTTTAAATACAAACTCCATATATTACGTGGATCACCAATAATTGATAAAAGATTAACCAAATTAAGTTTTGCATCACCGCTTACATGGTCAATTTAAATATTAACATCCCTTAATATTATCACAATATAGTTTGTGGTTATATGGAATGAAATATATTTATAGATAATTAAATCTTGTTGCCACCTTGTGAAGAATAAACACATGATAAAAATAAACCATTTCTATTATTATTAACGTATTTTGTCTATGTGTTTTGTTTTTATTTTAAATGGAATGAAATATATTTATAGATAATCGAGATCACGTTGCCATCTTATTAATGACAAAAATAAGCACATGATCAAAATAAACCATTTCTATTATTATTAAGGTATTTTGTCTAGCGTTGGTGTCAATATCAAGGAAATATTGATAAAAATGCATATAAGGTGTGGGTAACGTTTAATTATTGTGAAATCTCTCAACACCAATACAATGTGTAGATATCCAACGAAGCATCCGGAGGTGAGGTTTCTAGGCACTTATATGTTGAAGTGGCATGTGCGAGGGCATTTTCGATCAAACATTCGCCTCAAACACATTGTAATTTATGCTCCTCGAAGCGAAGTCTTCTCAAAACATTTCTTCCCTTCACCGCATCAAACAAACTCAATGGTTTTAGAACACAACTTTCGAGGTAAGTTAATTGTAAAATATTTTCATTCAATTTTAGGTCCTATAAAATAAAGTAAATATGAGTATCTTGATTTGGCTTTTCATTTCCGATAAACCAATTTATATATATTTTAATTTGATTTATATTTCACACTTAAACTATTTTTAAATATATTTTGAATTATTTTCCATAACCCTCTTTACAATATTTTTTATGAAAAAATACATTAAAATAGTAATAATGCAATGTAATCATATGCTCGTGGTTACCTATGCAATGTTTGTATTGATGTGTAATCACAACACCCCTAATTGTTTTGCAACTCAATAGATTGAAACTTTTAGTGTGATTGCATAACATGGAACTTTTCCCAAAGTGTGGGACTTCATGATCGGAAAGCTCTTCGGATGAAGGTCAGTTCCTATTCCTCTATTTTGATACACACACTCAAATTGTAGAGGATCTATCCTAAAATCTACTCTAACTTGCCAAGGAGACATGGTTAAAAGGATTGTAATAAATTAAACCTAAGCTACAGGAGGTGATGCACCAAAAGGAATGCTGAATAACTTGCCTTGCATGGAAATGAAAGTGAAACAAGATTGAAGAGGATGAACATCAACACAAATCAATTTCTTATCACAAATTCATTCACCATTAAACACAACTATCAAAACATGTAACACAACCTAAATTGCACAATTAACCAAAGTTGTAATGAGAGATCAGAAAGATGCAATGAACACAAGAGAGGGTTGAAATTCATCCACAGACTTATATTATTGCTCCACATATTTGATACAATGCATTACAATGGCCAAGAGGCAAAAATTGCATTTATAGTTTGAATGGGAGGTTTGAACTCCACAAATTCACTTACAAACAAGAGAAGAAGGGAGGGTGCAAAGCAAGATTATCCAACATTTTGAAATGAGCCCCTCCTTACAATATATAGGAAGAATGAGATAAGGGAGAGAGAATAATTTGAAATCTTGCTTCAACCACCCAAAAATGCATTAAAATCACCTGCAACAATGATGGGTGCCACTGCAAAACCCATACCTCCTTGTAATTTTCCTTGTTGGGGAAGAAAGGAAGCCCATACCTCATCATTTGGGTAGGTGAGAAACCTAAAACATTCCTCCAAACTAGCGGACTATATTTCCTCATTTTTAAATACTTAGCCTTATTAAAATTAAGAAAACTAGTTGTAGTTATGTCGAGGACACAGAGCTTTCCAAAAAGTCTAATTTTGTGCAAATCCAAGCTCCCAGTCAAAATTTATGGCCATTTGAAGATGAAAGTGCCATTATGTAATAAATGTGAGTGGTTGGCTCTATTTTTTGGACTTGAATTGCATCGCATCTTCTGAAATCCAATATTTCAGAATTTTGCTATTCAGAACTTTGGAAATTTTGATTTCGGAGTTCGGGTTACTACTCATCTACGTGAGTTCATGAAACCTCCGAAACTCTACAACCCTGAAGTTCAAAATTCAGACTTTTGGGTTTTGGACTTCAATTTTTGATTTTTTTGCACACTAGGGATTCAACATTCTAAAATGTTGAAACCTCAAGTCCAAAATTAGGAATTTGGGTTTCAGACCTTTGCATTTTTGGAGTTTTGGGGATATTAGGTTTTAGGGATTCAAGGTTTCGAGGATTTTGATTGTTCGGTTTTCGGTGATTTCGGTTTTCATGGTTTCGAGGATTTCGGGTTTTCGGGTTTTCGGGTTATTCATTTGCTCGACCGTGTTTCCAAATTCGAACTCTCAAAAGCTTTGAAGTCCGAATTTCAAACTTTGGGTTTTGGAATTTTCTCTCCCACATGGCATTGTTCACAAAGTGAGCTCCCAAGACTCGAAACTCTACAATTTGACCCGCCTTTATGCGTTGACCTCGAATTTGAGCTTTGTGCTCCCTTTCTTTGGGTTTCACCATTTTTACTTAGGATACCTCTAAACAACCACACCTCGAAGTTTTAATTTTGAACTTCAAAGCTTCTTCATTTCCCGAAATCCTCTGCAATGTGCTTGGCTTGCCTAACTTATTGACCAATCTCAAAGTGTGAGCTCCTATGGTGAATCAATCCCTCATTTTTTTGTGTGGAGTCACATTTTTCCAATTTATCCCGAGGGAAAAATTGGATAATAGTTTGATGGTGTCATGTCAATCCAGCTTTTCCAACAAGACATTTGCGTAACACCCATACCTTTATCTCGTAGCCCTCCTCGGATGCCCGTGTGGTGTAAACGTGCCCTGATGCTCTACCATAATATATTCCTCCGTATCAAACCTGATCTTTTGAGAAGATGGTTCATGAGTGGAAAACATTAAACTATACAATGGATGGTGATGATAAGCATAGATTTGTTGGGAACAAGGAATGCCATTTTTGTTTCTAAAGAATTTTGGTCGTATGTCGCCAGCTTTTCTAAAGACAAGGATTTCTTCACGATTGTGTGCATCACTTCTTTTGAAATTAAAAGTGTATGAAATGTTAATGATCTCATGCACAAATTGCTTTCTGACATGAACTAGAGAAAAAAACACCTCTTTTAATTATTCTGAATTAAGAGCACCTTATCTTTTATAGAAGATGTCATCATAATGGAGAGGTTGCTTATTCGTATGACATGGATATTTCAAAATTTTCTGCACACTACGTGTGCTCGCATGAGTAGCCACCCTATCAAGGTACTTGAACTTAATTTAGCAATGTGGTAAGTGCAAAAGATGGGGGCCAAAACGAGGTCAAAAAGGAAACCTTTTTCTGAAATTAGCAAAACACGAACTTCATCGAATAATTTGGCATGTATATGCTAAAAATTTGACAAAGTGATAAGAATAAGTATCGTAGAGCTTGGAATCTAGTTTCTAAACTACTAATTTTTTTTTAAAATGGTTGAGATTAAAAGGCTCAAATGTGGTGCACACATAAAGTATGTCTATTTTTGTGTAAAAAGATAAGAACCTATTGTGTGTGCGCCCCCATTTTTTGAGTTATATATATTTTTTCAAATCCCTTTGGTATAAAGTTAGCTAAGACCATGTACGAGGTTCCACTAAATTTTCATAATTTTTGGATGAATATATAATTTTTTATTAATTTTCAAAGTGCACATACCTCGAAAATGAAATATTTGTGTGTGCACTCCCATAACTTTGAGAAAAAGTCATTTTAAAGTTTTTTTTGTGTGCATGTAGAATAAATTTTATAAAAACCCACTTTAAAAAAAAAAAAAAAATTGGATGAAGAAATCGTAAATTATACACCAAAATGTATGCATAGGTTTTTACAAGAAAACAAGGCACTAGTAAAAGAAATTATGGATGAAAACCTTACACTAATAATATTTTAGAAATAATTATATCGTCATCAAGCTAAAAAAGCTTGACAATATAGTATAATTTATTTTTGAATATTATGTTTTAATGCATGAGATATTGGGGTGCACACGTGAAATTTTGATGTTTTTCTGTCAAACATGGTTTTAATCACGTAATACATAGTCCAAACCTCTAGTTTGGAAATCCAAGCCTTTGGATTGGGTATTCCAAACCCCAACAAGATGAAATGTGAGTGCGTTATAATGCACTCGCGTTCTTGTTTCAATGCGAGAATATGTCCATTTGGGAGGGATAACGTGGAAAAACACATAGAAAACCATAACGCGAGCGTGTTTTGGCTTGATAAACCTGCTCCATAATGCGATCTCATTACAACACGACCTAAATTTTCCCTTTTTCGCATTATAGCACGACCAAGCACTAACGTCAGCGCGTTATGGCCAAAATGGCCAAAAAATGGATTTGTGTCACTTTTTGGCCCCCCATCTTTGTGCATACGCCCAATTTCAGACTTGGAATAGATTTTCTTTGCCTTAAAGAGCCATTTGAATCATCTCTCGTCCTTCAAATTCTCTTCTATCATTTCATCCACCAAATTTTGGAAAAAATCACACTTCCTCGTGAAAATTGTGTATGTGCATTCAAGGATATACACGACCTTATCCAAATAATATAAAAGGGAGGGAAACCATTTCATTCTGATAGGCCATATCATCACATCCAAAAATGTTCTACGATAGGTTGTGAGTCGTCCTCCATGTCAAAAAAAACCACAAAGTTGGCAACAACAGTGTGAAACATGTGGTTGATAACCGAGAGGAAAAGGGAGGGAGGTAATTGATCCACATCTAAAAAAGTCAGACATAAATCATTTTGTATAATGACTCCATTACGAGTCCTTTTCCTATGAATTTGTGCACCCCTCTCTACTACAGATGATACTTGCCATAACACGAGATGATATTTTGAAAACAATATTTGTTCAAAAAGATGTGGATCCGTCACGCTCATTCACTACTGTACCCACAAAAATATGAAGTTCTTTCCTATAATTGATGAAAAGACACCACCACCAAATTCCTATGTCCCATCCTCACCAAGAATATTTTACCGTGTTTCCTAGCGAGGTTATTGATATCGCAGTGATTCAAATCATCCCCAACTTGGATCTAGTGCTAGAAATGGGTGCTGCCAGGGAATACAACATTAGCTTTAGTTTCTTGGATCTTAGTTTCAATATAAATATGACTCCAACCTCTACAACAAACAATAAAACCAATGCCTTGAACAAATACACTCCATAAACAAAAAAACTTGTACATTTCACAACATGGAACTATCTGCAGAAAAAGATAGAGAATAGATCAATTTATATGGACATTTTTTTGCAAGAATTAAAAGCCGATTTCACTATCCAAGATGTCAAGATTCAAAATCCTACTCGCAAGTGGTTTCCACAAAAAAAAATTAACTAGAGAAAACCATAAGTTTTCAAAAATTTGCAAATAAGTAAGTAAAACATAAAATCATTGACCTTTCTATGCATTTAACATCCATTTTAACAACTAAAGCAAATAAAATGACTCCTCCCTATGTATTTCAACCTCTATCTTCATAAAAGCAATGTTCACATCCTCATAAATGACCAAATCCATAAAAATATCGTCATTCTAAAATATTCACAATCGACCACATCAAGGGCGAAACCTTTTGGGAAAGAATTTTCACTCATAAATTTACCCTTAAAGAAATAGACATTGTTGGATTTCATAAAAAATCACCAAAACATTCAATATTAATTTTATTAGTGCATTAAAACCTTTATTCTGAATATTAAAACTAGCATGACCTAAAAAAGTGATTCCTATGTGTAATTAACTTAATATTCGCAACAAAAGTAAGGGAAAATTCACATCCGAAGCACCAATTGCACACATGTAAGAAATACAAGCTAAATTGAAATAGTCCATGTGAAATCTCTACTATATAGTTGAGCTCATATACCGGATATTTCATGGGAAGGAATAATCTCATCCGTGGAAAACGTGTGGCCCATGTAGGTGATTAAATTTCTCTATCCAATCAAAATCCATGACAACTCACACTGTCCTTTTTTTTTTGTCATTGTTGAATAACAATGCCATCACAATCATTGATGGGGAGAACTTCACATGATGTCGCCACCTTTGAATGCTACTTACACTCCACATCTTCATGTCTCTAACTACTATGGATAAAACTATAAACACATTTTCACTTCGGAAATATTTTCCTACCACTCCTTACATTCACATATATATCTATAAATTGTTTCGGCATTGTCTTAAACAACACCCCGATCTCCTTCAAAGGATTTGCATATACATTGTCATGTTGTTCAACGTGTCAGTTTCACATTGTTTCTACTTTCTAATTTCTCTTTCCCCACACTTCTTCGCCTCTCGACCCCTTTATCTTGACCTCTCTTCCTCTTCCAATATACATTGTTCAAAAGATCCTCTTGGAAGATTCCATTGTACATTTCAAGTATGATTGCTAGTATATATGATTCCCGATTTATGTTGTGTGTGGAAATACGTGAAATTTGGGGCAGCGTAAGTAAGAGCATTCTAAAGTAAAAAGCTGGAAATCTTGATTTCTGTAAACAAATCACATCTAAACTGTTAATTAATTGGAAAGCTAAACGAACAGAGAATTTTTGTGAGGGCTCTGTCAGACCCGAACATTCCATGACATGAAATTCATGAAAAATCAAACATATCAAATTCCCCTTGCCCGTCAAGAATTCCATACTCAGAATCGAGAATGAAAAAATTATTGGCAAGAAGAAACTGGTCTAACACCAATGGAGAGGCGCTTGGCCCCATTTTATCCCTATACTCCGTGTGAAACCTCTCCGGGTTGACTTCTTGAGCATCGCAGAGGAAGAGAGGTTGATGTGAAATTCCCAACATTCTTTGAATTGAATTGAATAACCTTGCTCTGTGAGGGCTTGGAGGGAATGGAAACTAAAGGGCTGGTGTTAGATTAGGTATTTACCTTAGCTCATGTTCACCTAGGTACTTTATTTACCTTTATTGTATTTATCTTCACCCACTTATGTGTGTGGATATTTTATTTTATCTTATTTAAATATTAGGAGATATTATCTAGTTGTTAGGTATAGTTCTTTCCTTGATCTATGGTATTGACTAGTTCTTTCCTTGATCTATGGTGTTGACTAGATCCTTGATGTCTAGTTCTTTCCTTGATCTATGGTATTGACTAGTTCTTTCCTTGATCTATGGTGTCGATTTGGATCCTTGATGTCTAGTTCTCTCCTAAATCTATGGTCTTGACTAGTTCTTTGATGACTAGTTATTTCCTTGATTTATGGCTTGATCTACGACCTTGAATGGTTCTTAGATTGTTATTCCTTGCCTATTTAAGCAAGGCCCATTCTCAATGTCTTGCATGAGTTCCATAATAATATATGATATTGTTGTTCATTTGTTTTGCAATGGTTTTATGTAAAGCTATTCTAGCGAATTTTTCCATCTTATTGATCGTGATGTTTGATTAGCATCTGTGTTCTTGGCTTGGTATGATCTAGTTATCATTCCTTTCATGGTATCAGAGCAGGAGATTGTTGTTGACATCTGTCTGTAAGTTTTATTTTGCAAATAAATTCATTGTATATTCATATATTTGGGATTTGGTCGTATGTTGTTGCTGCATGCATTTTTATGGAAAACAAAGGCTTCCATTGGATCCGGAAGGCGTGAAAACCCTAAGATCAACTATAAACTTGGTCGTTTCTACAGACAATCGTTTTTTGTGGTTTTTTTGTTGTTGTAGAGAAGCACACTAGTTTGCCTCGGGATTCGTGTTATGGTCATATGGTATGGTCATATGAGGTTTTAAAACTTGTGATTTCTACTAGTAGGTGCTTAACATCAGCCCTCTTTAATTTTATTTGTGTGGTGAAGGCAACAACATTTTATTTTGTTTTAGTGGCACCTAAAATAAATAACAGAGCAAAATATTAAAAAGCTTGTAACTTTTGATCGGTAACTCGGTTTTGAGTGCCTTTTTTGCAAAAGTGATTGTTTTTTCGTGATCTTTCCATTGGAGTTATTTATTTTGAGACTTACACTATAATTATAAAGTGCCAAATATGGAGGAGTGTTGTAATCAATTGTGGACGCAATTTGCTGAGCCCGACGTCCTAAATTTTTGGGAGTTACAGTTTGTACCTATCATGGATTCTGAGAATGATATGATTTTCTATGAAGTATGTGGACTTCAAGAGGATATTGTAAGATTTGTGGAAGAAAATAGATCGCTCAAGAAGTGAAATTCTCTTCTACAATCACTCATTCACGATAAGGATATAATAATACACTTCTGTAGAACAAACTTGCTAGCCTACAAAGCATCACCATCATATTGTGGACAACCATATCCATGATCCTAGTCCATTTACGCTTTTTCTCTTGTACCCACCGACTTGATCGCCGGTCTTTGAGATTGAACTCGCTTTTGATGCTTCTAAACCCGTGAGGCTTTATTCGCATGCTCTTCCACATCTATGCCTATTACAGTACCACATGTTGTGTATCCTACTTCTGCTCAGCTGCATGGATTTTTTAAGAAGCATAACACTACATTCAATTCTCACATGCTTCGTTCTATGGGTCTCACTAGAGGAGTCATTAGCAGACATTCACAGGGTATTATTTCCTCTATTCCACATGTTAAGTGGAATTCTCGTCATGACATTGGTTTTCGAGCAGATACTTCATTGGGATCACACATTGACAGAGCTCCTTTTTTTTGTTCGCTCAACTCTTTCTGAGGATCATGAGCAACACATGAGTTCTGCACCTTCACTCAGGATTGAGAAACCTAAGATTTCAGCTGTCAGACATGATCAACCTGACACACATTCTGATGTTCTTTTACATGCACCCATTGTGCATTTTGCACCAAGTCATATGCAGGCATCTTCTTCATCCATCCGTGTTGATTTGGGGTGGATATCTAATCACTCGTGGCGGTGACAGAATTTGTTGAGAGGACTCTATGTGCATGGCTCCTCCACTATTCGGACTCTTGTTCCACTTTCTATACCTTATGTATTGTGATGCTTCTTGTTTTGAGCATTTTTCTTTATCAGTGTAGTAGTGTATCTCTTGTTTGTTGAGAGATTTTGTATTCGTATTTTCGACACTTTTGGCATGTTACCAAAGTATCTCTTATGGGGATCTATTCTGGTGCATTCCAAAGTGTTAGTTTGTCGTTGTTTGAGTAGTTGTTTTGGGAAACTCATACATATTTGTAGCATCACTCCACTCATTCAACAAGATGGGAGGGTGTAGTGCTTGATCCCGCTTCTTCGGTTTTGTGTCCTTGCCTTGTTACCTTGGCTTTTCTTAGATCGTGACACCGGATTTTATGTCTTTGCCTTGTGTTGCTCTCTGGTTTTGTTCTTGGATCGTGGCACACCTATTTGTAGTGATTGATCGAATTATGTTTGGTGTTTTTTGTACTTTTGACATCACTCGTTGACGGTCTCCTTGTATAGAGCTATTTTGGTGGAGCCCAGTGTCAGTTGTTTTTGAGTTTTGTGATCGAGCAGTGGATTCAGACCACAGTGCACACCAAAATTCTTCAACATTGTATGATATTTTTGGGCTGAGATTCTTGGGATATCTTGGAGAGGGTCTTTACTCTCTTTACTTTGTTGTTATTGGTTTTGGGTACCTCGCATGTGTCCCTTTTTCCCAATTATTGTACATGAGTACCTCATCAGGCTTAGTTCTCGGGACTCATATTATGGACATGCCACATCTATTTTGGCCCCTAGCTTCACTTGAGGGGGTGTTAGAGTAGGTATTTACCTTATCTCATGTTCACCTAGGTACTTTATTTACCTTTATTATATTTATCCTCACCCACTTATGTGTGTGGATATTTCTTTTTATTTATTTAGATACTAGGAGATATTATCTAGTTGTTAGGTATAGTTCTTTCCTTGATCTATGGTATTGACTAGATCCTTGATGTCTAGTTCTCTCCTAAATATATGGTCTTGACTAGTTCTTTGATGACTAGTTATTTCCTTGATTTATGGCTTGATCTATGACCTTGACTGGTTCTTAGATTGTTATTCCTTGCCTATTTAAGCAAGGCCCATTCTTAATGTATTGCATTGAGTTCCATAATAATATATGATATTGTTGTTCATTTGTTTGCAATGGTTTTATGTAAAGCTATTCTGGTGAATTGTTTCCATCTTATTGATCATGGTGTTTAATTAGCATCTGTGTTCTTGGCTTGGTACGATCTGGTTATCGTTCCTTTGCTAGGTGGCATCATTCTTGGCTCATCCTGGATGATAGAGGGGAAGAAGAGGGAGGTGGAAATTCAACATAAGGTTTCACCCCGAGCTATTCTTAGATCCAACTAAATTAATATCTCCCAAATATCCACCCAAATTACTTGAAAATTTAAAAGTGATCTTGCTATTAATATAAAGAACACAAAGAATTTTTTTGGAATTTTTCAGATACTAAAATGCTGCCAGAAAATTACAGCGTGCCCTAGACAGCTGGAAAACTTCTAAAATTCATAACTCTCCAATTACAAGTGCAAAAATTATGAGATTTTGGAAATAACATTTACAAATATAGGAGATGATATTCCAACCTTTAGATATGAATTCATACCATTGGAAACCCTCAAATAAAGGCAACAATATTCCAAACAATTCGCCTAGCTTGGAAAAGGGTTGGAAATTGATGAAAATGCCTTCAAAGTGATGTTAATCCCTGCCTAAAATGGCTGCCATAAATCTGATATGAAAACCCTCGATTATCTTCACCAAATGTCTCAAAACCTACAAAACCCTTCCACTAAAACCCCTAAAATATCTCTATAAATCATCCCGAAAACAACTCCAAAATGAAAGCTAGGGTAGATCTCTCACTACCAAAGAATTTCCTGCTAGATAGGGATAGATCTCTCACCACCGAAGCTAGGGTTCTTGTGGGATTTCAATCCACAATTATAGATTTGTAAATAGTAGTTGTACATGAAGGAAAATAATTATGTATGCAAGAATGACCTTTCCTTTTTCCTCCCAACTCCTTATATAATTTTCTCCAAGGCGAAAAAGAGCCCAAATAAGCCCAAGTCACATTTTTTCCTGGAAGGGACCAATAAAATAAAAGTAACTTAAGTTACTTTTCCCTTTTAAGATCACCATGGTCCAAAAGTGACCCCCAACACAAAATTAGAATATTAAGTGTCATGTGGCCCCTTCCTAATGACAAAACATAATATCTAGTCCCTCCAAAACACTTTATGCTTATGTCAATGAAGAAATATAACAAAATGGACTAGATATTCATACCCAATAGCTCCCAACATCCATAGCCCCTTGGGTATGACCAAGGCTTGGACTCGAATTGGCCCTTAGGCCTTAGGCGTAGGAAAGGGGACATTACAATCCTCCCTTCCCGAGAAATGCTTGACCCCAAGCATTATCCTGTCATGCTGCAGAAGCTGAATACCACAAAGTAAGTTTCTCCACCTCACCCTACCGTCAACCAAATATTGGTGTAATTCAAAGTAACCAAGAAACCCCATGTAGTCATCATCTGACTCCATGTTGTATCAGAGAACAATGTTGTTGTGAAGTAGAATGATACCCAAACCGACTCTCCACTAGTACCCACATCGGGATTGCCAATCTGTCTAATCCCTACCACTCTGATGCCATCATCCTGGGACTCGTCACTATCTCTCCGATCAACTCCTGGGTACGAAAGTCCACTCTGAATCCTATAGAATCCCCTGGATCAACCTATGAAATAACCTGTATACACAAAGTGTGCTAACTCTCCCACATGACCCACATTAGTGTGAGAGTACAACTCCTCATAATGTATCTCAATGTGTCCCGTGGGGGAAAAATCCCAAGATTCTAGTACATGGTCAACCAACAATGTCAACTCTACATAGTTCACCTCTTGTGATGAGTGATAACCTACTGAATAACCAAGTAACTGAGTCAACTCCATCCCTCCACTGACTAGCACATGGGTGAAATGCCCACCGTGCCTAGAAGCAGTAAAATACATAGGAGTGCTATCCCATGTCGACTCAGAACATGATGAACCTGTAAGCTCCGATTTGTTATAACGAAAAATCATACATGTATGTATGAAGTTGAGGATATCCTCCCTCAACCCATGCCATCTGAACCTCTCTGATATGAGCCTATAGGTCTCATCGAAGCTCAAAGTGTCCGGTCACAAAAGAACAATGCACATATCACAATATCTCCATCCTCAACAATGAATCTGACACAAGGTATAATCTTCCTTGATAGAATATCATCTCATCCTCCAATCTGTAGGTGTAATCCTGTACGTGACCATCCAAAATCTCACAAGTGTGTCGATTCTTGGAGTACTCAACAAGAAAATGAGATCTCTAGTTCATCTGAAACCTTAGACAACCAACATAATGATAAACTCAGATGATTTGAACTTGTAACCCCAATCTCTATAATTGTCTCATGTGCAACACTATTGGTCACATCCACATCCATCATACTCCACATCGATCCGCAATAAAAAAACCCTCATCATGCCGGAACGTCCTCTCCATCCCCTTAGTTATAACCACCCTAGGTGCTCTTGTAGATAATCCCCTCAAAATCACATTCCTGCCCTCGGTTTAAACTTCAGCTCCATCATCTGAAAGTTAGTCCAAAACTCACCAAGAGAGTGAAGCCACTGCACTCCCAGCACTATGTTGGTCACTTCCCATACCAACAATGTGGAAATCATCAGTAACTGTATAGTTACCCATCATGATGCTCACTTGGGAAACCCACCGTGTGCACCTCATAGATTCTCCATTGGCTACAACCACGTTGAAGCCCTCAAAATAATTTGTCTATAATCCTCGCCTCTCAACCAATGAGGCATCAATAAAATTGTGGGTTGCCCCACTATCAATGAGTACCACAACTCGGTGACCCTGCATAACTCCTCTAATCCTAAATGAATGTGTACATCGAGTACTAGACAATGTGGTTATAATCTCCGAGGAAGAGTCTCCTCCTCCTGCCTCGCATCAGCACTATCCAATGCCACCCCATCTCCATCATCCATCTCACGAGTCTCTAATTCCTCACCTCTATCACCCTCACTCTCCTGAAGACCTCAATGAATTGGGTCTCCTCTACCTCTACAATCATGTCTGGAACCCAAGGTGTGCGGTATTTTGAAACATAGTTTCTTTCACCTCAACTCATCTCTGTCCTCTCGGGAAATGATTGGCTTCATAGCCACATCCTCTGTTGGTGGAGGCTCCCTGCTGCTCAAGTTCGTTTGATCCAGATGGAGGTTCCCTTTCTTTGAACGCGAGGTGGAACCTCGACTTTATGGAGTGGATAACTCCAAGTCTCGAGCTCTCCTAACAACCTCATGCAAAGAAGAAGGCTCAAATGCCTTCACAAACCCAGCGAGAGCATCTGTCAAACCTGCTGTGAACAAAGTGAAATCAACCTCATCTCCATAACATCAGGTACCATGACTGATAATCTCTGAAAATCTGCGATATACTGATCTAGGGAACCGGTTTGTCTCAAATGAGTCAACTCCCTAAAATACATGTCAAGGTCCCTCCTATCAAATCTGCTCACCAACCTCTGTGTGAACTCTGCATAAGTAGTAATGTGTATGTGTCCCTGTGTAATCAATCCATGATGCCACCAATCATGAGCGTCTCCCTCAAGATGTAAGATTGCAAACTTAATTGCATCTTCCTCACGCATAGGATTCAAGTCGAAGTATGTCTTCAACTTCTGAACCCAAGATTGTGCAGTACACTTCTTAGAACCATCAAAGTGTGGAATGAAAATCTATCCCAATCTCCTTTGTAACTTTGGTACCTGTATCTGATGATCTCTCTTGGGCCTACTGCCAATCTTCATTTTGCAATATTCCTGGAATGGCATGTTGTCACGAAATCCCTCACTCAAGGTCTGGTACCTCTCCCACCAAGACTCCTAATCCAAAATATATCTACTCGCTTTCGTACTTGTGAAACTTCCGGATCCTTCAAGAAAGAACGTTCGTGAAGCCCCAAAGACCTGACAGAAGAATGGGGAAACCGCTGCCCTGAATGTCCACTCTCACCTCTTTGACCTTGTTGTCCCATATTGTTATTTTCTCCTCTCGTATGAGTATCAATCTTGCCTTGCGTTAATCTCTCAATGAGTTGGTTCAAATAGAGATTGGTAGTTTCTTGCTAATTTACCATGTTGGTGAACAATTGTCATCAAATCCACACCCATATCCTCACTGTCTCTGTCTCCCATCTTTCAACCCCAACAGGCTAGAGAAAGAACCACTCTGATACCACTGAAATATCCCTTGTGGGATACCACTTAAAAATGCACAAAATATTGAAAAGTTGCAGCCAAATAAAACACTAATTTTTGCAGATTTTAACAATTAGGGCAGCGAACTAAAGAAAATTAATATCTACCAAAATATCCACCCAAATCACTTGAAAATTTAAAGAGATCTTGCTAATATTATAAAGAACATAAGAAAAACTATTTTTGGAATTTTAAGATAATAAAATGTTGCCAAAAATTACAGCGTGCCCTAGACAATTGGAAAACTTCTAAAATTCATAACTCTCCAAATACAAGTGCAAAAATTATGAGACTTTGGAAATAACATTTACAAATATAGGAGATGATATTCCAACCTTCATATGAATTTGTACCCATGAAACTCTTCAAATAAAGGAAACCCTCAAATAAAGGAAACAATATTCCAAACAAGTCACCTAGCTTGGAAAAGGGTTGGAAATTGATGAAGATGCCTTCAAAGTGATGTTAACCCTGCCCAAATGGCTGCCATAAATCTGATCTGAAAACCCTATGATTATCTTCCCAAATGTCTCCAAAACCCTTCAAAACCTTTCCCTAAAACCTAAAAATATCTAAATCAGTAAATCAGCCTAAAAACAGCTCCAAAATGACAAGCTAGAGTAGATCTCTCACTACCGAAGAATGCCCCTAGCTGACAAGCTAGGGATGGATCTCTCACCACCACGCTGAAGCTAGGGTTCTGTGGGATTTCACTCCACAAGTTATAGATTTGCAAACAACAGATTTGCACATGAAAGGAAAATAATTAGGTATGAAAGAATGCCTTCCTTTTTCCCCAACTCCTTATATAATTTTCTCCAAGGAAAAAGAGCCCCAAAAAGCCCAAGTCGCATTTTTCCTAGGAAGGACCAATAAAATAAAAGTAACTTAAGTTACTTTTCCCTTTTTAAGTCACCATGGTCCAAAAGTGACCCCCTAACGCAAAATTAGAATATTAAATGTACCATGTGGCCCCTTCCTAATGACAAAACATAACATCTAGTCCCTCCAAAATGCTTTAATGCTTATGTCAATGAAGAAATATAACAAAATGGACTAGATATTCATACCCAATAGCTCCCCACGTCCAAAGCCCCTTAGGTATGACCAAGGCTTGGACTCAAATTGGACCTTAGGCCTTAGGCGTAAGAAAGGGGACATTACAATCCTCCTTCCGAGAAATGCTTGACCCAAGCATTCCTATCATGCTATAGAATCTGAATACCAAAAGTAAGTTTCTCCACCTCACCCATTCGACAACAAAGATCGTTTGTAATCAAGTAACCAAGAAACCCCATGTAGTCATCATACTCCATGTTGTATCGAGAGACAATGTTGTCCGTGAAGTAGAATGATACCCAAACCGACTCTCCACCGGTACCCACATCGGGATTGCCAATATTTCTAATCCCGCCACTCGATGCCATCATCCGGGACTCGTCATCCTCTCTCTCGATCAACTCTCGGGTACGAAAGTCCACTCTAATCCTATAGAATCTCCTGGATCAACCTATGAAATAACCTATATCCACGCAAAGCATGCTAACTCTCCCACATGACCCACATTAGTGTGAGAGTACAACTCCTCATAATGTATCTCAATGTGTCCCGTGGGGGAAAAATCCCAAGATTCTAGTACATGGTCAACCGAAAATGTCAACTCTACATAGTTCACCTCCTGTGATGAGTGATAACCTACTGAATAACTAGGTAACTGAGTCAACTCCATCCCTCCACTGATTAGCACATGGGTGAAATGCCCACCATGCCTATACGAGTGTAAAATACATAGGAGTGCTATCCCATGTCGACTCAAAACATGATGAACCGTAAGCTCCGATTTGTTATAACGACAAACCGTACATCCTTGTATGAAGTTGAGGATATCCTCCCTCAACCCATGCCATCTGAACCTCTCTGATATGAACTGTAGGTCTCATCGAAGCTCAAGTTTCCGGTCACGAAAGAACAATGCACATGTCACAATATCTCCATCCTCAACCATGAATCTGACACAAGGTATAATCTGCCCTGATAGAATATCATCTCATCCTCCAATCTGTAGGTGTCATCTTGTATGTGACCATCCAGAATCTCACAAGTGTGTCGGTTCTTGGAGTACTCAACAAGCGAATGAGATCTCCAGTATACCAAAACCTTAGACAACAAACATAATGATAAACCAAGATGATCTGAACCTGTAACCCCGATCTCTATAACTATCTCATGCGCAACACTACTGGTCACATCCACATCCATCATACTCCACATCGATCCGCAATAATAAAACCCCTCATCATGTCGGAAAGTCCTCTCCATCCCCTCAGCTATAACCACCCTAGGTGCTCCTATAGATAATCCCCTCAAAATCACATTCCTGCCCTCGGACTTAAACTTCAGCTCCATCATCTGAAAGTTAGTCCGAAACTCACCAAGAGAGTGAAACCTGCACTCCCAACACTATGTTGGTCACTCCCATACCAACAATGTGGAAATCATCAGTAACTATATAGTTACCCATCGTGATGCTCACTTGGGGAACCCGCCGTGTGCACCTCATAGACTCTCCATTGGCTACAACCATGTTGAAGCCCTCAAAATCCTCTTGTCTGTAATCCCCACCTCTCAACCAATGAGGCATCAATAAAGTTGTGGGTTGCCCCACTATCAATGAGTACCACAACTCGCTGACCCTGCATAACTCCTCTAATCCTAAATGCCTTGTACATCAGAGTACTAGACAATGTGGCTATAATCTCCCGAGGAAAAGTCTCCTCCCCGCCCGCATCAGCACTATCCAACGCAACCCCATCTCCATCATCCATCTCGCGAGTCTCTAACTCCTCACCTCTGTCACCCTCACTCTCCTCGAAGACCTCAATGAATTGGGCCTTCCCTCTACCTCTGCAATCATGTCCTGGAATCCAAGGTGTGTGGCAATCGAAACATAGTTTCTTTCGCCTCAACTCATCTCTGTCCTCTCGGGAAGTGATTGGCTTCTTAGCCACCTCCTGCCTCGGTGGAGGCTCCCTCTGCTGAAGTTCGTCTGATCCAGATGGAGGTTCCCTTTGTTGAACGTGAGGTGGAACCCTCGACTTTGGAGTGGATAACTCCAAGTCTCGAGCTCTCCTAACAGCCTCATGCAAAGAAGAAGGCTCAAATGCCTTCACAAACCCAACGAGAGCATCTGTCAAACCTGCTGTGAACAGTGAAATCAACCTCATCTCCTAACATCAGTACCATGACCTGATAATATCTTAAAATCTGCTATATCTCGATCTAGGGAACCGGGCAGTTTGTCTCAAATGAGCAACTCCCTAAAATACATGTTAGGTCCCTCCTATCAAATCTGCTCACTAACCTCGTGTGAACTCCGCATAAGTACTAATGTGTATGTGTCCCTGTGTAATCAATCCATGATGCCACCAATCATGAGCGTCTCCCTCAAGATGTAAGATTGCAAACTTAATTGCATCTTCCTCACGCATAGGATTCAAGTCGAAGTATGTCTTCAACTTCTGAACCCAAGACTATGCAGTACACTTCTTAGAACCATCAAAGTGTGGAATGGAAATCTATCCCAATCTCCTTCTGTAACTCTGGTACTGTATTTGATGATCTCTCTTGGGTCTACTACCAATCTTCATTTTGCAATATTCCTGGAATGCATGTTGTCACGAAAGCCCTCACTCAAGGTCTAGTACCTCTCCCAACAAGACTCCTCATCCAAAATATATCTACTTGTTGGCTACTATACTTGTGAAACTTCCGGATCCTTCAAGAAAGAAGGTTCGTGAAGCCCCAAAGGCCTGGTAGAAGAATGGGGAGACCGCTGCCCTGAATGTCCACTCTCACCTCTTTGACCATGTTGTCCCATATTGTTATTTTCTCCTCTTTCGTACATGAGCATCAATCTTGTTCGTGGTAATCTCTCAATGAGTTAGCTAGCTCAAATAGAGATTGGTAGTTTCCTGTTGCTTTACCATGTTGGTGAACAATTGTTTCATCAGATCCACACCTATATCCTCACTATCTCTGTCTCCCATCTTTCAATCCCAACAGTCTAGAGAAACAACTACTCTGATACCACTGAAATATCCCTTGTGGGATACCCCTTAAAAATGCACAAAATATTGAAAAATTGCAGCCAAATAAAATACTAATTTTTGCAGATTTTTACAGTTAGGGCAGCGAACTAAAGAAAATTAATATCTCCCAAAATATCCACCCAAATTACTTGAAAATTTAAAGAGAGCTTGCTATTTAATATAAAGAACACAAAACTATTTTTGGAATTTTTAGATAATAAAATGCTGCCAGAAAATTACAAGCGTGCCCTAGACAATTTGGAAAACTTCTAAAATTCATAACTCTCGATAATACAAGTGCAAAAATTATGAAACTTTGGAAATAACATTTAAAATATAAGAGATGATATTCCAACCTTTAGATCTGAATTTGTAACACCTGAAACCCTCAAATAAAGCTGTAATATTCCAAACAAGTTGCCTAGCTTGGAAAAGTGTTGGAAATTGATGAAAAGGCCTTCAAAGTGATGTTAAACCCTGCTCAAATGGCTGCCGTAAATCTGATTTGAAAACCCTCTGATTATCTTCACCAAATGTCTCCAAAACCCAAAACCCTTCCTCTGAAACCTCTGAAAATATCTCTATAAATCAACCTTGAAAACAACTCCAAAATGACAAGCTAGGGTAGATCTCTCACTACCGAAGAATGCCCTGCTAGCTAGGGATGGATCTCTCACCATCGAAGCTAGGGTTCTTGTGGGATTTCACTCCACAAGCTATAGATTTGCAAACAACAAGTTGCACATGAAGGAAGATAATTAGGTATGCAAGAATGCCTTTCCTTTTTCCCCAACTCCTTATATAACTTTTTCCAAGGCAAAAGAGCCCCAATAAACCCTAGTCGCATTTTTCCCTTGGAAGGGCCAATAAAATAAAAGTAACTTAAGTTACTTTTCCCTTTTAAGTCGCCATGGTCCAAAAGTGACCCCCCAACACAAAATTAGAACATTAGTACCATGTGGCCCCTTCCTAATGACAAAACATAACATCTAGTCCCTCCAAAACACCTTTTTGCTTATGTCAATGAAGAATTATAACAAAATGGACTAGATATTCATACCCAATAGCTCCCAGCATCCAAAGCCCCTTGGGTATGACCAAGGCTTGGACTCGAATTGGCCTATCTAGAGGCTGAGTCAATTTACAAAATCTTAATAATATATTATAAACTAAACATGCATATATGACTTGCTCATTTATAAACTTCAAAGATATGTATGTAGTAAAGGGAATGTCTTCCATATCATGTATCTTCTTCGTTTTTTAAGTAGAATATTCTTAGGATCACTAAATAAATATAGATTTTATGTGTTCAGTACCATGCCTCGAAAGCCCAACTTTTTCAAGTGATTGTAAATTTTCAACACATCATTCTTTCCGAGTACCAATTAATTTCCATGCTGTCAGTACTTGCTATGGGGCTATGCGTAACATGACAACATGGAAAAAGCACCACATACATAGGTGAAAAATAAGTGAAGCCTAACCGGTGGTCAAAGTAGGTGATTCCGCATGTTTTCGTCAACCGACGGTGGGATTAAAGTCGTTAAATCTAGAGTTAAAAACAATTCGCATGTGTATCCAGACTCCGCCCTAAAGTTGTTCGGAAAGACTGTTTCCAGTTCAACTAACGGAAAGTTTCTATAGTCTTTTGGTCATTTCTCGGAAATAGTATACCGCGGAAATGGCCAACGCGGCGAGTTAGGAGTATTCCCCATCATCTGATCATCTCCCCACTAGTATATAATCCCCTGCACTTGCACCATCTCAACTACAAGTCTTCATTCTGCCTCGCTCTCTCTCTCACAAGGGAAAATAAGGCCCCCAAAGCTTTTATATTTTTCAGTGCCCTTCTTCGGACAGAGATTTAACAATATGGGTAAATTCAGCGCACTCCTTTACATTGTTTTGGTGTTGGGTATGACGGGATTTTGTATTTCCCAGTCTCCAGCAGGTTCTCCCACGCCAACTCCCAAGACGTCACCGGTTCCATCCCCAGCAAGATCGCTCGCTGTATCGCCATCACCAGCTCCTGTGGTTGCAACCGCACCACAAGCCTCATCCCCTGCACCCTCTTCTTCCCCATTGAAGAAGGAACTGCCCCCTCGCCCTCAGTGGGACTTCCCACACAAACGAGTCCTGCCCCAGGTGTAGAAGCCCCCGGTCCATCTACACAGGAGAGCGGTTCATCAGGCGCCTCTTCGAACACAGGGTTACATAAAATGGGCATCTTTGGAGCTGTTTTGTTCGGAGGCGTGGCTTTACTTGTGTAATTACTCCATTTTTTCAATGTCGTAGCATATGGTATCTCTGATCTTTAGTTTCTGTAGTTTCTTGCGTGGGAGATGAATTTATTCATTTGCTACAGAGCACCTTTGTTGGAGTTTAGACGGATCTTAGATGATTGTCGATCCATATTCTTTCTTTTTCCCTCATTCCTTCTTTTATTGAAGCTGGCCATTCATTGGCATTTCTGGCTGTATAATTTTTGCCACTGATTGGGACTTAATTCTTTAATAAAAATGTCGCCTTGATCAAAAACGTCTGCATGCGTTGTTGTTGAAAGAACGATTTGTTGTCAAGACATTAGAAATTCCTCTTGCTAAATTTCAACAAGAGAAAAATATTGGAAAAACTGCAAAAAGTTTGCTAGTAAATGTACTTGTGAATTTTAGTAATAGTTATATACAGTTTAGTTCATCTAAATATTTTTCTGGTGGTCCGAGTTTCTAAATATTCGAAATAAATCAGATTCGCCTCTACACTGGTTTGTTTCCTACATTAACCATGTACATATGCCTTCTATAACTTGTAATCCTTTGTAGGACATGCCCATGTGCTCATTTTATCGTGCGTCTCTCTCTCTCTCTCTCTCTATGTATATATATTCCACAATACATGGGAATTGACAACTATGCGTTCCAAATCATAAGATATAATTTACCAAAAAAAACCCCTCCAGAGATTTATAAGACACGGGTGTATGAAGTTGTGTGTAAACGATTAATTTGGGGTAGTGTTTATATGTTTATTAATTATTAATTTAATTTTGGTTTTTATGGATGTGTATGCATATGTTTATTGAGTAGTAATTCTATGTGAAATGTGTGATGGAAATGTTGAAGGGGATGTGTTGAATAAGTTAAATTAGAGAGAGATAGATATTGAGGAGGAAGAAACGTGATGAAAAAAAGAGATTGAGGGAGGAAAAGTAGGAAATGGGGAAATGCAAGGATAAACCTAGGCCAAAAAAATTAAAAAAATTCTTCCTATCAAGTACATATGAAGCACGTGTCATTTGTGTCAATCTTTTGAAGGCGAAAGGGAGTGCGGGGTGGATGTTATTGAGTTAACATACTATGGAGATATCTCAAAAGGTAACGTGTGGTTGATTATAATTCAATTGATCGGTGTGAAGATTATAATCTATTGATGAGCCAACAAATCTAAATGCATTGAATCTATTGAGGGCATGGATGTTAGTCGAGGATAGTTGAAAGACGTCAATCTCTATGTCGACGCATGTGGACACATGTAGCCTACATCATCTAGTCATTTAGAGAATCGAGTAATGCAATGCTTAACAAATGCATGTGAATAAAACAAGTGGGTGAGTCAAGGGAAGATAAAAAATTCAAGTGATCCCGTTAGTGGTAAAAGAATATATTAGATGCGAGCAAGTATGAATTACAACACCAATATGAGATAGACACCTATTGATATAAAAAAACGCAAATCGAATATAGATAAAAAGTCGAGCTCAATGAAAGTGCAATCATTGATGCAAGCACGAAGGCACACATAGTGTAGTGGAGAGAAGAGGAGAGATTCACTTTACCAAGTCTAAAGAGGACAACAAGTTAGGAAAGATAGAAAAAGGTGCATTCAAGGTGGAAGGAGGAACACAAGACCCTTTCGTGGCACCTCCTATCTAAATTAAAAGCTCTAAAATCATTTACCAGAGAGTCTCAAAAATTATTGTTGAGTCCATTGGAAGACAATAACACTTATCAACCCAACACATGACTAAGAGAATAATTGGTGGGACCCATGAGAACCAAATTCACACATGGACAACAAGGATCTAGTTATACGAAAATGACTAGAGAACCCAAATTTGTTTGATATCTGTGTGTTTTTAAAATTTTCTCGCATTGATCTAGTTTGGAAAAATGGCCATCGACATAATTACTTGTTAACATTAAAAATTCAATAACTGCTATTGTGCAAGTATTGTTCACGGATAATGCATTGTTTTCTTATCATATTTGGTGTATAAGTGAAGGTGTTTGGTTTTTCTTTTTTGTCAATATAATGGAGAATTTTTGAATTGTGGGCTTATTTCTATCATTCTATGGTGAATAGTAGGTTACAAAACAAAAGATTGAAACCTCGTCTTTCTAACCCTTGAGTGTTGGTAACTACATTTAAAAATCTACCTTTCATTAAGCTTCGATGGTTTCCTATGCCATTTTCTACATTCCCGCTTTGGCCTGGCTAGGAGGATAATGCCACAAGTTTGAAAATGGTTAGATGAATTACATAGCAAAATTTTCAACATGAAGAAGATATTTAATCTCGCAAGATTGTTAGAGGACCCAAAATAGATCCACAAGATGATTCGAATGACCTCACCAACATTTCCAATAAAAATCATACTTCTTCGCACAATGCACTAACTTAATAGAGGAGGAAACACAGTCTCAAAATGTCTAACCCAATTCCAAATCTGAGCTCTTCGTATGTTACTAAGGGACTACGATGATCCATTCCTAAGGGGAGGAGCCTAAGGCCATTTACCCTAACATATATATTCTCCCTATACCCAAAGGATTTGCAAAATCTCCTTCATCACCACCTATAGATAGAAATTTTACACATATATTTAAGTTTAACATACTTCTTCCCTTGGATGCCATGCCCTCCAACTCATGCTCTTTGTCTAGCTTATTATATCCATTAAGAGGTAACATTGCATCAATAAAATCAATCAACATTGTCGTTAGAGTTGTGGATGTCCAAGCCCTTGAGTCGGTTCTTCTGTATGGAGTATATACCTTGTTTTCACTTGTGTTTACCTTTTTTTGTTTTCCTTCCAAACTTATGTTAAATTAAAACACATAACAATACGATTGCAGTGATACTTGTAGATCCAATTAAAAGAAGGGCTTTGAATGTTTGCAGCTATTAAGACAAATTTAATGTTCAACAAACATTGAATCAAATAAATGATGTGGAGATGGTAAGAAAAAGTGACATGTGGTCCATATGTGACTTGTTAGAAGAAAAAAGGATCACCTATGTTCCCTCCAAAATATTCAACCCAAAAATTATTCTCCCTCAATCCCCTATTTCATCATGAATCTTCCCCATCCAATGTTTCACCTTCAATCCTTCAACTTCAACTTCTTCAAAACCTCCCTATCGACATATCTAGTTCATTATGATGTGATTTCTAGTTGCAATGAATAATTAGAATTAAGTTTTCCATCATGGTGCATTAGAGAAGAAAACATTGTTTTCTTTGCATGAAATCCTTTTTTGAGTAAGCTTAGGACATCACAAACCATCATTTTATTTAAGTAAAAATGAATACCCAATCCAAGGAAACTTTTTTTTCTTCATAGATTTTTGTGGTGTGTAGATGAACATCAACAATAATACACTATAAAAGGTCTATTCATTGCAATATTTTGGGCACAAGAGTTGATTTCAACTTGTACAACATGCAAAAAAACTTAATCGCTTTGGTTGTTTTTGTGTAATGTGTCTGCTAATGTTTTGTGTCCACCAATGTTTAAGAGAAAACACAATTGAATCTAATTTAGTAGCGATTTTGGTTTTTCTCTTTGTTTTGATCAATGCCCGAGAATAAACTCTATCCTCGGATGTGCTCTTCATTGCAGAAAATTTTGATCATTGAATGGATCAAATTTTTACACACCATCTACAATGGTGTTCACATTGCATAAAGTAGTTAAAGGTTAGACGATGACACAGAATTTTCTCCCTATACTTCTTCCATTCTTATCGTGAGATCGCCCAAAAAATCATGTCGGCAAGTGGCATGAGATCACCCAAAAACTCATTCTTCTACATCATCTTCAACATCCTTTCTACACTCTTTTACTCATCACGTATAGGTGCACATGTCCCTTTTTAATTTTCTTGCATGTTTTACAAAATTTTAGATGTTTTGATCATATACACATATTTGACTACTTATCCGTTCTTCTCTTTTACAGGTCCATCATTATGGGAAGGGAATATCACATTAATCAAACAACAATCACATATCATCACAACATCAAGTGACATCAAAAACAAGTACAATCACGACATATACACATACGCTCTCGCCTAGGTTCATCACTATTATCATCACTTATTTTTCACTTCCTCTTCTCTAGTTTCCATGCTTCACATTTTTATCACTCCATGCTTTTCCTTGTCTCTCGACATGATTTTCGCCATCAATCTACATGGTTATCAAGTACACATCTCTTATCTACTTTATGTTATTGAGAATTCTCTCAACAACATAAAGTGGGGGAAAATGTAGACACTAAATTACGCACTTTGGGTATCTATCTATTTCGATCACATACTAATATTCATATGATTCATAAGTAAGAAAATTACTAAGTAACCCATGTCTTTGGCCATTTTTGCTTTCTTTATGTTGCCTCTATTGATCTTACACTCCTTCTATCCCAATCTTCGTTTTCACACTTTGACATTTCTCACTCTAGACACCAAAGAACCGGCCGGACACCAAGATCAAGAACCCCTCCTGTCCCCTTGGGCACCCCTAAACTCTTGTACTTTTCTCACATCTTTTAGGTATCTTTTATTTTTGGTAGTTGGCCTTTTTAGGTTAATTATGAAATTCAAGCAAGAAAGGGAATCATATAAATAAAGTTATGTGGAAATAATAAAGAACCAAACACTAAGCATTAGCTATCACCACCTAAGGTTGCATCCAAAGGCATTATCAAGAGAATTCAAGCATCCATATAGCACCCACACAATGGCAAGGAGTTTCATTATTCTACATACACTTCATAGGAGGGGAAGTTCATTGTTTCATGCACACATCTATTTACATCTAGATATTTTTCTATCAAGTGCGACACGTATAAGAGCCACCTAGGAAACAATCTCTTCACACACACACACGCAAATACATTGGGTCTTAGATGTAGTACAAAACTCGGCCGCAAGTTCACTTGTTTGAAATCGAGGACAATCCAACACCTCATTTGTATTATTTTATTTTTGGGATTTGATGCATTTTTATGGTTTTGTAGGTCAATTCTTCATTACAAGTTACAAACGACGTTGATGAACTTGATGCAACATAATAGTGACAGGAAGTGAAGGACAATGATTACCTCATGACCCTCTAAATTTGGTTTTCCGAGGTTTGAAGTAGTCACAGAGCTGCGTAGACAAGTCTATAGCACCCGCAGTGCCCCCGACCCATACTAGGTGCCCCGGTCTAGGTACATCTTGTGACCACACAATGTTTTGGGTTCTAGTGCGATAATTTCCTTTGTCTATTCATCGGTTCGTCACTTCGGCACGCAGTCTTTATTTATTTGTGAATAAACTAAGTTCTCCTATATCCTCTTTGAAACTAGGGTTTCATAATTTCTAGCTTATTTTTCTTGGCTCAAATTATGTACTACATTGCTTATTCAGTTACTGCTACAATGTAATCAGATTAAGGCATCTATAAATTCTATATTTGCTTAATCACAAACATGAACTGTTTCAATACAAATTCCTTTCAATTTTTTAACAAAATAAAATTGTAGGTTTAAATCTACGTTACACCACTAGTATCCAAACCCTCCCATCCTGCACCCAAAAAAGGGATGAGGAACATAATATATATTGTAAATTTTGACATCACAATTGGGAAGCATAACACATATTTTTTATATAGAGGCACAAACATACGACTTACCAACATTGTTCTATATCCACCGGTGTGTTACATCGGACATCAAAACAAGATTTTTATGATCTATGTAAATGTGAAACAAAAAAGGGTTAGTTATAACATGACCCTTGGCATTAGAAATTTACAAGATGTTTATCACTAAGAAAACAAGCCAAGGAGATGACATTAAGAGAGAGTTATATAAAACTTGCTTTCCCTAGTCAAGTTAGATTCATTAATTGAAAAATATTGTCCTTCAATAAGAATCTCATCGTAGGGACTGAAAAGAAAATATGTATGTCTAAGAAAAAAATTATCTAATTTCAAGACTAGACTCTAACATACATATCATAACAATATTAGGCAATTTCTATATGTATACTTGATCACAAATATTTAGGGGTATAACATCACCAACAAGAAGATCAAATATAGAATTTTTAAATCTTCTCCCCCCATGGATAACTTGAATAAGCAATGCAAAATAGTGTGAAATCCAAAACTGAAACAACAAAAATTAAATTGATGCATTTATTGTGTCGGGAGGAATTTAAGACAAAAATAAAATGGTAGCAAGAGGTGCACATGTAATTGAATGTTTAACTTTTTCACTCAAAATTTGGACATCGGAGAGATTGTCGGTAGGCACTAATTTGAAGGCAAAGATGAGAATAAAAATTATTCAATGCCTTACATTAAAATATGTAACAACATGCAAATATATACATAATAGAGACAATTAGAAGGAGAGGGAATCATCAACCATACTAAGCAACTAAATGTCACATCAAAGATAATTGACCAAGTCGGTTTAGAAATGCAATGTATTAATTAGTTTTTCCAACACTCCCCCATTAATACATTATTTTTAAACATCATATTTCCATATAATGGACTCCCCTTATTTCAAACATGGAAAAATGTTTTTACACTCTCTGTGTAGCCTTCTCACCTTTGAGGTGGCTTGCCATGTCTATGAATTCTTGGTCTTTGTGACACCTTGGTTTTGCCTTGTAGGATTACCAAAAATATGGAAATGACATGAGCACATCTCTCTAAGAATACCTTGGTGGTTTCCCATTTCCTGGATTACCACAAAACCCTATTGTTTTCCATGTGTAGGTTCACCACGAACGATGGTGACTGGAGTTCTCAATTGTACACTTCGGTGGTTTCTCATATTTCCACAAATCCTTTAACACAAGAATCAAGCGCTACTTTAGTGATTTTTCTCCTCACAATTTCCTTCATTCAAGAGGTACCAGTATGCTCGAGAATCAACACGTGATTCCACATGCACTCGACCTCCCGAGGTCATGTCAAGATAGTTGGAATATGCAAGATTGGGACAAGGATACTTGTTGAGAAAATATAGGAGATTTTGGGACTAAGATCGGGTAGTGTGAGTTCATAGTAGTTGAATTGGCCAAAGGGAACTAGAGGTTATTTCGGGAAGCGTAAGTTCCCTATTGTTTAATTTTTGATTTGATTTGTTTGCTAAACTACATTGAAAGTTTGTTTTAAAATAAATAAATAAAGTAAATTCAACATAAATAAAATACAAGTGTGTTTAATCTTTTAATTAACCAAATTCATTCATAATTAATTAAATAAAATGAAATGAAATACCATCTATTCTATTTTTCTGAACAAGAAATGAATTAAAAGAAAACTAATTAAATAACTAACATCTTTTTGTATTTTTTAGAGTTTAAATGAAACAAATAAATAAACTATTCTACAGACACATGAAACTAATTAAAATAAAATACTACTACTTCCAATAAAATAAACTAAAAACAGAGAATAATCGGATGTGGTTATTCCTTTGTTGCAAGGTTTTTGACAATATTATTCTAAAAGAATGTATTAAAAATTTATTAATCTAAATAAAATAAAATAAGCTTCTTATGGAAAAGGCTTCTACCTCAAGTTTTCTAGAAAGGGAAAGCTTCTCAGAAGTAATTTCCTCTTTTTCATATGAACTTTCTCCGGCAAAAGTAAATCTAAACTAATTAAAAGAAATAAAAGATGTGCAAGGATTTCTTCACTTCTTCCTCCAACTAATTTCCCGAGAATATCCATAGGGATAAGCCGAGAATAAGTTATCAAGGGAAGATATAAGAAATATTTTGAAAATGAATACTAGAAACAAGATAAATAAATTCAAGAAGTGATGAAATATTCCGCTTCTATAATTATACCAACTCAAAACAAATGCAATCTTTCTATTCTAACAAATACAATTTAATTAAAGATTCAAATAATTTAAGTACAATCCAACATGGTTGCTACTGTATTGTGGTAGCTTCCCAAATATGAGATGTGTTTTTGTCTCCTCAACTTTGTATCTTCTTCCAAAGATGAAGTTCAATTGATCCAGGAATGCATAGATGTTGGTTGGTAGCAAAGAAAAACAAAATATTTGTTGTGGCTGGCTTGGTGCAAGAAATGACTGAAAGTAAATGGTAGGAAAGAAGTAAAGAACTGGTTATCTGTGTGGTTCCTCTCAAAATTTTAGTAGCATAACTTAACCTCAAGAGTATGAAGAATGGGTGACCGATCATAAGGTTAAAAGTTTCGATTTTTATAAAATCTGGGAAAGAAAAAGTCAAATACATGTGTCGATGAAGAAGTGAAAAATTAGAAAAAGGAGAGCTAGTCAAAATTTTAAAAATAGCTAAAGAGGAAGAGAAAATCAACATGATCTAATGAGTCCAAAAATAGGAAAAACGGTTGAGAAACGAGTGATAAAATTACTGGGTGAAATCCAAATGTGCGAAAAATGTGCATTTTAATTATTTGATTTTAAGTGGTAGGACTATTGGTGAATGTAGAGGGGCAGTTACGTAACCACCGGGGTGGTTACACAAACACTATTGAAAATTACGTAACTTCTAATTACATAACCACGGGAGGTTACTCGATCGTTGTTGACAATTACTTAACCGCTGGAGCAGTTAAATGCCGCCAAGACAAAGAAAAAGATAAAAAGTGGTTGTTATGGTGAAATCACGACACTCTCGATTGCTCGCAAGTGAATGGTTGAGGCATTCGGTGTGATTTTCGAACATGGATATATGCTAAAGTGTGGGACTTTCGCAATCGGGATAACCCTCCCTGGAGAAGGCCGACTTCCTATCCTATCATAGTGCTAACTATTTCAAAGTGTAGAGAGTTCTGAGATCTAACCCTAATCTAATATTTCCAAGGAGATAGAGATAGAGAAAATGCATGAAAATTAAAACCTACTCTAAGGGAAGGTGATGCACCAAGAAGGAGTGTGAACAACCTGCATAATAAACACAACACAACTAGAATCTTGTAATGAAAATACAACAATACACAATAACCTTGCATGTAATGAAAGATCATAAAGATGTAATAGAACACAGAAGAGGGTTTGAAACATCCACAAATATGATTTTATTGCTCTCAAAGTTGATACAATACATCACATTTAGGGCCAAAGGCACAAATTTTGCATTCAATGTCTAAGTGGAGATGTTTTGAGCTCAAAATATCTCTCGAACAAGAGAAAGAAGGGAGGGGCATATACAAGTTTTCCAACCCTTTAAAAATAACCCCTCTTTACAATATATAGGAAGAATGAGAGAAAGGGAGAGAGAATGAATTCAAAATCTTTCATCAACCACCCCAAAATGTATTAAAATCACCTGTAACAATTATGGGTGCTACCAAAAACCCATACCTCCATGTATGTTTCCTTGTTGGGGAAGAAAGGAAGCCCATACCTTCATAATTTTGGTAGATGAGAAATATGGAAACATTCCTGTAAAATGAAGGATTGTATTTCCTCATTTTGAAATAATTATTTTCACTAAAATTAAGAAAACCATTTGCTTTTGTGTAGAGGACACTGAGAGCTTTCCAAAAAGTCCTATTTTGTGCAAATCTAAGCTCCTAGTCAAAATTTATGGCCATCAAGAAGGGGTTCCATTTTTTGAAATAAATGTCGAGTGGTTAATTTGTCTTTTTGGACTCGAACCTACATTGCACCCTTCGAAATCCAAAATTTCAGACTTTTGGGATTGAGCTTTTGAGCTTTGGAGATTGCTACCACTATTCATCTCTGCAAGCTTGTGAAACTTTTGAAATGCCGAAACCTCAAATTCTGAATTTCAAACTTCGGGTTTCAGACCTTTGTGTTTTCGTGGGTTCGAGTTTCAGGATTTCAGGTTTTTGGATTTCAAGAGTTTACATTTTGGGGGTTCGAGAGTTCAAGTTTCAGGGTTTCGGGTTTCAGGATTTTTTCATCCATCTGGTCATCGCATATCTCCAAAAATTTGAAACCTCGAAAGTTTGAATTTCGTACTTCAAGATTTTCCCATCCCCATGTGGCACTATTCATCACTCTGAGCTCGTGAAACCTTTGAAACTTCGAAACCCCGAACTCCAAATTTTGGAGTTCGCATTTGAACTTCCTACTTCTTTTATTTGAGTCCTCGAATTTCAATTTAGCCTACCTCCAAACGATCCACCTCCGAAGTCTGAATTTCAGACTTCGGAGTTTCTTCATTTCCCAAAATCCTCTGTAATGTGCTCATCTTGCTTCACTGACTTACTCATCTCGAGCCCAAAATGTGATCTCCCATGGCTGAGTCGATCCTTCTATTTCTCCATGCGAGGTCATGTTCATCCAATTTCACCTGAGGGGAAAAATTGGGTAACAACATCTCACAAGAAAAAGAAAAGTTTAGACAAAATATAAAGGTTAATTTGAGTCAAAGGAGGAATGTAAAGGAAAGGGGGAAGGATCTAGATCTCATTTTTACCTTAGAAGAAGTTTTTATCATCATTGGAGATTTTACCATTCCAACAATATAGCACCATGTAATTTTAGATGCACACATATTGCCCCCTTGGAGAATAGTTTTAACCATGAAGAGGCATAAAACGTGAAGTATGAGTATGGTGCTCCCAAATGGTTAAGTTAGAATTTATACCTTATTTTCCAATGTGTTGAAACCATGCCAATCCATCCTTCACGCCACATGCAAAATAAAGACAAGAATCAAGTGTAAATATAAAACATGATTAACAAAATAATTTGAGATAAAACAAAAAGATTACATACCGTATCGCAAGGGTGAGAAGTATACCTACTCCAAGTACATGTGTAGACACAAAATCATGCACTTTAGGCATTATTTATCTTGGTCTTATACTACTATTTAGAGGTTTCACAAGTGAAGAACATACTAATTAATCCCACCTTTTGGCCATCTTATTTTTATCTTTTATTTCATCATTCCGCGTATTTTCCTATGCATGCCCATCTATTTCGTAATTGTCCCATAATTTTAGCCTCAAATGGGGCACCCAAACCTCTAGTGGGGTGACACTCGGGGTACCTTGGTCCCACCCGGTGCGTCTCGATCCATTTTCTTCTTTCCCACCTCTTTTTGGGCCTCTTTTAGCCGTTTTTCATCCTTATCTTTTTCTTAGTCAGCTATATAGGGATTAATTACGAAATTAGAGTAAGAGAACCCTCTAAATATAAAGTTATGAGACCATAATGAGGGCCCTAATATCACATACCACAATCAATTCATCTAGAGTTGCATCCATTGCATCACTTGCATCCACATAGTGTCATGCATCAAAGCTAGGAGATCTACATCAATACACACAACATAGGGGGATAATTCTATTGTATTTCATGGAAACATGCTATTACATTTTCTATAGTTATTATTTCCCCTACTTCACAAAGTGCGACCTACACAAGAACACCTATGACATGACATGCACACACATACAAGAACTACATTTGGGCCTATAGTGTAGTGTAGCGGTCGATTAGTAAACTCGGTGTTGTGGTAGCTGAGGTTAGTCGACCCATTCATTTTACATATTTTATTTTAAGGGTTTTGATACTTCTTCGTATTTTAAGGTCATTCCTTCATCTCACATTATTTCACACACTCGGCGTAGCTTGATAGATCCAAAGTGTGATAGACACACAATATTCCCAATCATCTTGCAACCCTACAAAACTAGATTATGATATTTTACAGAGACCAGGGTGCCTAGTTTGCATACCACAAAGACACCCTAATACCTTCATGGGTGCTTCAATCTACTCAGATCCTCCATATCTAGCATTTTCGAGACTTTTGAGTGATCGTTCCTACTCCTAGATTTTACTGTCATACCAGTGACACTATGTGAAAGTATTTTGCAATCAACTAAGTCATTTCTCTTTACTTCCTTGCACATTAGGGTTTTTATTTCACTTAGTATAATTATTTAAAATTATTCCATTATGCTTTAGTGCATTTTTACAGTATTTTAGTCCTCCTATATTAGATTAACTAGTTTTCTATACTTCCCATAGTTTAGTTCAATTTTAGTTAATCATTTTGGTGAACCCGACCATATACACTTCTAGACTCCCGTTCTCACCTTGCTAGGGTTTCCTTCTTCCCTTTCCCATGGCTCACTCTCATGAGGAATTTATTAAAGCTCACCTTAAATCCATCAATGATCACCTTACCGCACATCCCTAAGATTTAGATTTACTTTTGCATGTGGCTTATGAGGAAGCTACAAAATTGGCCGCACTTAATTCCTCTCGTGGCTCTACCCTTCGCCGTGGCCACTCAACCGCCGATTATATGCTTCCACCTATCTCTACTATTTTGGTTTTTTTCCCCACTCCTACTAATCATTTTATGCCTCCTTTAGTTTCACATGAAAGGCAAGTCTCCTCTATTGGCAATCAAGATTTAACCTCTCTTGTATCATGATCTCCATGCTCAAATTCATAAGTTGCAACAAGTTACTATATCTCCATCTTTAGATTCTACCTTGTTATTGCATACTCCATTTGCACCTACCATCTCTATTTATCCCCTTCCTTCCAATTTTGCTACCCCTAAGCTTCCCATTTTCAATGGGCATGTCAGCCCCTGTGAGCATCTTCAAGATTTTCATGTGGCTTGTCTAGATTTTGCTTACAATCATACTGTTAGATAAAATATTTCATCGTAGTCTTCATGAGTATGCCATGTGTTGGTTCTATAATTTACCTATTCATTCAGCTACTTCATTCACCCACCTAGTCGATGTTTTCCTTACACATTTTCCCATCAACATAGGTTCTAAGATGTCTTATTCCTAGCTAGAAAAACTTAAACATGGATTCAATGAATAATTCGCTAACTATGTTTTATGATATAAAAATAAGATCACTAAAATTACCTATGTGCTTGCCAATTATGAGTTAAGATCTGTTTATCCGCAGTCTTTTACCCTCTCCAAGAAAGTGTTCTCTTTGAGACCTTTTCTTCTTTTAATCAACTTTTTCATACTCTTAAGCTACATGAATCTAAACTTTTATCCATCATAAAGCTTAAGTATCAAGAGCAACCTTCATCCTCCACTCGTTTTCAAAACAAGACACCATTCAAACCCTCTACATCTAAGCCAACTAACACTAAACTCATTGTTAACACCATTAATCCATCTAAGGAAGTTCAGTCCCAACAACCTAGGTGAATGTTTAGCAACCTTCCCATAGCACCACATCTTATATTAAAATAACTCCTCGACAATAACCTCATTACCCTTCCTCCACCACTTGAGTTAGACCCATCACGACCCAAAGGATGAAACTACAATGAAAAATTCCATTGTGATTATCATCGTTGTGTGGGACATTCTACAAATTGATGCCTAAAACTCTAAACAATTATCCAAGACCTAACTAACAACGATCAAATCAAATTTCCGAAGTCTACTAGCTTTGCTCCCATTTCCATGAGATGATTCGAATGACCTCACCAACATTTCCAATAAAAATCATACTTCTTCGCATAATGCACTAACCTAATAGAGGAGGAAACACGGTCTCAAAATGTCTAACCCAATTCCAAATCTGAGCTCTTCGTATGTTACCGAGGGAAAAAGATGATCCGTTCCTAAGGGGAGGAGCCTAAGGCCATTTACCCTAACATAAATATTTTCCTAGACCCAAATGATTTGCAAAGTCTCCTTCATCACCACCTATAGATAGAAATATTGCACATGTGTTTGAGTTTAACATGTTTCTTCCTTAGATTCCATGCCGTCCAACCCATGCTCGGCATATAGCTTATTATCTCTATTAAGAGGCAACATTGCATTAACAAAATCAATCAATGTTGTCATTAGAGTAGTGGATGTCCAAGCCCTTGAGTCAGTTCTTCTATATGGAGTATATACCTTGTTTTCACTTGTGTTTAAATTTTCTTTCCTTCCACACTTATGCTAAATTAAAACACATAACAATATGATTGCAATAATACTTATAGATCTAATAAAAATAAGGGCTTTGAAGGTTTGCAACTATTAAGAAAAATTTAATGTTCAACAAACATTGCATCAAATAAATGATGTGGAGATGGTAAGAAAAAGTGACATGTGGTCCATATGTGACTTGTCGGAAGAAAAAAGGATCACCTATGTTCCTCCAAAATATTTAACCCAAAAATTATCCTCCCTCAATCCCCCATTTCATCATGAATCTTCCCCCATCCAATGTTTCACCTTCAATCCTTCAGCTTTAACTTCTTCAAAACCTACCTATCGACATATCTAGTGACCCGCTCGGATGCGATTTCTAGTTGCAATGAATAATTAGACTTAAATTTTCCATCATGGTGCATTAGAAAAGAAAAAAATTGTTTTCTTTGCATGAGATCTGTTTTGAGTAAGCTTAGGACATCAAAAACTTCATTTTATTTAGTAAAAATGAATACCCAATCTAAGGAAACATTTTTTTTTCTTCACATATTTTTGGGTGTGTAGATGAACATCAACAATAAAACACTATATGAGGTCTATTCATTGTAATATTTTGGGCACGAGAGTTGATTTCAACTTGTACAACATGCAAAAACCTTAATTACTTCGGTTGTTTTTGTGTAATGTGTCCGCCAATGTTTTGTGTCCACCAATGTTTAAGAGAAAACACAATTGAATCTAATTTAGTAGTGATTTTGGTTTTTCTCTTCGTTTTGATCAATGCACCGAGAATTAACTCTATATTCAGATGTGCTCTTCATTGTAGAAAATTTTGATCGAGTGAATGGATCAAATTTTTACACACCATTTGCAAAGTGGTGTTCACATTGCATAAAGAGTTAAAGGTTAGAGGATGAAAACAAATTTTCTCCCTATACTTCTTCCATTCTTATCGTGAGATCGCCCAAAAAAATCATAGTCAAGGTAAGTGGCATGAGATCACCCAAAAACTCGTTCTTCTACATCGTCTTCTTGGGATCCTTTCTACACCCTTTACTCATCACGTATCGGTGCACATGTCCCTTTTTCATTTTCTTGCATGTTTTACAAATTTTTTACATTTTTTGATCATATACGCATATTTGACTACTTATCCGTTCTTCTCTATTACAGGTCCGTCATTATGGGAAGGGAATATCACATTAATCAAACAACAATCACATATCATCACAACATCAAGAGACATCAAAAACAAGTACAATCATGACATCTACACATACACTCTCACCCTAGGTTCATCACTATTATCATTACTTATTTTTCACTTCCTCTTCTCTAGTTTCCACGCTTCACATTTTTATCACTCCACAAATTTCCTTGTCTCTCAAGCAGCTTTTCGCCATCAATCTACATGGTTATCAAGTACACATCTCTTATCTACTTTATGTTATTAAGCATTCTCTCAAAACATAAAGTGGGGAAAAATGTAGACACTAAATTACTCACTTTGGGTATCTATCTATTTCGATCACATACTAATATTCATATGATTCATAAGTAAGAAAATTACTAAGTAACCCATGTCTTTGGCCATTTTTCTTTCTTTATGTTGCCTCTATTGATCTTACACTCCTTCCATCCCAATCGCCTTTTCACACTTTGACATTTCTCACTCTAGACACCAACACCGGCCCGGGACACCGGCGTCGGGAACCTCCATCCTCTCTGGGCACCCCTAAACTCGTACTTTTCTCACATCTTTTGGGTATCTTTTATTTTTGGTAGTTGGCATTTCCAGTGGTTAATTATGAAATTCAAGCAAGGGAATCATATAAATATAAAGTTATGTGGCAATAATAAAGGACCAAGCACTAAGCATTAGCTATCACCACCTAAGGTTGTATCCAAAGGCATTATCAAGAGAATTCAAGCATCCATCTAGCACCCACACAATGGCAAGGGGTTGCATTATTCTACATACACTTCATAGGAGGGGAATTTCATTCTTTCATGGACACATCTATTTACATCTAGATATTTTCTTATCAAGTGTGACATGTACAAGAGCCACCTAGGGCACAATCTCTTCACACACACACACAAATACATTGGGTCTTAGATGTAGTACAAAACTCGGTCGCAAGTTCACTTGTTTGAAATATGAGGACAATGCAACACCTCATTTGCATTTTTTTTTTTGGGATTTGATGCATTTTTTACGGTTTCTGTGTCAATTCTTCATTCAGGTTACAAGTGACTTTGATGAACTTGATGCAACATAATAATGACAGGAAGTGAAGGAAAATGAATACCTCATGACCCTCTAAATTTGGTTTTCTGAGGTTTTGAGTATTCACAGGAGCTCGAGACAAGTCTATAGCACTTGCAGTGCCCTTGACCCATACTAGGTGCCCCGGTCTAGGTACATCTTGCAACCACACAATGTTTTGGGTTCCAAAGCATGATAATTTCCTTGTCTATTCATCAGTTCATCACTTCAAAGACAATTTTTATTTATTTGCAAATAAACTAAGTTCTCCTATCTCCTTTTTGCAACTAGGTTTGCATAATTTCTAGCTTATTTTTCTTGGCTCAAATTATGTCTTTGCATTGCTTATTCAATTATCCTGCTACATTGCAATTAGATTAAGGCATCTATAAATTCTATATTTGCTTAATCACAAACATGAGCTGTTTGAATACAAATTCCTTTCAATTTTTTCAACAAAATAAAATTATAGGTTTAAATCTACATTACACCACTAGTATCCAAACCCTCCCATCCCGTACTCCAAAAATGGATGAGGAACATAATATATATTGTAAATTTAGACATCACAATTGGGAAGCATAACACATATTTTTATATAGAGGCACAAACATATGACTTACCAACATTGTTCTATAGCCACCGGCTACCTTACATCCAGACATCAAAACAAGATTTTTATGATCTATGTAAACATGAAACAAAAAAGGGTTAGTTATAACATGACCCTTGGCATCAAAAATTTACAAGATGTCTATCACTTAGCAAACAAGCCAAGGAGATGACATTAAGAGAGAGTTATATAAAAACTTGCTTTCCCTAGTCAAGTTAGATTCATTAATTGAAAAATATTGTACTTCAATAAGAATGTCATCTGTAGGGACCTGAAAAGAAAAGATGTATGTCTAAGAAAACAATTATCTAATTTCAAGACTAGACTCTAACATACATATCATAACAATATTAGGTAGTTTTTGTATGTATACTTGATCACAATTATTTAGGGGTATAACATCGCCAACAAGAAGATCAAATATAAATTTTTAAATCTTCTCCCCATGGATAACCTGAATAAGCAATGCAAAATAGTGTCAAATCCAAAACTGAAACAACGAAATTAAATTGATGCATTCATTGTGTCTGGGAGGAATTTAAGACAAAATAAAATGGTAGCAAGACATGCACATGCAATTGAATATTTCACTTTTTTCATTCAAAATTTGGAACTGGAGAGATTGTCAGTAGGCACTAATTTGAAGGCAAAGATGAGAATAAAAATGATTCAATGCCTTAAATTAAAATATGCAACAACATGCAAATATATACAGAGTAGAGACGGTTAGAAGGAGAGGGAGTCATCAACCATCCTAAGCAACTAACTGCCACATTGGCATAACCAACCAAGTTAGTTTACAAATGCAATGTATTAATTAGTTTTTTCAACATTCCCCCTTAATACATTATTTTTAAATATCATATTTCCATATAATGGACTCCCCTTATTTCAAACATGGAAAAATGTTTTTACACTCTCTGTGTAGCCTGCTCACTTTTGAGGTGGCTTGCCATCTCTATGAATTCTTGGTCTTGGTGACACCTTGGTTTTGCCTCGTAGGATTACCAAAAATCTAGAAATGACATGAGCACGTCTCTTTAAGAACACCTTGGTGGTTTTTAGTTTCCCTAGATTACCAAAAACCCTATGGTTTTCCGACCGTAGGTTCACCATGAACCCGATGGTGTTTGGAGTTCTCAACCGTACACTTCGTGGTTTCTCATATTTCCACAAATCCTTTACACAAGAACCAAGCGCTACTTTAGTGATTTTTCTCCTTAGAATTTCCTTCATTCAAGATGTACCGTATGCTCGAGAATCAACACATGATTCCACATGAACTCGACCTCCCGAGGTCGTGTCAGATAGTTGGAATATGCAAGATTTTGGGGATACTGATGAGAAACTATAGGAGAATTAGGGACTAAGATCGGGTAGTGTGAGTTCCTAGTAGTTGAATTGGCTAAAGGGGAACTAGAGGTTATGTGCGGGAAGCTTAAGTTCCCTATTGTTTAATTTTTGATTTGATTTGTTTGCTAAACTACATTAAAAGATCATTTTAAATAAATAAATAAAGTAAATTCAACATAAATAAAAGACAAGTGTGTTTAATCTTTTAATTAACCAAATTCATTCCCAATTAATTAAATAAAATGAAATGAAATACCATCTATTCTATTTGTTTGAACAAGAAATGAATTAAAAGAAAACTAATTAAACAACTAACATATTTTTGTATTTTTCAGAGTTTAAATGAAACAAATAAACTATTCTATAGACACATGAAACTAATTAAAATAAAATACTACTACTTCTAATAAAATAAACAAAAACAGAGAATAATTGGATGTGGTTATTCCTCTGTTATAGGGTTTTTGACAATGTTATTCTAAAAGAATGTATTAAAAAATTATTAATCTAAATAAAATAAAATAAACTTCTTCTAGAAAAAGGCTTTTGCCTCAAGTTTTTTGGAAAGGAAAGCTTCTCAGAAGTAATTTCCTCTTTTTCATATGAACTTTCCCCGGCAAAAGTAAATCTAAACTAATTAAAAGAAATAAAAGATGTGCAAGGATTTCTTCACTTCTTCCTCCAACTAATTTCTGAGCAAGATCCATAGGGATAAGCCGAGAAGAAGTTATCAAGGGAAGATATAAGAAATATTTTGAAAAAGAATACTAGAAATAAGATAAATACATTCAAGAAGTGATGAAATATTCTACTTCTATAATTCTACCAACTCAAAACAAATGCATTCTTTCTATTCTAACAAATACAAATTAATTAAATCTTCAAATAATTTAAGTACAACTCCAACCTGGTTACTACTGTACTGTGGTAGCTTCCCAAAGATGAGATGTGCTTTTTGTCTCCTCAACTTTGTATCTTCTTCCAAAGATGAAGTCCAATTGATCCAGGAATGCATAGATGCTGGTTGGTAGCAAAGAAAACAAAATATTGGTTGTGGCTGGCTTGGTGCAAGAAATGATTGAAAGTAAATGGTAGGAAAGAAGTAAAGAAATGGTTGTCTGTGTGGTTCCTCTCAAAATTTCAGCAACATAACTTAACCTCAAGAATATGAAAAATCCAACCCATCATATGGGTAAAAGTTTGGATTTTTATAAAATATGGGAAAGAAGAAGTCAAATACATGTGTCGATGAAGAAGTGAAAAATTAGAAAAGGAGAGGTATTCAACATTCTAAACATAGCCAAAGAGGAAGAGAAAATCAACATGATTCTAATGAGTCCAAAAATAGGAAAAACGGTTGAGAAATGAGTGATAAAATCACTCCCAAAATCCAAACATGTGTCGAAAAATGCACATTTTAAGTCTTTGATTTTAAGTGGTAGGACTGTCGGTGAACGTAGAGGGGTGGTTATGTAACCACCGGGGTGGTTGCACAAACACCATTGAAAATTATGTAACTTCGATTACATAACCACCCGAGAGGTTACGCAACCGACGTTGACAATTACTTAACCACTGGGGTGGTTACACAACTGCCACTCAAGACAAAGAAAAAGATAAAAAGTGGTTGTTATGGTGAAATCACGACACTCCTAATTGCTCACAAGTGAATGGTTGAGGCATTCAATGTGATTTTTCAAACATGGAGTTATCCTAAAGTGTGGGACTTTGCAATTGGGATAACCCTCCGGAGAAGGCCGACTTCCTATCCTATCCTAGTGCCAACTACTCCAAAGTGCAGAGAGTTGTAGATCTAACCCTAATCTAATATTTCCAAGGAGACAAAGATAAATAAAATGCATGAAAATTAAAACCTACTCTAAGGGAAGGTGATGCACTAAGGAGTGTTGAACAACTTGCATAATAAACACAACACAACTAGAATCTTGTAATGAAAATACAACAATACACAATAACCTTACATGCAATGAAAGATCATAAAGATGCAATAGAACACAGAAGAGGGTTTGAAACATCCACATATATGATTTTATTGCTCTCAAAGTTGATACAATACATCACATTTAGGGCCAAAGGCACAAATTTTGCATTACAATGTCTAGTACGGATATTTTGAGCTCTAAAAATATCTTACAGACAAGAAAGAAGGGAGGGGCATATACAAGTTTTCCAACCCTTTAAAAATAGCCTCTCCTTACAATATATAGGAAGAATAAGAGAAAGGGAGAGAGAAGGAATTCAAAATCTTTCTTCAACCACCCAAAAATGCATTAAAACCACCTGTAACAATTATAGGTGTCACTAAAAAACCCATACCTCCATGTACTTTTCCTTATTAGGGAAGAAAGGAAGCCCATACCTTCATCATTTTGGTAGGTGAGAAATATGGAAACATTCCTCTAAAATGAAGGACTGTATTTCCTCATTTTGAAATAATTATTTTCACTAAAATTAAGAAAACCATTTGTTTTTGTGTAGAGGACACTGCGAGCTTTCCAAAAAGTCCTATTTTGTGCAAATCTGAGCTCTGGTCAAAATTTATGGCCATCTGAAGAAGAGGGTTCCATACTGAAATAAATGCCAATGGTTAATTTGCCTTTTTGACTCGAACCTACATTACACCCTTCGAAATCTAAAATTTCAGACTTTTGGGATTCATAGCGTCGGGCTTTGGAGATTGCTACCACTATTCATCTCAAGCGAGCTTGTGAAACTTCTGAAATGCTAAAACCCCAAAGTTTGAATTTTAGACTTGAGTTTGGACCTTTTTGTTTTCGGGGTTCGGGTTTTGGGATTTTGGGTTTTGGATTTCAGGAGTTTACATTTTGGGGTTTGGGAGTTCACGTTTCGGGGTTTTTGGGATTTGGGTTTCAAGATTTTTTCATCCATCTAGTCATCGCATATCTCTCGCAACTCGAAACCACGAAGTCTCGAATTTCGTACTTCGGGATTTTCCCATTCCCATGTGGCACTGTTCATCACTCTGAGCTCGTGAAACCTCTAAAATTTGAAACTTTGAACTCTAAATTATAGAGTTCAAATTTTGGACTTCTTGCTTCTTTCCGCTAAGTCCCCAAATTTCACTTTAGCCTATCTCCAAACGATCGCACCTCTCAAGTTTGAATTTTAGACTTGAGTTTATTCATTTCCCGAATCCTCTCGTAATGTGCTTATCTTGCTTCACTAAATTACTTGGCTCGAGCCCAAAATGTGATGTCCCATGGCCGAGTCAATCCTTTTATTTCTCCATACGAGGTCATGTTCGTCTAATTTCGCCCGAGGCAAAAATTGGGTAACAACGGTCTCACAAGAAAAGAAAATTTTGCAGACAAAACATAAAGGTTAATTTGAGTCAAAGGAGGAATGTAAAGGAAAGGGGGAAGGATATAGACCTCATTTTTACCTTAGAAGAAGTTTTTATCATCATTGGAGATTTTACCGTTCCAACAATATAGCACCATGTAATTTTGGGTGCATACATATTGCCCCCTTAGAGAATCGTTTTAACCATGAAGAGGCATAAAACGTGAAGTCCGAGTATGGCACTCCCAAATGGGAAAGTTAGAAATTATACCTTATTTTCCAATGTGTTGAAACCACGCCAATCCATCCTTCCTGCCACCTATAAAATAAAGACGAGAATCAAGTGCAGATATAAAACATGATTAACAAAATAATTTGAGATAAAACAAAAATATTACGCACCGTATCTCTGCAAGGGTGAGAAGTATACCTACTCCCAAGACATGTGTAGAATGAAAATCATGCACTTTAGGCATTATTTATCTTGGTCTTATACTACTATTTAGAGGGTTCTCAAGTGAAGAAAGTACTAATTAATCCCACCTTTTGGCCATCTTATTTTTATCTTTTATTTCATCATTCCGCGTATTTTCCTATGCATGCACATCTATTTTGTAATTGTCCCATAATTTTAGTTTAAAATGGGGCACCCAAGCTGTAGTGGGGTGCCCTAGGGTGCCTTGGTCCTACCTCGGTGTGTCTCGATCCATGTTCTTCTTTCCTACCTCTTTTTGGGCCTCTTTTAGCCATTTTTCATCCTTATCTTTTTCTTAGTCGGCCATATCGGGGTTAATTACGAAATTAGAGAAAGATAACCCTATAAATATAAAGTTATGAGACCATAATGAGGGCCCTAACATCACATACTATAATCAATTCATCTAGAGTTTCATCCATTGCATCACTTGCATCACATAGTGTCATGCATCAAAGCTAGGAGATCTGCATCAATACACACAACATAGGGGATAATTCTATTGTATTTCATGGAAACATGCTATTACATTTTCTATAGTTATTATTTCTCACTACTTCACAAAGTGTGACTGACACAAGAGCACCTATGGCACGACATGCACACACATACAAGAACTACATTTGGGTGCAGTAGTGTAGTGTAGCGAGTTAGATTAGTAAGCCCACTATTGTGGTAGTTGAGGTTAGTCCGACCCATTCATTTTGCATATTTTATTTTTAGGGTTTTGATACTTCTTTGTCTTTTATAAGTCATTCCTTCATCTTGCATTATTTCAAACACTTGGCGTAGCTTGATAGATCCAAAGGCGACAAACACGCAATATTCCCAATGATCTTACAACCCTACAAAACCAGATTCTAATCTTTTACAGAGACCGGGGTGCCTAGTTTGCATACCATGGCACCCCAATACCTTCCTGGGCACTTGGTCTACTCAGATCCTCCATATCTAGCGTTTTGAGACTTCCGAGTGATCGTTCATACTCCTGTATTTTATCGTCATACGAGTGACACTCTCCGAAAGTCTTTTACAATCAACTAATTCATTTCTCCTTACTTCCTTACACATTAGAGTCTTTATTTCACTTAGTATAATTACTTAAAATTATTCCATTCTACTTTAGTGCATTTTTACAACATTTTAGTCCTCCTATATTAGATTAACTAGTTTTCTATACTTCCCATAGTTTAGTTCAATTTTAGTTAATCATTTTTGGTGAACCTGACCATATATGCTTTTAGACTCCCCTTTCTCACCTTGCTAGGGTTTCCTTCTTCCCTTTCCCATGGCTCACTCTTATGAGGAATTTATTTAAGCTCACCTTAAATCCATCAATGATCACCTTATTGCGCATCCCTAAGATTTAGATTTACTTTTGCATGTGGCTCGTGAGGAAGCTACAAACTTGGTGCACTTAATTCCTTTGTGGCTCTACCCACTATGTGGCCACTCAACCGCCGTACTATATGCTTCCACCTATCTCTACTATTCTAGTTTTTGTCCCCACTCCTAGCAATCATTTTATGCCTCCTTTAGTTTCACATGAAAGGTAGTTCTCCTCTATTTCCAATCAAGATTTAACCTCTCTGTATCATGATCTCCAGGCTCAAATTCGTAAGTTGCAACAAGCTACTATATCTCCATATTTAGATTCTACCTTGTTATTGCATACTCCATTTGCACCTACCATCTCTACTTATCCCCTTCCTTCCAATTTTGTTACCCCTAAGCTTCCCATTTTCAATGGGCATGTCGGCCCCCAAGAGCATCTTTAAGATTTTCATGTGGCTTGTCTAGATTTTTTGTGACGATCATACTCTCTTAGATACAATATTTCGTTGTAGTCTCCATGAATATGCCATGCGTTGGTTCTATAATTTACCTATTCATTCGAGTTACTTCATTGACCCACCTAGTCAATGTTTTCCTTACACATTTTCCCATCAACATAGGTTCTAAGATGTCTTATGACTAGCTAGAAAAACTTAAACATGGATTCAATGAACAATTTGATAAGCTGTGTTTTATGATATAAAAATAAGATCGCTAAAATTACCGATGTGCTTGCCAATTATGAGTTACAAGAACTATTTATCCAGAGTCTTTTACCCCTCTCCAAGAAAGTGTTCTCTTTGAGGCCTTTTCTTCTTTTGATCAACTTTGTCATACTCTTAAGCTATGTGAATCTAAACTTCTATCCATCAGAAAGCTTAAGTATCAGGAGAAACCTTCATCCTCCAGTCATTTTCAAAACAAGACACCATTCAATCCCTTTACATCTAAGCCAACCGACACTAAAATCATTGTTAGCGCCATTACTCCATCCAAGGAAGTTCAGTCCTAATAGCCTAGGTGAATGTTTAGCAACCTTCCCATAGTGCCACAACTTATATTAAAACAAATCCTCGACAATAACCTAATTACCCTTCCTACACCACTTGAGTTAGATCCATCATGACCCAAAGGATGAAACTACAATGAAAACTTCTGTTGTGAGGGACATTCTACAAATCGATGCCTAAAAATCTTAACAATTATCTAAGAACTAATCGACAACGATCAAATCAAATTTCTGAAGTCTACTAGCTTTGCTCCCATTAAGGAAAATGGTAAACTCAAAATTTTTAATAACGAATCCCAACAACGTGACAAAAAGATTCATGGATTATTTCGCTAATCATACATATTATGCAACTTCACCTCTAGATTCTGGAGCGCTTGATTTCCTGGGCTTCTAACACCAAAGTTTCATTACATGTCATTTCTTGTTCTAATGCCGACTACCACACTCGGCTTTACATCTTCTCATTTGCACATACATGCATATATAGGCTCGACCATCCTCAATAGCACTAAGGCTGATCCATCTTGGCCCATTAGTGCATGTTCCCTATCCTTTTGACGGTCTATCGGTTATACTCCATCACAAATCACTATTGGTTTAAAATACCTTATGGTATCATCAAGTTACATGTCACAGCTTGGTCCTCTCACTCTTCTTGTCCCTTTCCTCATTGGCCAAGTAGTCGAGGGATGTGACTTGCTTCTTGGTCTTAATTGGATTCGTCGATCCCAATCTATTATTTCCATGAACCACTTGCACCTTAAATTTTTTACAACAATCAAGTTATTTCCATTAACGACATCCCTCCTTTTCTTCCATTATTTCCACCCTCTAGTCTCGTTACTCATATATCCTCTACTCTCTCCAACGCATCTCCTATGATGTTTCCCAAAATGCACTCTACTACTAGTTCACCCGCTCGATTGTCCTATACGCCATTTGACTCCATCAGTCCTACACACCGGCATAGGCCTATTTTTAAGACCACCACCACATCTCGACGTCGATCACCACCTCACTTTATCCCACATGGATCATCCTCCCCTATGCACACTACCTTCCCTTGATCTCCACCACCAACACACTTTACCACGCCACAATATTTTTATTTTATCTATCCATCACATGCATATCAAATTCATTCCCGTGGAGTTTTTATCTACTATACCACCATTACTCAAGCATGGTCCTATGCTTTCATCATCACAAATATCAATAGAGGGACCTACATCCTTCACCCTCATTGGTTAGTTCATTCATACCCATTTGGGGGGGGAATGACATCTCATTTCCCCTCCCCATTCTCACATCACCACATCATCATCCATTGTCCTTTGTTCTTATAAACATACTATATCACCTATAATAGCACCTTCATTACCCGATGAATCACTCTTGTGATTCGGTTCACACTTGATTATTGAGGGATTACCATTACACTGAACCCCACACACCACATCATATGCCCTACATATTACATTTCATCCTACATTGTGTGTTATACACCATTCATTCTACATTTATTTCTACATTATGTTAGTCCTCATCTACGCATTACATCTATGACGGTACCTACACACTTAGTCACATCATACATTACACATTATAACATCATAATTTTTCCATATTATACTACTATTTGGAGGGTTATTAAGTGAAGAAAGTACTAATTAATCCCACCTTTTGGCCATCTTATTTTTATCTTTTATTCCATCATTCCCATGTATTTTCCTATGCATGCCCGCCTTTTTCGTAATCGTCCTCCGTCAATTTAGCCTAAAATGGAATGCCCTAACCTATACCGGGCGCCACGAGGTGCGTCGGTCCTACCTAGGGTGCCCCGATCCATGTTCTTCTTTCTCGCCCTTTTTTGGGCCTATTTTAGTCATTTTTCATCCTTATCTTTTTCCTAGTTGGCCATGTCGAGGTTAATTATGAAATTAAACCAAGAAAACCCTATAAATATAAAGTTATGAGACCATAATGAGGGCCCTAGCTTCACATACTACTATCACACCATTTAGAGTTCCATCCATTACATCAATTTCATCACTTGCATTCACATAGTGTCATGCATCAATGATAAGATATTTTCCTCAACACACACAACATAGGGGAGGATTCTATTCTATTTCATGCACACATGTTATTACATTTTCTATAATTATTATTCTTGACTACTTAGCAAAGTGCGACTGGCAAAAGAGCACTTAGGGAAAGACATGCACAAACACAAAAGAACTACATTTGGGTTTGAAATGTAGTGCAACACTCATATTAGTAAGCCCGCTATTGTGGTAGATGAGGTCAGTTTGACCCATTCATTTTACATATTTTTTTTTTAGGGTTTTGACACTTATTTGTATTTTACAGGTCATTCCTTCATCTTGAATTATTTAACACACTCGGCATAGCTCAACAGATCCAAAGTGTGAAAGATAGGAAATATTCTAGGTCATCTTGCGACCTTGTGAGAAACTAGATTTTGAGAATTTACGAGAGATCGGGTGGTGCCTATTCTCAGAGACCAGAGGTGTGTGTGCGGGGTGCCTCAATATCTTCTTGGGCACCTCAATTTTCTCATATCCTATAGATCGACCTTTTCAGACTTTTGAGTGATCGCTCCTACTCTTAGATTTTACCGTCATACGTGTGACACACTATTGAGTTGTGGAGCTTAATTGCTTTACTAGCATGATTTTGCAGACTTCATTGGAATACACAAGAACCAACATTGGTTGTGAACCTCCATTGGTCATCCATGGATTAGTATCGGTTAGGAAAGGAGGAACCGACATCGGTTAGGGATAAATGACATCTGCTTTCTGTGCGTGACTACTATAATTAATTTGTGGGATATAGATCTCTATTTAGTTTTAAAGTGAATCTAATGGTTGTAATTGCATAGCTAAAGTTCCCTAATATTCAGATGCATATATAAGCATAAAGCTAGGGTTTAGAAAGGTAAATTCAATTGAGAATAGAGAGAAGTTTCCTTTTGAAAGAAAAGAGAAATTTGGAGAGAAGAAAGTATAGGAGAGAAGAAAGTATAGGACATCCAAGAAGGTGTGGAAGATTGTAAATCTTCATTGTATTTCCTTTGTGATAATAAATTTGTTTTTTCTTGGTGGATGTAGCCCACACTAGGTGAACCACCATTAAATCTTGTTTATTGTTTCTTCTTGTTGATTTTTGTATTGATTGTTTTATGCTTAGATTTGATTAATATATATGTACAACCGGTGTGCTAACCCCAACAATTGGTATCTGAGCATCTTTGTTTGAGGGTTGTGTGTGTTGATGCATTTACTCACGAGAGGAATTTCGATTGAGTGGGAGAAAAGAAATGGGAGAAGAAAGAAAATTCGAGTAGATAAATTTGATGTCCACAACTATCTATTATGGAAGATGTAGGTGGAGGATTATGTGTATAAAAATATGTATACTTACCTTTGGATGAAAAGGAAAGACTCGTAAAGATGACCGATGAAGAATAAAAATTCTTGATAAAAAGGCTTTGGGATCTATAAGATTGAGTCTGGAAGCATATGTGGCTTTTAATATTACCTAAGTACAATATATGTTAGATTTTATGAAATCTTTAGCAAATCTATGAGAAAAACCTAGTGTTTCAAATAAAGTTTATTTGATAATTTTTTTTTAAGTTAAAGATGCAAGAAGGTGGATCTCGCATCAAGTCTTTTGAATGATTTCGGTCTATTCTAAATCAATTAAAAAAATTATCATTCCATTTGAGGATGAAGTGAAATCAATTTTATTATTATTCTCTTTACTAGATAGTTGGGATAACTTGGTAATGGTTGTTTATAATACATCGCATGCTACTAATGTTTTAAAGTTTGATAATGTGGTTAATATAATCTTGAATGAAGAAATACATAGGAAAAGTACATGAGAATCATCATTTGGGAATGATTTGAATGTAGAAGGGGAAGCAAGAAGGAGAGATCCAAGAGCAAGAATAATGAGAAATCAAAATCTAAGAATGGTAGATCTAAATCCAGAGGTAGAGGTATAATTTTATGGAATTGTGGAAAGAAATGTCATGCAAAAAATAATTGTTGGTTCAAGGAAAACAAAGAGAATGTAGCAGAGAAAGGTAAAGAGGAAAAATAGGTTATGCAAGATGCCCTAATTATCTCCTTGGATAATAAAATTGAGTCATGGATTTTAGATTCAGGAGATTCTTTCCATGCAACCCATAATAAGGGTTCTTTCAGAAATTATTTCCACGGTAATTTTGGGCATGTTTATTTAGGAGATGATGAACCATGTAATATTACTGGTAGAGGTGAAGTTCATATTAAATTGCAGAATGGAAATACATGGATATTGAAATATGTGAGGCATGTTCCAAGCCTCAAAAGAAATCTAATTTCTGCAGGACAATTGTGTGAAACTGGTTGCATGGTTACACTCATAGCTGAATCTTGGAAATTTACCAAGGGATCTCTTGTTGTAGCAAGAGGAAAGAAGGTAGGATCATTGTATTTATCTACCTGTATTACTAATTCCTTTTTTGTTCTATCTACTTTAGATTCAGATACAAGCATGTGGCACAATCGGATAGGCCATATGAGTGAAAAGGGAATGCAAATATTAAAGGCAAAAGGTAAGTTATCAGATCTAAAATGTGTAGATCTTGATTTTTGTGAGCATTTTATTATTGAAAATTAGAAGAGAGTGAGATTTCTCAAAGTTAGGGCAACAAATAAGAAGCATAAATTTGAACTTGTAGACTCGGATGTGTGGGGACCAATACTATGCTACTTTCATTGATGATACCACAAGAAAGGTATGGGTTTATTGTATTAATCATAAATATGATGTTTTTGAAACTTGTAAAAGATGGAAAACCCTTGTGGAAAATGAATCAAACTCAAAATTAAAGTTCCTTAAATCGACAATGGTGGTGAGTACTGCAATTTTTTTCAATGATTATTTTTAGTAAATGGAATACGTAGAGAAAGGATGATTTTTAGAACACCAAAGGAGAATCATGTTGCAGAAAGAATGAATAGGACAATAATAGAACGTGCTAGAAGCATGAGGATACATGATGGATTTCCCTTCTTGTTTTGGGTAGAAGCATAAGACACGAAAGTTTATTTGATCAATCTGTGGACTTTCAAGTGTACTTGAATGGTGGAATAACGAGAAGAATCATGGACTAAAAAAGAGGTAGATATTTCTTTTCTTAGATTATTTGGCTCATAAGCTTTTGTGCATATTGATAAGGAAAATAGAAAGAAATTAGATGCAAAATCCAAAACATGTACTTTCATTGGTTATGGCTTTGGTGATTTTGGATCTCGGTTTTGGGATTTAGAAGATTCTAAGACAATTAGGAGTCAAGACATTGATTATAATGAAAGGAGAATGTACATGGATCAAGTTTTGGTACGCAAAGGTGAATCGATGGAGAAGTTTGTGGATGAAAATGAACTCTCAAATTCAAAATTAACACCTATTGGTTTACATAGTAACCAATATCAGTTTACCCTTGACCAACATTGGTTCCTCGTACCAAAGCATCGATTACGTAAGAGATAGATTGTAAAGCCCACATCTTACACAAACAAATACAATATTAAAAATACCTAGATAATGTTTTTGACTTACATTGCTCACTATACAACACCACAAGGGCTCTAAGTAGAGAAACTCAACAATGAATGAGACACGTACATAAGTCATTGACTCACATAAACACATGAAAACACCATATACATGTCGATGCCACACTTTCCTTAATGAACGAATGATAGCAATAACCCAACCACAAGAAAGGGACTCAAGGATTGGAAAACCCACAACACATCATTACCATGATTACATCTTAGTTATGATTAACATTCCAAGAACATTATTATGTAAGGATAATTTTCTCCTTTTTCCACCTACATATTCTTAAATTCATTTCACATTCAACTTATAGTTCGACCATTTAATTTGGCTCTTTATCCCTTACGACAATCTCCATAACTTACATAATTATTTGCCATATTTCAAATTTCATACAAAGTTCCTAATTCTCTCATTCTTATGCTAAAGGTTTGTTTCTTAAAATATGTTTAGTTGACATTTAATTTTACCCTCATTATGCAAGGGGACCAACTAGAAGTTGTTGAGGGAAAATAATACGATTCAAAGGAGGTGAAGGTTCAAGTTTCCCTTTCCTATAAAATTCCTTCCATTAGAAGCACATTTGTGCTCGTACTATGGTTGTTTTAGTTCCAAATTTAGTTTGAGTCAATTTAGCATTTACATGTCATAATTTTTTAATTTAGTGGACTCTATATTGGCTCAAATGCCTAGTCCCACTAGGAACAATTTTTACCCTTTCTTAACAAAATTCAATGCTTAAATCAACCATAAGGACTTCAAGTGAAATTTTGTTCCTAAACCATTATCACATATACTCTTGTTCTTTTTTTCATCTCGTTTACATTGTTTCTTAGGTCTCTCATTGGCATCACTTTATAAAAAATAGTTATGAAAGTACTTGTCTAATATCTTGAAGAAGTACATGATTGGAAGCATTATAAACTACACATGAACCACAAGTGATTTGTGTTCAAGGTAAGATCCCATGTTTCTGCATTTCATGATTCGCATGTGAAATTTATTTTATTATTAATGTCATAAAAGGGCATAACAAGGGATTCGGGGCCAAGTTTTCTGTTTCCTGGTTTCTCTTAAGTCAACATCTTTAAAAACAATTTCTTTTGCAAAACTTTACTTACTATGTTCTACCCAAAAGTTAACCTCCTAAGCAACTGAGGTTTAGTTTAATTCCAATTTGCACTAAGGGCTTTACACCCTAATATAGATCAAACTAAGGTGTGAAGACATAATCACCTTATAAAGCCTCCGTAAAATACCAAGGCACTATATTTTCACTAGCCAAGGTAACACATTTAGCTTTGAGGGACTAAAGAGATCATTAACAAGAGTTTAAGTCATAGTACAACTATTTCACTAGCTCCATATGTGTCATTTGGATCTCACAAGGAATTCATTCGATGATTAAGTTAATTTCTAGATCTAACTTCATAAGACTTGGTAGTCCACTAGGATACTAAGGAAGTGTTAGTTCTTCTTACTCCAGATAAAGTTTGACCATGTCATTCCTATCCATCGAGTTTACGACAATGTCACTATACATACAGGCTATGGTGATAACTCAAACTAGGGATCTTATTTAGTTAAGATAGAAGGTGCCATCAAGTATACATGTTTAAGTTCATTCGAAGGTCTCAGATTTCTATGTTATAAATAATAACACATGAAGGTTAGTTATGCATGAATTTGGTACTAGGGTTGACTATTTCGTTTATAATTCTTTATTGCATTTTCTAGGTAAAGAACACAACACACTAATTAATTAATCATCTATTGCACACTGGAAATGCACTACAAGATATTACATTCAAATTCATTTAACATATCCAACTTTTACCATATGAAAATCTAAATCAAAATGGTACCTATGATTAAATGCACATTTTCCAAGGCATCCCTAAAACTAGCATCTCATACATATTACCAAATTTCAAATATAAATTTTTGTAACATGGCAATACATTATACATATATACATTTTACAATGACTTATATAGATTACAATAATAAACAATGAATTACACCATGCCTTTTTGCCATCTTTACTTCCATCCTATAAAACCATGTGAGCATGAAATCAATGATAAAATCGATGGCATGACATCCACCTAGATCTAGCATAATTAATGTTTTTATTTTCCCATTTACATATAATAATAATTATAATTTGCATTCGAAAGAAAAGGTTTAGAGACATGTATTCATTTCATTTAATTTCACTTTTTTTCGTAACCAAGGAGAGAGAAAGAGAAAGGAAGGAGAGCGAAAAACTATTTTCCCAAAAATTAAATTTCACACAACAAGCCACAAGATAGAGCTCCAAATAGTTATTTATAAGTTTCGACAAGTTTCTACGGTGGTTAGGTAACAAGTTTTTACATTTTCCTGCTAGTTGTCAAAAATGCCCATTTTAGGCTCAAAGGCTAAGAAACCACTTTAAATCATTGTATTCCAATGGGAAAACACACCACATTTCAGTTTCTACATGTCCTCCTATACACCAAGATTTCACAAGAACTGATGGAATTCAGAGCTGGTGCACAATTTACGATTGGTGGTTAGTTTTTCGAGGCCATTGGTCGTAATTGGCCTAGTTGTAAATGATCAAAAGTTAGCCCGAGGGCTCAAAACCATGTCCAAAATTGACGTTCGATGGATTAATGTGTAATGAGAAACTTCTTAAAATTTCCCTACATATAGAGAATTTACCGTAGTCGATAGAACTCGAGAACTAGCAAACTATTTTCAAACGAAGATAATTTTTCTAGAGCCACCGGTCATAATTGGTCCAATTTTGACCTAGTCAAACTGCGAACGGAGGCCTATCTAATTCCTTTTCCAAACTATCAAGAAGATTTTTTTCCCAAAACTGAAGGTTCCAAGAAATTTTCTAGTAAAAATACCAGAGGTTTGTGAAGGCAGATATGAATTTTGTTGTCTAGGATTCAAGTTCGGTGAGTCGATACAAAATCCAACTTTTCAAATTTAGCAGCTTCCTACCGCTGCAAAATGGTGTAACATGGCTCCTAGAAGGGTGTCAAAAGATCACAGACAATCATTTGAGGTTGATTCAAGGATTAAAGTGACTCCTCACATGACAAGGTACATGTAGGAAACTTAACATCTCCTTTCCAGAGTTACGAAGGTTATTATGAAAGTCTCCAAAATCGTTATTTATTTGTTTTAACAAGGGAGCGGTCAACATATTTATAAGGGCTCAACTTCAACTTGTTAATAAAAATAGGTATTGAAGTAATATGGTTTGGTTGGGACATTTTCTAGATCATCACGAAGTGAGGGTTTAAGTCCATTATTTACCAAGGAATATTGGATCATGTAAGTTACGTTATAATGTCTTATTGTTTTGAAAACATAATTATTTAAACAATCAGATCTATGATAATTCCTATGGTTTAAAATTTTATCTTATTGCAAATGAAAAAATAAATGACAAGAATTATGAAAGATAAGGAGAGAAGAACCATGCTTGTGAACTGAACTAGTGAGGTGGAAGTCGAGGTGTTTGCCTTTGCACTTTCTTGTGGTGAGAAGAGTCATATTCAAAGCTCCAACTTGAGTGTGTCTTGAAACTATTGGAGAGTCAGCCTAAATCCTTCCAACATATTTTCAAACAAACTTGATCTTTGCATATATACCGAAAGCCCCCATCCATCAATCACATTTCATTCAAGAACTTTTTTGAATAACTGACATGCCTTGCTTTCCTCATTTTCCCTATGTTTCCCACAAATCTCCATCAAAACTCAATCTCGCAGCATGATGTCGATAGACAAACTAAAGGAGGCACTACAAATTATTATCACCACACACACCACGTCACCATTGTTCTTAGGGAAAGTTCATCCAAAACCATTTTTAACGCTCCTAAAGGCACGGTTGGGAGGTGTTGGCTAATGTTGTGGAGTTGAATTTAATACTTGAAATAAATTGCATTTGCTAGAGATTTTCTAAAGCCTTTTCAACAAACCCAATTTGTGCATATCCTGTAGTCAATGTTGTCCACAAAACCACATTTTTAAGACATTTTGTCAAATAGTTCATGTGCCTGTCTATGCTTCCACATTTTGCATACATGTCTACCAAGGCCATTGCAACTACAACATCTGACAATATTCCTCTATCCTGTATGCTTTCATTGATATCCATACCCTGTTCCAAAGATCCCATTTTGACACAAGCTGGGAGGATGATGGAAAAGGGGGAAATGCAGGGGAGAGTGAAAGAGACAAATATTTCATAGACTTGCGTGGGAAAGAAGGGATGGAGCTTAAAGATCTTGGCGCTATCTCGCATAGTTTGGTTTCCGACATCTCGATCCACGAAAATATTTTTAACTTCCTTGTCTTATTTATTATTGATGATAGTGGTGAAATAAAGCTTTGAAGAAGCAATGAAGGATAAATCCCACAAGTAGTGGGAGCATGACATGAATGAGGAGTGGACTCCTTAGAGCGAGAACCAAACATGGAATTTGGTTGAGTTGTCGATATCTAAAAGAGCATTGCAGAACAAGTGGTTTTACATGAGCAAGGAAGAAGAGGGTGGACAAAAGAGATATAAGAAAAGGCTTGTCGTAAAGGGATTTGCACAGAAAGTAGGTATTGACTTTGGTGAAATATTTTCTCCTATTGTTAAGATGACTTCTATTTGTAATGTATTGAGTTTAGTAGCAGTAGAGGATTTTTATTTAGAGCAAGTTGATGTCAAAAAAATTCTTCATGGTTATTTAGAGGAAGATATTCATATGAATTGGTCACTTGGGTATGAAGTCAAGAGTAAGGAGAAACTTGTGTGCAGATTGAAAAAGAGCCTATATGGGCTCAAGCAGGGCTCTAAGACAATGTTATATGAGGTTTGATAGTTTCATGCATGAGAATGGTTATTTGAGATGTGAATCGACCATTTTGTTTATTTCAAGATGTTTGGAAATGGGAGCTATATTATTTTGTTACTATATGTGGACGATATGCTTATCGCAGGATCTAATATGTTGGACATTGGTGAGCTTAAAGAAACATCTGCTCACACATTTGCAATGAAGGATTTGGGAGCTATAAAGAGAATCCTTGGCATGCAAATTCATAGAGATAGGAAAAACGGGAAGTTGTATTTGTCTTAGGGGAATTATATCAATAAGGTGTTGGAAAGGTTTAATTTACAAAATTTAAAACATGTAATTACACCTATGGCTGGAAAATTTAAATTGAGAAAAGATCAATGTCCTACATCACATGAGGAGTTTGAATACATGACACAAGTTCCGTATGCTTCAACAATTTGGATCTTGATGTATGCTATGGTTTGTATCGACACTGGACATTGCATGTGTAGTGGAAGTTGTGAGATTATTTATGGCTAATCTAGGTAAAGAGCATTGGAAAGTAGTCCAATGGATTCTCAAGTATTTAAGAGGGACATCATCGCATGCAGTTATGCTATGGAGGGTCAATTACTTCTTTGCATGGCTATGTGGATTCGACATGGTATGGTGGTGATTTGGATGGAAGGAGAAGCACCACAAGATATGTGTTCTGATGGGTAGCACGATAGTTAGATGGATTTATAGATTGAAAAAGGTTATGGCATTGTCTACTTCAGAGGCTAAGTATGTTGCAGAGATACAAAATCTAGAAATGATATGATATAAATGAGTAGGATCATGGAAGAGTTGGGAAAAGAGAAAGAGGATTGTAGATTGTACAATTATAGTCAAAGTACAATTCATCTAACAAAGAACTCAGTGTTTTACTATAGAATGAGACACATTCAGTTGAGATATCACTTCATAGGTCGGGTATTAGAGGATGGGAAATTGAATTTAGAGATAATTCATATGGAGGATAACCCCTGTGGATATGCTAACGAAACCGTTGGCAAAAGAGAACCTAGAGCTACACTCTACTTCTATATTTATTTGAGTTTGAGACATGAAGAGGGAGAAAGCAGGACCAAAGGAAAGGATCGGAGGATGGAGCTATACGGTAAGATGCAGGTGTAATAATTTATCTCCAAGAGGTAGATTGTTAAGTTATGGAGCTTAATTTCTTAACTAGCATGATTTTGCAGACTTTCAAGAATACACAAGAAGCAACATCAGTTGATGAACCATCGTTGGTCACCCATGGATTGGTATCAGTTAGGAAAGGAGGAACCGCCATTAGTTAGGGCTAATCGAATCAGTTTCCTATGAGTGAGTAATATAATTATGTTGTGGGAATTAGATCTATCTTTAGTTGTAAAGTGATCTAATGGTTTTAATTGCATAGCTAAGGCTCCCTAATATTATATATGCATATATAAGCATAAAGATTGGGTTTAGAAAAGTGAATTTAATTGAGAATAGAGAGAAGTTTCCTTTTGAGAAAAAAAGAGAATTTTGTAGAGAAGAAAGTTCAGGACATCCATGAAGGTGTGGAAGATTACAAATCTTCATTGTATTTCCTCTATGATAATAAATTGGTTGTTTCTTGGTGGATGTAGCCCACACTGGGTGAACTACGTTAAATATTGTGTATTGTTTCTTCTTGTTTATTTCCATATTGATTGTTTTATGCTTAGATATGATTAATATATTTGTACAACTGGTGTGATAACCCCAACACACTCTGCACGCAATGATCTTCTCGCAATCAGCTAAGTCATTTATCCTTACTTCCTTATAAATTAGGGTCTTCATTTCACTTAGTATAATTACTTAAAACTATTCCATTATGCTTTAGTGTATTGTTATTGCGTTTTGTCCTCCTATATAGATTAACTAGTTTTCTATACTTCCCATAGTTTAGTTCAATTTTTGTTAATCAACATGCAAGCCCTACATGTAGAATGTTAGAAAATACAAATATATGTTGTATATGTCATTATCACTATTTTTAGAAATCATTTGTGTTTTATAAGTTTGCTGAATTTAGAACTCGACTTCTAGCGAATGTTTCATTCATGAATATGGTTAAATTGGAAGGGATTTAGAAATGATGGTGGAAGATCCAACGAAAGTGGACGGGGCTCACAAAAATGTTAGATGCGAGAGATCTGGTATTTTTATGTTAGGATTTGGCTTTGGATTTTGAATGCACTTGAGAATAAATTCTAGGAAGTTCGAATCGAAGTAGTTGTAAGGGGTCTCAAAGAGGCGGATAGACAAAGTTCCTTTATTGCTTAGTCTTATTTTCGTATATTTTATTTATTTATTTTGTGTAGTTTTTGCTCATGGTGAGCCTTTCAACCACACTTACTCTATGGTTTTATAACATTGTACATGAGAAACTTGACATTATATATACATATAGACATTTTTTTAGTTCGACATTCCTTGTAAGAGTTGACTTCATTGTAGTTTTCTTCATCTATGTACTCTTAGATGGTTTAGAATTTCTGATACTTTTATTGTTTTATGAATGCATGCCATGGATGATGATGCAAATGTGTAAACAAAATGATATCTCTTTTTTTTGTTTTATATATGATGCATATGAGAACAAATTGTAATTTAGAACTTTGATTTTCAAGCAATATTTAACTCTTGTTTTACTAGCGAAATGTGATGAATGTGATATAATAGAAAGATGAACTTGCTCCATTCCTAACTCCATGCAACCATTAAGATGCAAGGGCTCATCACCAAGAGCTAGGAAGGATGCAAGTTATATGATTTTGATGAATGAGGATGGTGACAAGAAGACAAGATTTTGACAAAGATCCAATTAGGAACCTACAACTCAATCCTAAGCAAGGTCAACTAACTAGTTCAAAATGTGATTTTCTTGCAATTTTATCTAGAATTAGATCCAAAGATGGCCTTTTGATTGACAAAATCTGGTTTTAGGGATTAACTCTCTTGTAACATACACATCTAACTCATTTTCTTGGGATTTTTGACATTTCAAAGCACATTTTATTCATTGAATTATTTACAACTTATTGATTAATTTGAAAGGACCCCCTACGTCTTTCTCCATGCTACTAGTAAGAAGCATGTGCTCATCACCAAGGACAAGATATAAGCAAGTAATGGGGCTTCCCTCCTGTCCCAACCTCACGCTACCAATGAGAAGCATGGGCCCTTCACCAAAGTTTGGTAGGGAAAATAAGTGTAGTTTTATTTTGAAATGAAAGCATTTTTGCATTTATTGTTGATTTTTTTGTTTATCAATTTTAGACTTGTGGTTTTGGGAAGGAATGATTTTCCCTAGCCTCAACCTTAAGTTACTAGTAAGATACGAGGTCTCACCATTGAAGGTTGAGACATATAGAAAATAAATCAAGGTGAAATGTTTAGATTGCTTCTATTATTAGAGAGGTTTCGGGGGAAGATGTGTCATCAAAAAGCTTATAGAATAAATTATGGGAAAAGATACCTAAGCTAGAAGAGACCATGAATAGAACCAAGTGTGCAAGTATTGGTAGGATCAATGTCAAAATTCCATCTTAAATGTTGAATCGATGAAGATATTAGAACAATTTGGTGATGATACGATGGATACTTAAAAAGGTATGATTAAATGCTTTTGCCGATAATTGAAATTTTTAAAAAGTTTCTTGAATGTTAAGTTTCAGCTAGCAATTTCACAAAATGATAAACAACGTGGATGCAATAATTTAGAGTGTGGAAATGCAAATGAATGATATATGGAAACATTTAGGGTGAAGCCAATTGACAGATGTAAAAATCCTCACCTACCAAGGTACATGAATGATACTCATGATATTTGAAGATTTTTGTTCTCTTGAGAAGGGCCTTCTACCTTGGGTTTAAATTTACAACCCTTGCCTACGACTATACACATCTAAACGTCTAACCTTAGCATGAATCTGTCCATTTGAAAGAGGTCTTTGTGAACCTCTTTGTCACATTTTTGACATATTTTAGTTGTGTGAGAATGACTATGATGCTCAACTTTGTTCCCTACATAGGGAGTAGTGGTTACATTTGGCGTTTGTTGTGTTATTGGATTATGTTCCGTGGAAACTATAAGCGAGGCTTTTGACATATTTGTGTCTAGAACAAGGTTCGAGAATAGAGGGAGCCCAAGAGATGGCTTTTACGGGTATCACTTTGTTCTCAAAATCCTCTCCTTCCTTCGTTATTTCTACCATGTTTACGCCTAGGTTGAGATCATTAGCAAGAAGAAAAGCTATACTAAGGAGGTTACCCATTCTTGTGGTTCGAATGGGGAAGGATTGGTTCATCACTCTCTAAGAGTTTCATGATCTTTTGTGGTTTTTGTGCACATGGCTTCTACACATATTGCTTTACACTTATATGTTTTCACTACCTAAAACATTTTTTGGGTTATTAGCCTCAACTTTTGGAACATTCGGCACGATCACGACCACTTCTTTCGATGGAAGTAATTTTTTAAGCGATTTGTAGGAAGATCATATTGCAAATAGACCCCTGGTTTCTTATTGAGATTATCCAAATGTATGTCAAAGGGTTTAGGATCCCCTTGAGCAATGAAGACCTTTCCCAAATGGAGAAATCTAACTTCTTGGAACAAAGTGGAGGGAATAGCCTTCATCTAGTGAATCTAAGGTCTACCAAGGATCATTCTATAATTTTTCTTCTTATGAATGATATAAAACTCCGTCAAGATGGTTTTTGTCCAGAGGGAGACATGAAGAACTATAATTCAAATTGAGGTTGCCTTAATACTATCATATTCGAGATCACAACTTATTTCTCGTAGAGGAGAAATTAGTTTCCCCATATCCCAACTTCTGTAATAAAGAGAAGGGAACCACATTCACAACAACCACATCATCTATCATGGCTCTTTTGATGTAATTTTTATAAATACAAACTTGCAAATATAAGGCAGATCACCTCTTCAAAGTTATTTCAAAGTGTCGGATGACATCTTGTTTATTCCAAAAACAAACCTAATATCCCTATCAATATGTCCTTGAGGATGTATGTCAAAGTCAATATGATTTATCTAAGCTCTAGGAGGAGGCATAAGATGGATTAAATGACCAAAACCCAATGCATTAAGAAATGAAGAATGATGTGTGGTGGAATTCTAAAACAAATATAGAAATGAGATGTGAGAAAAGGTATTGTTCAAATTCAATATCAAATCATAAGCTCCCACCGATTTTGAGATTGTGGGAATGTCATCCTACAAGAAGGAATGAAAGTGGAGGGGTTGCGAAACATACTCCCTTGTCCGAGTTATTGCATTAATTTATGGTTCAACCTCTAACTCAACTAATCCAAAAATATTTGTATTGTTGTTTGAGCCAAGGTTAGGAGAAACTCAAGAGTTATAAAAATTTAGGCCTCATGGTCATTATTCCCTACATGAATACCCTTGTTTATGTTTTGAGAATTCACTTTAATATATGTAGGACACTTAGGGAATAGGTCCCAATAGATGCCTAGGTTTACATTCTAAGGTGAAATGGGCCCTATATGACCGTTGTGAGGTTCCTTCAGGATTTGCTAAGAACATGTCCACAAAGAGTTGCCTTTTATTCTCGGGAGTCTTTGTATGAACTTGTTGTAATCCCTACAAGTTCTAGTGTCATGACCAATAACACGATGAAAACCACAGTAGAGATTGGGATCATAGTCTCTTGGATTTTGGTTCTATTTTTTTGTTGATTATAACCCCAATTGTAGTTTTGAAACTAGTTGTTATAATTGTGGTTTGTTTCCCCTTGGCCGAGTTCTAGTATCTGGTTTGGGCCTTGGGTTTGATCTTGTCGAGGAGGGGGATGATTGACATCAACCGTGTTGATAGAGGAAACAAAATTAAGGCCTCTTTGATCACCCATGTTATTATTGTTATTGTTATTTTTAGTGTTACCATTGTTTGTAAAACCAACATTATTTTATTGATCAGTAACACTATCCATGGTAACACCACTATTGTGATTAAATACCTCACGTACTTGGTTTTTGGATCCATTTTTTTGATGGTTTACAATTTTTTGATTAGGGAATCTAATTTACCATTAATATCATAAGTCTTACGCCCACTATCGATAACAACTTGGTTGATTCAAAGTGGACCTTCCAACACTTATTTGAATCGCAGAAAGGAAACTTTCAGACTTGTTCCTTGGTCTTTCAATTGAGAGAGTGAAGGACAAGATCACAAAGTTCCATCTTGTCTATGTTACGTGCACTTACGGAGGAGTAAATATATTGACACCATCTCTAAATGAAATAGGCAGAAAATTTAGTTTGCTCTTGCTCGATATGCGAGAACTCATTAATCCATGCTCAAAGCAACTTGTTCATATCAAATGCTCTAATGAACTTCAAAACAAACAGTTTAAAGGAAGGTATAAAAGCCTTAGGAATCCGATAGTATTAGTCTAGGAAATTCCTTAAAGGGTCTTGAAAATATTTTAGCCACTACAACATCCCAAGTAAGTAATTCCTTAATGGAAGTAGTATAGGCCTTGATGTGAGTGTTTAGATCTCCTTCTCCCTTAAATTTATGAAGATCGAGACAATGGACAAGTGAGCATGACACCCAATATGGTGCGGAACCTCAATGAAATCCCTACAAGTTCTAGTTCCCTCCTCACTTGGTTCTTGGGACACACTGTGATCTGCACCATTAGAGCATGATTCAATGCCCCATTAAAACATGTTGATTAATTGTGAGATAGATTGTAGTAGTAACACCATTTGTACTCTGTGTAATGTTGTTTTGAGTTGGAACCAAGGATCTTGATATTGAAACTAGATTAGGATCATATGGTTTAAATGGCACGATAACTTGAGGTTTACCTTGGTTTAGATTTTGATTTGCATCCTGAGTTGGTGGTCTATTTTGCTGATATGGGGGCCTGTATTGATACTGAGTTTGAGGATGATACGGTCTAGAATTCTAAGCTTGTTGTCTCTTAATAGTCACTAGCTCATTTCCTAGGCTTTAGAGTTGTTTCATAAGCTCATGTAGTTCTTTAGAAGTGTTGGAAGAAGTAGAAGATTCACTATTTATTTGATTTCTAGGGCCGGAACAGATTCTAAAAGGAACGATAACCATATCATACGAAGGAAAGAACACGAGATGTTAATCTAACACCAAGATCAATAAGATGAAAGTAATTGCCATAATAAATTTACATAAACCTTTGCAAACAAATGAGAAACAATATCATATTTTATTATGAAAATTAATAAAATACAATGAAAATGGGCCTTTCCCATATAGGCAAGGAATAACAATCTAAGAACCGGTCAAGGTCATAGATCAAACCATAAATCATGGAAAGAACTAGTCATCAATGAAATGGTCAAGACCATAGATTTAGGAAAGAACTAGACATCAAAGATCTAGTCAATACCATGGATCAAGGAAAGAACTATATGTAATAACTAGATAATATCCCCTAATATCTAAATAAATAAAAAGAAATATCCACACACATAAGTGGGTGGGGATAAATAAAATAAAGGTAAATAAAGTACCTAGGTGAACATGAGATAAGGTAAATACCTACTCTAACACCCCTACTCAAGTGAAGCTAGAGGCCAAAATAGAAGTGGTATGCCCACACTATGAGTCCCGATAACTAGGCATGATGAGGTACTCATGTGCAATGTATCCATGAAGAAATATTAAACCAAAAGAAGGAAAGAATCCTTTTAGAAGGAAAGGAAAGAAAAAGAAGAAGGAATATGCTCTCACAAACACCCCCAAGAACAAATTTTGAAACCCCAAGCATTCCACACAACTCAAGGTAGCGAGGTGATGCAAAAGGCTTCGCATAAAGATGTTTGTAACAGAATCGATTCTTGAGTTGGAATGTACTCCAAGAAAATAACTCCATCCTGAATGTGTTGATGAATGAAGTGGATGTGTATCTCAATATGCTTGGTCTGTTGGTGCTCAATTGGGTTGCGAGAAATGTGAATTACAATTTGGTTATCACACCAAAGTACAGTCGATGAATCCTATGGGAATCCAAACTCTTTCAATAACTTTTGAAGCCAAAGAGTATGTTGAATCATTGTAACTACTACCCTATACTCTTTCTCTGAAGATTAAAGTGTAATAACCTATTGCTTTTTGAATGCCCAAGCAACTGGAGAAGAACCAAGACAAAAAGATAGCCAGAAGTGGAACGCTTGTCATCAATAGAACCTACCAAATATAAATCTGTATACCCAACCAAATGAGTAGAACCCCTAGTTTAGTGTAGGAAAAAGTGGGAAGTTCTCTACAAATAGCGTAAAATTCTTTTAGCAGCATGTCGTCATGACTATTATGAGGAGAATGTTCAAACCGAGATATAATCCATATTGCAAATGAAATATCAGGGTGAGTATGGGTCAAGTACATGAGAATTCTAACCAACTACCTATACAAAGTAGGATCACAAAGTGGAATGGTACATATGGAAGTAAGAGTAACCCTAGAATGAAAAGGAGATGGAATTGGCTTGCAATCAGCCATATCAAAGTGCCGAAGAAGATCATGGGTGTACTTTTCTGATTCAATTGAATCCCTAAATCTATCATAGAAATCTAAAACCAAGGAAATAATGCAATAACCCAAGATCTGTCATGTCAAACTATGTAGAAATAGCCCTTTGAATAGTCTAAATGTGGGAAGAAGAGCTTCCGAAGTAAAGTGAGTCATCAACATAAAATAAAAGTATCAAAATATCCTCACCAACATGCTAGAGATACATTGTATGATCGAGTGGCAATGAACGAAACCAAGTAGATAGAAGAAAAGAATCCATCTTCTCATACCAAGCCCGAGGGGCTTGTTTGAGACCATAGAGAAACCTTGAGCCTATAAACAAGAGAAGAATCTTGTACAAATCCAAAGCATGTTGCTCCATGTATATTTCCTCTTGTGAATTTCCATATAAGAAGGCACTCTTCACATCCATCTGGTATACATTCCACCCTTGTGATGCAAAAATAACAAGTACAAGGTGTATAGATTCCATCTTGGCAACAGTACAAAAGTATCGAGTAATCAATACCTTCAACTTGTGAAAAATTTTTTTTTGCAACAAGACGAGCCTTATACTTGTCAATGGACCCATTAGCTACGTATTTGGTTCAAGTATACCGATTTACACCTAACCATATTTCTTGCTTTAGGAAGAGATACCAAATCCCAAGTATGATTCTTAATCAAAGAAGAATATTCAGCTTCCATCACATCATCCCACTCCTATATCCCATGAGCCTTTGAAAAAATACTTTGTGGACCCTCGGAAAATACTTGACATAAAATTACGTAACACCTGTAGAATGTGTATGATGATGTCTATTGGGTGGAAGATCCTATATGAAAGGTGCTGCCTCAAAAAATTTAGTATGAGCCCACTTAGGCATAGTGACAACATCAGTGAGAATAGGATCCTCAACAACATCTATAACATCCTCATTAACCTCATAAAATAAAGGATACTAAAGATGAGATGAAGAATAAGAAGGAGGCATGGAATAATATGAAGAATCATGAGGAGTGAAGCACTCATCAAACTAAACATGTGTTCGAAAAAGAACGTCATGAGTATCAAAATCTAGAAGTTGATAAGCTCTCATGTCCTCACAATACCCTACAAAGATCAAGGGTTTTCTCTTCTTGTATAAATATTTCCTTTTCTTCTTTGGCATAAAGGCCCAAGCATGGCTTCCCAAGAATTGAAAAAATAAGACATCTAGCTTAGTGTTGGACCAAGCTTCCTCTGGAGTCAAATGCTCAAGTGTTTTGTGTGGTGTGCGATTCTGAATGTAGTTAGCATAATTAATTACTTCTTCCTAGTAGATAGGTGGTAAATATCTAGAATTCATCATACAATTAGCCATTTCCTTCAAAGTTATATTCTTCCTTTCTGCTAAGCCATTTTGTTGTGGAGTATAAGGAAAAAATGTTGGTGAATAAGCCTTGAGTTTCAAAAAATAGAAAACTCATTGCTGAAGTACTCCCCCATTATCGCTGCAAAGGTTCTTTATGCAACTATAACATTGTTTCTCGAACAAATCCTTGAATACTTTGAAGTGTGAAATAACATAACTTTTGTACTGAGAAAATAAACCCAAGTATGCCTCAAGAAATTATCAATAAAGGTAAGTGCATACTTAGCTCCATTAAAAGAGGGGGTAGGAAAAACCATCAAGTCATTATGCACAAGCTTAAGTGGTGAAGAAGATCTCTTGGAAAATTCTTAGGAAATGGATCTTGGTGTTGTTTCCTAATGCTTCGCCGAGAAAACTCCCTCAAGATAATAAACTCTAGGAAGACCATCTACCATACCATGAGTGCTAACCTCCTTCAAATATTTGTAATTGAGATGTCTAAATCTTTCATGCCAAAGGTTACTCTCTGCATCTGCATGAGAAAATAATCCTGTCCCTATAGAGGAACTATCATCAAAACCCTCAAAGTGATATAGTCTAGAAATATGATCAACAATACCTTGAGCAACAAGTGAATAAGGATCCAACAAAGTTCATACTTCTACACCATGTGGTGTAAAAGTCATTATTTTTACCTTGACCAAAATGAAAATTTGATAGACATAAAGAATTTTTTTAGTGATGTTAGTAACATACGGTGAATATTGATATTGCCACCATCAAATATTATATCACCTTTTCTCTCAACAAAAAGAAATGAAGAATCTCCAACCTCAAATTTGGAAGTAGAACTCAAACCTAGAGAAACAAAAAGACTCCTTGGAAGAAGTCATGTGATGAGAAGCACCAGAGAATATGTAACCCAACTATACGTAAGTGGTGGTGAGATCTCCCAACAACATTACATGCTTTGCCATGCTGATTAGAAGGAGGTGGAGTGGAGATAGAAATTTTGTGTTTCTTGATTGCATCCTCTAAGGCTTACATTTTCTTATAACACCTATGTTCTTCATGACCACTACCCCCACAAAAAGACCATGAAAGGCTAGACTTATTTTAGGATTTAGAAGACTCCTTGGGTTTAGAGTTGTATTATTTGGGTTTAGGAGCACTTTAAGATGGAGAAGGGGTGGATTTGGTGTTACTTTTTGGTTTTCCCTTGCCCTTAGGATTAGACACAACTAATGCCTTTTGAGAGGTGGAAGACTCAAGGTGAGACAATTTGGATTCTTCCCTAGTAAGTATTTCAAACAATGTTTCTAAGTTGGGCATTTTGAATGTGTCACCTAAGGAATCCATGCTAGAGAAAAAGGTAGAAGAAAATATTTGAAATGGCCCTCTCAACTTATATAGAATCAAGTAAACACACTCTTCATATTTATTATCTCTTCCACTCCCCTTCAATTGTGTCAAAAATGCTTGAACTTTGTAAGATAGTCTATAATTGTTGGAAAATCTTTAGGATTAGAGAGAGGTGATCTCAATTTCAAGTTGCATGGCTCTCATATGACCCACTTTACCAAATAAATCCTTTAATTTCTCCCATATTTTGAAAGGAGAGTCAAAATTTTCTAAATGAAACAAAATACTATCACTTACATAAGTTCTATCGAACCCATACACTCATCAAATTTTTTAATTAGTGCTGAAATTTCTCATATTCTCTAGTGAGCACTTTGGTTGTTCACGAAGAAGTTAAAGCCTATAATCCTTTCCACTTAATTATTGTTTCCATTCTTGGTTTCCATGTGTGGTAATTATGTGTTGTTAATGACTCAACATGATTTAATCGAGAAGTAGATTAAAACACCGTCATAAAAAAATCACCAAAAGAAATGCAAGAACCAAGCAATGCAACAAGACCCCTAACAATGCAATAAGAACCCCCTAATTTTGGCACTTTATAATGAGTGCGTGTTAGAATATGAAACGTTATAATTATATTTCAATTCTTAAAATAAATATTTCCAATGGAAAGAGCACAGAAAAATAAGCACTTTTGTAAAAATGGAACTCAAAACTGAGTTACTGATCAAAAGATACAAACTTTTCAATATTATGCTCTACTATTTATTTTAGTTGCCACTAAAATAGAATAAAATGCTCTTACCTTTACCACACAAATAAAATGAAAGGGGTTGGAGTTAAACACCTACTAGTAGGAATCAAGCTTTAACCCCTCATATGACCATACCAAATGACCAGGGCTAAGGATTTCAATGGGTGTGTGCGCGAGAAAGTCACATCCAACCTGTTTATTCTGGTAAAAATGATATTTCTAGACTATGTCAAAACGACCTTTGCCACCCAAAATAGTAGTCTCATGGATTTTCCTGAAATAGCAAATTGTGCACAACAGCCCATAGACCCCTCCCAAAAGGAAAGAGATGTCTTTTAGAAACCGTCTGCTTTGCACACCAACCGAGAATACCGTGTCTACAAAAATAAACCCATATTGGATCTCAAAAACAAGAAAAACCTAGAAAATTATTTGTTGGGTTTTCTTCCTAGTTGACATGAATCTTGAAGCAAACCAACACATTTCTCTACACAACAAAAATACCAAAAAATGACTTCCTCTAGAAATGGTCGAGTTTACAGTCAATCTTAGGGTTTTTCCACCTTCCGGATCAATGAAAGCCTCTATTTTGCATAAAAATACATGCACCAACAAAATACGAGACAAATCTCGAGTATATGAATATATAAAAATGCTTGCAAAATGAAACGTACATATGGATGCCAACAACAATCTCCTACTACGATACCCTAAAAGGGAGCGATAACAGATCGTACCAAGCCAAAAACACCGATGCTAATCAAAACCATAATCAATAAGATGAAATTAATTCACCGAATAACTTTACATAAACCTTTGCAAACAAATGAGCAACAATATCATACATTATTATGGAACTCAATAAAATACAATGAGAATGGGCCTTTCTTATATAAGAAAGGAATAACTATCTAATAACCGAGTCAAGGTCGTAGATCAAGCCATAAATCATGGAAGTAACTAGTCATAAAAGAACTAGTCAAGACTATAGATTTAGCGAAAGAACAAGACATAAAGGATCTAGTCAATACCATAGATCAAGGAAAGAACTATACCTAACAACTAGATAATATCCCCATAATATCTAAATAAATAAAAGAAATATTCACACACATAAGTGGGTGAGGATAAATACAATAAAGGTAAATAAAGTACCTAGGTGAATATGAGATAAGTTAAATACCTACTCTAATAGATTCATCTCGTGTGTTTGAATTATTTTAGGAGTTATCATTTTTGGATATAGAGGTATAGGTTGCCTTGGTGTTAGTTTTCCAACTTGAATAAGGCAATTTTCAGCTCGATAACTATGTCCTAGGTACCTAGCAGGATTTTTCCTCCCATTGATTGGATCATCATGGATATGTTTGAATTCATACCCTTCAAGAAGTAAAGGAATGATCCTTCGGAAGTTGGTGATCGATAGCTATCGAGAATCCTATCCGAGTCCATTGAAAATGGAAATGAAAATATGCCATTTGCACTGTTAAGAGTCCTTTTGATTGTTGTCAATTGTTCCAATAAAGACAAATTATCTTTCCTCTAAATGAACTGGTTGCAAAGAGATGAACACAACTGATTCCAATTCTGAATAGACCTTGTTGTTAGGCTCTAAACCATTGTAAGGCCTTACCTTTGAAAGATGAAGCCAACAATTTGACTGCAACATCCATTTCATTAATTTCTTGAATCACATAGACATTTGCAATGTCTTAGATGTGGTCAATAGGAGTAGTATGATTTTCTCCTATGAAATAGGGAATGTTCTTTAGTGCTGCAACCAGAATTGGATTTTGAGCATTTAGGGCAAGTGGAATACTTTGCCCATGAAGTTGAAAAAGGGATTAGGTGGTCCCTGAGGTGGTTGTTGTTGTAGATGTGCCATTATGATTAGTCTGAGGACCTTGGTTGATTGGAGAAAAGGTATACTTGTGGAGGTGTAGACAAAGTCCTGTTAGGTGGAGATGGTGATCTTTGTGGTCTTCTTCCTCTCCTTCCTTTGCCTAGTGATAATTGTAGGTAGACAAATAGTCCCTCTTCTCTAGTATCAAACCTAGTTCAAACTCTTCTCATGTACTTGGGAAACCTATGCTACTACACCACTGAATTCTATCCCTTTGGAGTTGCCATAATTGTTGGGTAATTATCCTCTAAAGATTAGGATTTTGCCAAGTCACACACCAAACTCGAAAAATTAAAATGAAAACTCGAATGACCTGTATATTTGGCTTTCTAGAGGTTGAAAATTGTTTTGAAATGAAAGTCCCAAAAACTTGAAAATGTAAGACTTCCAAATGTCCTAAACCCCAAAATCTAAAATTTGGAGCACCTCGAAATCCCAAAACCCGAAATTTTGAAATCTCGAGATGCCCGAAATATTGAAACCCAAAACCTGAAATTTTAAAAACTCTGAAATTTTGAAAAGCAAAATTTCAAAAAAATAAAAATACCCTTTTGAAGATTATCTTCCGATCTATGAGCGGGTGAAATTTGGACTTGTTTTGACCAATTTAACCCCTTGAAAATTGATTTCAGAGTTCATCCGAGAGAGGTGAAAAGTCTGAAATTGGAAATCTGTAGTTTTCTAAGTTTGAATTTCTTAAAAATACCTTCAAAGCTCATGGAATGACTTCTTGTCCTCACTGGGTGTGCCAAAACTATTGATGCGGAATCACAATACCCCTAATTGTTTGCGACTCAATAGATTAAAACTATCAGTGTGATTACATAACATGGAGCTTTTCCCAAAGTGTGGGACTTTGCAATTGGGAAATATCTCTAGAGAAGGATGGATTCCTATCCTATCCTAGTGCCAACTACTCCAAAGTGTAGAGAGTTGCATATCTAACACTAATCTAATATTTCTAAGGAGACAAAGATAGAGAAAATGCATGAAAATAAAACCTACTCTAAGGGAAGGTGATGCACTAAGAAGGATGTTAAACAACTGCATAATAAACACAACACTACCAGAACCTTGTAATGAAAACAACAATACACAATAACCTTGCATGTAATGAAAGATCAAAAAGTTGCAATATAACACAAGAAGAGGGTTTGAAGCATCCATAGATCTGATTTTATTGCTCTCAAAGTTGATACAATACATCACATTTAGGGCCAAAGGCACATATTTTGCATTACAATGTTCAATAGGGAGGTTTGAAATCTCCAAAATCTCTTACAGAAAATAAAGAAGGGAGGGGCATATATAAGTTTTCTAACCTTTTGAAATAAGCCCCTCCTTACAATATATAGGAAGAATGTGAGAAAGGAGAGAGAGGAATTGAAATCTTGCTTTAACCACCGTACAATGCATCAAAATAACTGCAACAATGATGGGTGCCACTATAAAACCAATACCTCTATGTAATTTACCTTGTTGGGGAAGAAAGGAAGCCCATACCATCATCATTTTGGTAGGTGAGAAATTTGGAAACACTCCTCTAAAATGACGGACTATATTTCTTCATTTTGAAATACTTAACACGAGAGATTTGCAAAAGTCGATTTTATGCAAATCTAAACTCCCGAAAGAAGTTATGGCCATTTGAAGATGAGGGTGACATATTCCAATAAATGAAAGTGGTTGATTCTGAATTTTCGAACTCCGAAATTGCATCGCACCCTCCGAAATATGAAATTTTAGACTTTCGGGATTCGTAAATTCAGCTTTTCCACTTCGGAGGTCATTGACTTATTCATCACTCAAATTGTCTTGAGAATTCTAAAATTTTGAACCTCGAAGTCTGAAATTTGAAATTCAAAGTTTGGACTACGAAATCATGTTTCTTTACACTTGTTCATCCTTTGAGCCAAAATTTTCAAAATTCACAAACCCCGAAGTTTGAAATTCGGACTTTGGGTTTTGGACCTTTGTCTTTTCGGGGTTTGGGTTTTGGGATGTTGGGGTTTCGAGACTTCGGGTTTGGGGTTCGGGACTTGAGGTTTCGAGGAATTTGCTACTTTAGGTTTCAGGAGTTGAGAACTTTGGGTTTTGGGGATTTGGGACTTTAGGTTTGAGGATTGACACTTCGGGTTTGTATTCGGGTTTTGATTATCCACCTAGCAAATGAAACCTCTGAAACTTTGAAACCCTAAATTCCAAATTTTAAACTTCGGGATTTAGACTTTTTGGTCCATTGGAGACACTATTCACCATGAGCTCATGAAACCTCTGAAACTCCAAAACCCCGAAGTCCAAATTTCAGACTTTTCTACTCCTTTTTCATGCTTCTTTCCACTGAGTTCCCAAATTTTTTTCGGCCTACCTCCGAATGACCACACCTTAAATTCTAAATTTAAGACTTGAATTCCTTCATTCCCAGAACAGGCTTCGAACTCCCGAGCTCCTTTACAATGTGCTCAAACTTGCTTCATTGACTTTCTTGGCTCATGCCTAAAACGTGATCTCTCATGGCTGAGTCGATCCCTCCATTTCCTCTCTGTGGGGGTCATGTTTGTCCAATTTTGTGTGATGGGAAAATTAGTTAACAATACCCATTGTGTAGGATTCCACCATTGAATCTCCCGAAGAGGAGGTGGAGGAGGAGGCGTTGGATAGGCTGTAGTGTAGGCTAGAACGTACATGAGATCCTTGATACTGAGGTATAAGGAGTAGGGAAGTTATATGGGTTCATACGGGAGGACTTTGCATACACATACAGGTAAGGTGGAACAACACTAGGAAACATGCTAGTGGTCATGAAACCAGGGAATGTCACATTACATGGAGTGGCATTCAAGAATGCACTTTTAACCAGCCCTTATATAGGGTAAGCTTGATAAGGGTTAGGGCCCATTCCTAGGGTATCGACTCCTGTGATAAGATCACCCAAATTTGATTGGATAGGATAACCTTGTTGCACATGATGTTACATTGGTTGTGCGTTGATAGGGGTATACCCTTTATTTTCGATGGGATGCCCTATGTTCTAACCTACTGCATAGGTTGATTGTTAAGGTTGAGCACTCTCTAGTTCTCTAATCCTCCATACTAAGGTGGAAATAACATCATGAGGCAAGGATTGAGTCTCTTGTCTAGGTTCCTGTTGTGTAGGATTTGGTTGAAAGGACGCATGATATCCTCTTATGAATTTTTCAAAGTTTTCATTATTGTATTCCTTGAAAATAGGAATCTCAGGATAGGAAGTCAATGCATTATTGTTGAACATTTCAAATGTATGAATCTTCATCTTATCCAAGGACTCATCTATTTGGTGAAGAGGATTAACAATTACGTGTAAAGATGTCATCTTCTTTAGATTACATGGTAATGTGAGGTCTCAACAAGACTCTAGGGTAAGGACTTGTCCCACTTGTAAAAGTCAAATTGTTTGAAATGGGTTTACTGCATTAAATGTTCAAAGATTGATCAACCTCCTCTATTCTCACGTAACTAGTGGGGTTTGAGACATAACTAGGGGAGGTTTGCATGTTGTTGGTGTAGTTTTTCAGCCCATCCAGAAAAGAGAAGGGGATTGTTGTGGATGAACGTTGGTGTAGTATCTATCAAAGCCAAATGGCCCACCAAACTCTCTACCAGATATATTTTAGGAAGTAAAAGTACCTACCAAAATAGGGGAAGAAATGGGAAGGTAAGGTAAGAGAAATGAAAGAATAAGAAAATAAGAAGGAACTAGTCCTTCACGTTGGGTTCACTAATTTTGTACACCTAAGAATAAACATGTGATTCTAGTTGCACTCTACCTCCCTAAGGTCATGCCAGACAGTCGGAATATGCAAGATTACGAGGATGCGATGGGAAACTTTAGTAAAATCGGGGACTAATATTTGGTAGTGTGAGTTCCTAGTAGTTGAATTAGCCAAAGGGAAATTAGAGGCTATGTACGGGTAGCATAAGTTCCTATTGTTTAATTGTTTGATTTGATTTGTTTGCTAAACTATGTTGAAATTTTGTTTTAAATAAATAAAGAAAGTAAATTCAACATAAATAAAAGACAAGTGTGTTTAATATTTTAACTAACCAAATTCATTCCTGATTAATTAAATAAAACAAAATGAAATATCATTTATTCTATTTGTTTGAACAAGAAATGAATTAAAAGAAAACTAATTAAACAACTAACATCTTTTTGTATTTTTCAGAGTTTAAATGAAATAAATAAATAAAATATTCTATAGACACATGAAACTAATTAAAATAAAATAATACCACTTCTAATAAAATAAACTAAAAATAAAGAATAGCTAGATGTGGTTATTCCTCTGTTGCAGGGTTGTTTGACAATGTTATTATAAAAGAATGTATTCAAAAATTATTAATCTAAATAAAATAAAATAAACTTCTTCTAGAAAAATGATCTTGCCTCAATTTTTTGGAAAGGAAATATTATCGAAGCAATTTCCTCTTTTCCGTATGAACTTTCCCCAATAGAAGTAAATCTAAACTAATTAAAAGAAATAAAAGATGTGCAAGGATTTCTTCACTTCTTCCTCCAACTAATTTCTCGAGAAAATCCATAGGGATAAGCCGGGAATAAGTTATCAAGGAAGATATAAGAAATATTTTAAAAAGGAATACTAGAAATAAGATAAATACATTCGGGAAGTGATGAAATATTCCGCTTCTACAATTCTACCAACTCAAAACAAATGCATTATTTATATTCTAACAAATAATTTAAGTAGAACCCCACCTTGGTTACTATTTGTACTGGTATCTTCCTAAAGATGAGATGTGCTTTTTTCTCCTCAACTTTGTATCTTCTTCCAAAGATGAAGTCTAATTAATTAAGGAATGTAAAGATCTTTGGTGGTAGCAAAGAAAGACGAATCTTGGTTGTAGTTTCCTTGGTGCAAGAAATGACTGAAAGTAAATGGTAGGAAAGAACAGAGAAAATATTTGGTTGTTTATGTGGTTCCTCTAAAAAAATCAGCAACATAACTTAACCTCAAAAACATAAAAATCCAACCCATCGGATGAGTAAAAGTTTGGATTTTTATAAAATGCAGGAAAGAAGATGTTAAATACACGTGTTGATGAAGAAGTGAAAAATTAGTAAAAGGATAGGTATTCAACATTCTAAACATAGCCAAAGAGGAAGAGAAAATCGACATGATTCCAATGAGTTCAAAAATAGGCAAAACGGTTGAGAAACGAGTTACAAGAACAACTGCTAAAATCTAAACGTGTGTCGAAAAATGCATGTTTTAAGTCTTTGATTTTAAGTGAAAAGACCACCGGTGAATGCGGAGGGGTGGTTACGCAATCGTTGGGGTGGTTGTGTAACCGCCGTTGACAATTACGCAACCACTAGTTACATAACTGTCATAGCGGTTATCAATCGCCACTAATAATTATGCAACCACTCGTTACAAAACCACCCTTATGAACAAAGAAAAAGATAAAAAGTAGTCTCACAACAAAAATAAAAGTTTGCAGATAAAACAAAAAGGTTGACTTGAGACAAAGGAGGAATGCAAAGGAAAGAGGGAAGGATTTGGATCTCATTTTTACTTTGGAATAAGTTGTTATCATTATTGGAGATTTTACCGTCCAACAATATACCACCGTGAAATTTTGGGTGATGTAGTCAAAAATTATGCACTTTAGACATTATTTATCCTAGTTTCATACTACTATTTAAAGGTTCTTGAGTGAAGAAATTAATAATTAACCCCCTTCTTTTGGCCTTCTTATTTTATTTTATTTCATCATTCTTGGCATTTGACACCCGTAGGCCCAGTTTGTTTTGGTCATTTTCCATTATTTTAGCCTCGACTGGGGCGCGCTGTGTGTGCCTAGTCCCACTAGGGTGCCTAATTCCCTTTTGCACTTTCCCGCCACTTTTGGGCTCTTTCTATCCATTTTACATCTTTATCTTTCTTGTGGTCAACATTTTTGGGGTTAATTACAAAATTAGATCAAGAGAACCCTATAAATATAAAGTTATGAGACCATAATGAGGGACCTAGCATCACTTACTACTATCACTCCATCTAGAGTTGCATCCATCTATTGCATTGAAGATCACTTACATCCACATAGCTCCATCACTAAGGCACAAGGCTAGGACATTTTCATCACACTTCATAGTGGGAGGGATTATATTCTATTCCATACAAACATACTATTACATTTTCTACATTTATTTATTGTTTGCTACTTTAGAAAATGTGACTGGCACAAGAGAACCTAGGGAACCTCATGCACACACTCACCAGAACTAAATTTGGGTCTGAAATGTAGTGCAACGCTCAGTTAGTAAGCCAACTATTGTGGTAGATGAGGTCAATCTAATCCATTCATTTGCATCTTTCATTTTTAGGGTTTTGATACTTCTTTTGGTCTTTTGCAGGTCTTCTCATCATCTTAGAATATTAGCGACATCGGTATGGTGTAGCGAATCTGATGTGACACACAACGAGGGTTTTAGACTACCTTCTAGCCATGTGAAGATCATTTTCATAGCTTTTACATAGACCAGGGGCCTGGTTTGCGGACTAGAGCATCCCAGCGCCCATGTCCCTTCCCAAGTGCTTTTGTCCATGGAATTAGTCTAGATCCATCCTTTTTGGAGCTTCTGCATTGTCGTTGCTACTTCAAGATTATCCATTCACCTCTATGACACAGATCCACGAGCATTTGATATTCACTTGAGTTATTTCCTCTTCTCTCTTGCACATTAGGGTTAGAATTTCCTTTGATATATATATATATATTTAGGTTATTCATATACTTTTTACCGAATTTATTTAGTTTATTTATAGTTGTTCATAACTTAGATTAACTATCCCCACGTACTACATAGTTAATCCATTTTTAGTTAATCGTTTTGGTGAACTCCGACCTTTGAATCCACGTTTGTTCTAGGCCTTTTTACATCTTTTCTATCATGTTTTATAATGATGTTGTCAAGTCTCTTTGCTTCAATTGATTCAAATGCACCCATCTTGTAAAGACGCTCTTCAAAAAACCCTAGAGACTATGTGTCTTCCTATCAACATGTTGCCTACCCAAGTCAATGTTATATTTTGTCTTCTTTCTGATGACTCTCTTAGTTCTAATTCTAATCAATATATTTGCAAATCCATCCAAGCTCTTCATTCTTTATTCCAAGATAAATTTAAGGCTATGTAATCCACGATCACATCTCTTAGATCTGAAATCCAACATCTTAAGGATGCTTCTCAGGCTCATGTATGTTATCCTTCTACATTTCATCTTCATTCTGTTTCTTCTACATGTGCTCATATTAGTGCCCCTAAAACATTGGTGCTCCTTGCGCCTCTCAAGTTTACAATCAATTCTATACAATAAGATATTATTTCAAAACTTATAACTAATCAATTTATCAACTTGCCATCTACTCATTTTTATCCTCCTTATCAGCTTACAAAATATTTAGGTCTTCCATATTGCAATTATCATCAAATCCATGGGCATAATGACAATGATTTCTATGTTTTACAACGAAGAATAAAACATCTTGAGCATCAAGGTTTCATCTCATTCACCACACAATGTTTTGTTACATGGTCCTCTCCACTTGTTACATCTCAATGGGTTTTTAAATATGATTCATCTAATGAGCATCATGTCATAATTTCTAAGGAAATTCAAGAGACACCTAAGAAACCACCCCTCAAAATCGATACAACACCTCTTCTTGAGTCATCTACGACATCACCAAGTCAACATAAACAACCTCCTTTAAAAATCAGTGCAACACCTCTTCCTCTCAAGTCATCCACAACATTACCAAGTGAAATTACACAACCACCTCTCAAAATCAGTCCACCTTCTTCTCCTATCAAGTCTTTTGCAGTGTCATCAATCCCACATAAGCTAAAACCAATCAATTTTGTCAAAGCTACTACTCCTACTAATGAACAAGACACATCTTAAATTCTGCCACCATCGCATGGTCCTACTATTGCTTCGGCCTACCATTGTGTTGGCCCTTACTCTTATCATGAAACATATAACTCTCTCCCATAATGGCATGACACCTCTCGTGTCATTGCATATATCTCTATCATCATAGTACATTTCGAGGGAATAACATAAAAACATCCTTCATTTTTGCATTATTACACATCTCTCTCATAACATAGGCACATTCATATACACACTTTTCCATCATTCCCGATGATGCACTCTTGTGCTTCGGTTCACACTTGACTATTGAGGGCTTACCACACATGAACCCCAAACACTACACTATAGGACTTATACATTGCATCTACTCACATATTACACGTCATACACCATACATTCTATCTTTCATTTTGACATTTGTGTATTTACACATCTTACATCATACTAGTCTTCATCATCCATACTTGCATCTCCCATTCCATACTACTCTTCATACATACTACTTTTAGTATACATCGTACATTACATATTATACATCGTACATTACACATTCTACTCATCACATGGTCTTATTTCATCATTACATATACTACATTGTATTCTACACGTGCACCTGACCACCCTATTACGCATTTTAGCTCCTTGGTCCATACTCAACGGCCGAGGGTTTACAAATCAAATGGAACTTACTCTCATCACACATGTGACAATCCTCCTAGGCTCGTGACATACAATTTAGGCTAAATCGTCACCTATTCTATCATTTTGTAGTGGTATACACATTAGGTTACATCACCGCTCCCTCTTTTCATCATGTAGTATTATACACTTAGGGCTAAATCATCACTCACCCATTCATCTTATAGTGATATACGCTTAGGATAAATCATAACTTATATGTTCATCTAGTTGTGATATAAAATTTGGCTATAGGGTTCACGCACACATCATTTCTAAGTCACATCTCATCACTACACTTTGACATTCATCATAACATGATAGAAACAACATACACTTTGACCATTTCCCAATTACACACTCTCGTTTATGGTTCATTCTTTTCATGTTGAGGGGGAAAATAAAATGAATCTCATTGCCTACACTTCCATTCACTCGAGGGGCACGAAGCTCCTCTAATTCCATCTTGCATTCCATCCCATCCATCCACAACATATTACATTGTCTTGGGGGATTTTACTCTTGTTTACTAGTGTTTTACATGATCACTTTACTACACATATTAGATTAATTTATTATATGTCATTATCTATACCATCTGTAAATGTGCATTCACATCTTTGTTTATTTGTGATCGCAAGTATAGATCTTTTACACACATCATGGATGCTCACCTTCTACCCTTCCTACACCACCCGGTCATTGGGGCATGGGGCAACTACATTCATTCCTTCTAGGTGCTATTGTTTCATTTTGTACTTAGCACTTTACATTAATTGGTTATTCACACTTTGACATATTGGTTATTTCTCTAACACACTAACGAGTGTTCCATGTGCAACACTTGTTTTGCAGGATTACATGTTTCCATGACTACTTTTGGTTTTTTTGTTTGTCACATTGTCTTTGTTTGTTTGCTTCTTGTATGTACGATTTTCCCCTATGTTTGGTGTGTGCACTTGTTTTTTGTTTGCATCCATAATGACCTTGTGTGTCTTGTGAAATCGTCGAGTGATGTCCTATGTTTGTGAGCCGCTTTATGTGGCTTTCTTGTCTTCTTGAGTGTTTACACTACTTTGCTTGGTAGATTTTACACTATTTGCGTAGATTACACATTGTCTTCTTACATGCATGTGTTTTCGTACTAACACTTGTATTTGGATAGCCATCGTGTTTATGCATTCCTTGGTTTCTAGCAAGCACATTCTCTTCCCCTTGTAGGGAAGAGTTAAAGAGCTCATGCGGTTGGTCCTTTTTTTCGGGTTGATTATCCTATCAACAATGTCACATGTACCCTCAAAGAGGGGGCATCATTTGGGGTTTTTACATACTAACACAAAGATTCTACACTGGTTTGGTTTAGTTATATACAATGAGTGGGTTCAGACCAGTCTAAAAACCTCATACACAATGACTTTTATAGGACATGGTGTCCTTAACAATCAGGAAGCATTTACTGAGGAATTGAAGGTTATAATGGGTGTGCCTCCCTACACTTCTTTGGCCGGTGGCGCGGATCACCAAAAAAACCAGACGATATAGATATCTCTTTGCACACATTCAAGGAAGTACTTACAAGAAGGAGAAAAATGCATCTTTCTCCCTACACTTCTTCGGCCAGGGTGGCGTGAGATTTCCCAAAAAACTCGTAGTACAGGATATCCTTCTACACTCTTTCTCTCGACATGGATCAGGTGCACATGTTCCATTTACATTTGCATATTTTACATTTACATGCTTTCATATACATGCATATTTTACATTGCATTTTTACACATACATACATATTTGACTACTTGATTGTTTTCTCCTTACAGGTCCAACCGTATGAGAAACAAAGCAAGTTAAATGGTAGACCAACAACAATAACAACATCAACAACAACACTTTGTGACAACACACGCTTTACTAACCATGTAGGTACATTACACACCGCAACAACTACACATGCATTCCACCCTAGGTTCACTCTCATCACTTTTTCTTTGTGCATTTTTCATCTTTAGTTTCCATGCTCCTCCATCTTTTTTTCATTCCATGCTTTATCTAGTCCTTCGACACACGTTTCTACTACACTCTTCATGGACATCAGGTACGCATCTCTATCTACTTTATGTTACCGAGCTTTCCACTCACCAACATAAAATGGGGAAAACTTTAGTCACAAAATCATGCTCTTTAGACATTATTTATCCTGGTATCATACTACAATTTAGAAGGTTCTTGAGTGAATAAAGTACTAATCAACCCCATCTTTTGACCATCTTATTTTATTTTATTTCATCATTCTCGTATTTTACACCTCCATGCCCAGTCTATTTCAGTCATTTTTCAATATTTTAGCCTTGATTCTGGGCACCCAAAGCTTGTCTTGGGGCACCCATGGATGCCCTGGTCCCACTAAGGGTGCCCCGATACCTATTGCACTTTCTCGCCACTTTTTGGCTCTTTCTATCCCTTTTACATCTTTATCTTTCTTTCAATTATGGTAAATTATGAAATTAGATCAACATAACCCTATAAATATAAAGTTATGAGACCATATTGATGGACCTAACATCACTTACTATTACCACTCCATCTAGAGTCACATTCATTTATTTAATTGGAGATCACTTGCATTCACATAGCTCCATCATTAAAGCACATGGCTAGGACATTTACATCACACTTCATAGGGGAAGGGATTCTATTCTATTTTATAAACACATACTATTACATTTTCTATATTTAGTTATTGCTTGTTACTTAAAAATATGTGACTGGTACAAGAGCACTTAGGGAACAACATGCACACACTCTCCATAACTTCATTTGGGTCTGAAATGTAGTGCAATGCTTAGTAAGTAAGCCCATTATTGTGGCAACTGATGTCAATTTGACCCATTCATTTGCATCTTTATTTTTTTAGGGTTTTGATACTTCTTTTGGTCTTCTGCGGGTTTGTTCGTCATCTTGAAATATCAACGGCATATGGTATGGGGCAACAAATTTGATGCAACACATAGCAAGGGTTTAACACCTCCCATCCCCGTGAAGATTAGTTCCGAGCTTTTACATGACTAGGGCACCCGGTTTGCATACCGAGTGCCGCAGGCGCCCCAATCCCTTCCTTGGGGCTCTAGTCTAAAGAATCAGTCCAAATCCATCCTTTTTGGAGCTTCGCACGATCATTTTTACTTCCATATTTTCCACCACCTTTGCGACATAGTCACGTGAGCATATGTTATTGATTGGGTTATCATTTCATTTTATATATTTATTTAGGTCATTCACACACTTCTTTCTTTGCATTTATTTATTTTATTTACAATTGTTCATATCTTAGATTAACTATCTCCACATACTACATAGTTAGTCCATTTTTACTTAATCAAGTGCATACAATACCAAACTGGAAAAATGCTTTGCATTTTATTGAAAAACACACACAACACAAAACAAAAAAACACCATGCACAACAAAAAAAAACCACAAAAAAATGTCACCAAAGCAATGATGCAACCCCATTGTAGGTGGTGATGATGAGAGGACGCCAAATGTCTTCCGTCCTTTGTATATCCTCCAACATCCGGTGAATGATCAGATTGACATCGCCTACTTTTTTACCGGACTCAATATCACCGAATTTTATTCTTCCAAGCCTCACTTATCAAAAATTCTAAAGACTCGAGAACATGGTGGTCATAAGCCCTGATAGATATCGAAGAGCCCTCCAATCTTCATCATTAAAATCCCAAGTGCGCTTAATAGTGAGTCTGCCGAGACTACCTCTTAGAGGAGAGAAAAAAAAAGGGGTCGGTTTATATGGTTACTGCGGTGAACACCATGAGCCAACACATATTATACACATTCACATAAAATGGAGATCATGTCTATAAGAAAGCGTGTGCCAATTATTTTCACCATACTTGTAGAAGATTCCTACCATTCACCTTCCATCTATAATAAATAAATACAAACCTCCCGATGGCAAGGTGGTCACTCCAGCCAAGGAGAAAAACAAAACTAAGAGATCTTCACTAAGGGTTATAGATAAAAGCAAATTAAAAAATAAAGTAAACCACTAAAACTTATAACGCAGATTTATAAGCACCAATTTTCAACTATAAGTCTTGCTACCACGTGATACTTACAGGTTTGTATGCCAATCTCCACCATGTTTCCTCGGGTTTAAATTGCAAAAAGCGTTGTTGCATAAGACATCTCTGTCACGGTCCAAGACATAATATATTTAAGGCACATGCATTCACAATTGTCTCGCACAAATTCCACTCAAGATCAAAATGCCATGACAAGGATTCTCCTGCTCCCACACGTCCTGGGTTCATTTTAAGACACCCCTATAAAATTGAAGGTGGAAAATACCTGGCGAATATCCCCGTAACTTGGGCCAAATGAAAGGTGAATTTGACAGTATTCAAAAACAAAATTTTCACCTGGTTTTTCATGGCTCCATCAGTGACGTGCGACAACACTAGTTCGTAATGATGCGCGTCACTGGCGCGACACTAGTTTGTAATGACGCGCGACATTGGCGCGACACTAGTTCGTAATGACGCGCTACACAGGCTAGTAATGACGCACGACACTGGATCGTAATGACGCGTGACATTGTCACCTACTATCGCGCGCGTGTGCATTAATGACGCGCGACACGCCTCCTACATCGCGTCGCGTGTCATCGCCCCGATGATGCGCGTCATTTGCTCCTAACGACGCGCGCATCACCGCTACTATTGACGTGCATCAGCTAGGACTATTGTCGCGCGTCAGCTATGACCTTTGACGCGCGACACTGGCTTCTATTGACGCGCGACACCGTACCCTAATGACGCGCGTCACTGGAACCTGTTGACGCGCGTCAAAGGTATTAGCTGACGCGTGACAATAGGAGGAAGTGACACGCGTCAGTAGGGGACAGTGTCGCGCGTCACTAGGTGCCAGTGTCATGCATCAAATGTCTTAGATGACGCGCGACAAAAGTTAGAGCTGACGCGTCAATAGCAGATGGCATTGACGCGCCGCGTCAAGTCGGAGGCAAATGACGCGCGTCAATAGGGGCCAGTGATGCCCTATTTAGCTTATAAATACCCTTGTGCCGCTCATTTTCTCGTTTTCGTTTTCCCGTTCTTGAATTTTTGCAGGTCTAAATCGTTGTCAAAGACGCAATTACAGCTATAATGTCGACTTCACATGCTTCCCAATTGCAAGTTCAGCAAGAAAATCAAGAGAATCCAACTCAATCGATTTCGAAGATCAACTACAGGAATCCCTTATGCCCTCACATCCATACGGCTTTAAAGATGTCTTCAGAATATCAAGCTTTGATGGAAGAGTGTGAATTTACAGGGCTCGTGAATATGCCCCATTTCGAAACAGATCCGGATATTTTGAATTACCTTCTGTCATGCTACAATTCAGAGGACGGTATTTTTTATGTGACTCTGAACGATGGCCAAATGTTCCAATTCACTATTGAAGCAAATGACATCCATCGGTTTACGGGCCTTCCTTTCAGAAATTTACCAATTGTTACAACCAAGGCAACACTCCTGGAAGAAGACAAGAAATTTCTCGAATCAACGTACGGTTTCCATGTTGATTGTAAGTATAATTCGTTTTAATTCATATTTTTATTATTTTTATTCTGATACAATTTGTTGTTATAAATTTATAGTAATTATCACTGTTTCGCATTTGCAGCCCATGTCAATAAATCCAGGCGTGGTGTAGATACACAATCAATTGCACACCACTTTCTTGCTGCACTTATTTCATTTTTTCAAGCCAGAATTGTTTTGCAGGGTCGCCAAACAGATATACCAAATTGGGCCATCGCATACATTTGTGCCACTATCTCAAAACGACAATTCGATTGGTGCACATATCTATCCAAAAAAATAAGAACTGACATAATAAATTCAAAACTCTCAGATAAACCTTTCATTTATTCAACAAACTATCTCCTCGGCTTCTACTATGAGGCAATTTTAAATTTAAAAGATAAAGAAATTCCTACTTGCTCTGATGAGGCTTTGAAGAAATTCTCAATTCCATTTGAAGAACAACAGTATAAACTATTTAGTTTGTAATTGTATTTCAATTTTGACATTACAAAGCGATTATTAAAACTTAAATTTTAATGTTTTGCAGAGAAGATATCTTGAAGCCCTTCCCCGAAAAAAGAAATTATCGAGAGGAAGAGGCCAACAACACGCGGAGGCTTCGGGGGACTCCCAATCTGAAATGGAAGCTCACTCCTCTCCAAACCCTCAACAGTTTGAACTCGTTAAACGCCAGAGAAGTAATACATTCTCATATATTATTTACAAATTCCAAAGTTGCATATTTATTTTTCAATTTAAATTTTAACCAAAAGAATTGACATTATTTAATATTGATGAATTGCAGGGACTTTGGAACCTTCTTCCCCAACTCACTCCATACAGTCGCATGCATTCATATCTTCTGAATAGCCACTGAGTACAACTCCTACAAGGCCACCCGTAGCACCGAGAAAAACAACCCCTCGACAACAAGGTACAACTTTTCTATAGTACGTTTAATTTCGTAGTTTTGACTTTATGAATTGTTTTAATATTTTTCATTTTTTTCTTGTACTTTTCAGCACATGTCAGTCATGATCAAACCACGGCACCGACACCCACTCAACCATTAATTTTTAAAATGCCAACTAGAGGAACAGTGAAAAAGAACATTGGTAAACGCATGCCTTTTGCTCCGGCCCCTAGTGGGACACTAAACCTTGCCTCCTCGTTTCGAATTCCAACTCTATCACTTGGTGGCTTTCCCAAAGGCAATGGGCATATCTATTTTGAACAATATAAATTTAGATGAAGATTATTTGGGCATTGATAGCAATGACCCAACTGGTTTTTTTGATACCCGCGAGATGATTCAAGGCCAGCAGGTATACTTCAAATTTCAATTTTAATATGCTTTACAATTTTGAATTACATTCTGATTTAAATTTATTTATCTAAATCTTGATTAATTTTTTCAAAAACAGGATCAGCCCACCCAAAGGTAGAAACAAGGAGCAGTTGATCTTGGTGAAAGCCCCCATTCTTCTCCAGCAAGATCGTCTGCATCAGATTCAGATAGTGAACAGTTGCCACGTTTTCCTTTGGAGAACTTAATTGGTAATGATTGTCAATCCCATATCAGTGAGTTTATTATTCCTCATATCCAACAGCTTATAGAATGGGAGAAAAGGGCTAAAGTTCTTATCAATGAAATTATTAGTCGTTATGAAAATTATTGGCAATGGGATAGTTTATACGCTGCAGTCCAGAATCAACCTGCGAAGATGGATTCCTTACTTACCCAAGTAAGATGTGGGACTATCACGTTTAACAACAACTATAAAGACGACATTTTAGATAAGGCACTAAAAAATTGGAAAATATTAGTGCCGAGGCCCAGGCATATTTTAACAAATGGTCCAAGGACAAGGATTTGGTATCAATCGCAAATGCCGAAAGAGATAGAGCTGTTGTAAGTACTATTACATTTAAACAATCATTTTTGTTAATTTGAAATTTTGAATTTACATTAATATTTTATATTGACATTACTCTTTTTGTGCAGTTGAAATATGAAAATTTGAAGAGTCAGGCGAAGGTTTTGCAAGTTCACTTGGAAACAGCAAAGAACAGCTTATCCGCAGCAAAAAATTTGAAGCAAAATATTGTTTTGGTTAACAAACAAAACAATACACTAAAGCGGATAATTAAAGAGCATGGTCTCGACCCTGACATATTATTCAAAGCCAAAGCAGCTTCTGATCCAAATTTGCTGTCGCATGGAGATGCAACAAATCAAGAAGAAAGAATTATAAAAATGACAAGGGAGTCTTTGCGAGAAGATCTTATAAGTTCAGGGGTTATTTCTGGTGTTGGGGAAAGAGGTACATCCACAGTGGAAGAAGCCGTTGGGGAAGAGAGCAGAGTTGAATTGTATAAAGAAAAAGAGGGTTTTGAAAATTAGAAACTTTTATTATTGAGGAAACTTTATATATTGAATTTGAAAACTTCTACTATTGAGTATCTACTATGGTATTTGAATTTAATAATATGGATTTATATAGTCTTTAATTTTAATTGCATTAGATGGTGATTATCATGAATTATATGTATGTTTCTTGTTTACTTGCATTGTCATGAATTGTATGTGGACGTAGATGATGAATGATGATAACTGATAATTAATGATAGATGATGATGAAAGACGATGATCAATTTAATGTGTATAATGTAAAATGTAGTGCCTAAATATCTTGTGGGACTTTAATTATCTTGAAAATTATGTTTTTGGGAAAAAATAGCAACTAAGATTTGAAGCAGATCTTTAGGATTTCTCCTTAATAGACTTATGGTGTAGGAAAATTCTATTTTAAAGAGATTCACCTCTATATAAGTGCATAATCTCTCATTAGAGAGGTTGTTTGACATCCAAAATAGTCAAGACCATTTGTCAGAAAATAACGTTTTGCTGGAAACAATCAAGACCATGGTTTAAAAGATATGGTTTTGTTATCATGGATATTGTTTTGTGTAGAGTAGATTGACAAGTTGCTCTAAATAGTCAAGGTTATGGAATCTAGATTAACCAAAGTTGGAATAACCATGTGATTAAAAGATAGGTCAAGCTCGATATAGAACTTTGAAGTTTAATGTAAAACATATAAGGTTGAAGAATCCTATCATTTTTTAATATTTGATAAGGGTGAAGAATAATTGTGGATTAGAACTGGGAGGCTATAAGTTGGAATAATTTTGAGTGTGTAAGAAAATATTGAAGGTTGTAAACTAGATCATAGCAAACTATGTGTGTAGATTTTTATTAGATAAAGACTCTGTCAAGTTGATTTAAATAGTTGTGATTAGTGTAGATTTGGGTGGGTGACTATAGGATATGGAAGATAGCATTAGAATTGAGTTTGAATAACTTCGTGTTAGAGGATGATCATTATAAGTCTAAAAATAGATCTATTTCTTCATGGAGAAATCTGAAGAAGTGATGGATCTATGACAAAGCATGGAATTTTAGGAAGAGTGTCAGGACTTATATTTATAATAGTATAATGTATTGTTTAATAGTTTATCCCGCAGTTAAAAAAATATATCAAAGGATTTTCCACATATAAAAAATAAATTAAATATAATTCTAAGAAATCAAGAAAGAATCAACTTTGGTAAGAAATTAAACATAATTACAAATATCATAGGGTTTAGCTTACCTCTTGCATATTAGATTCTTTATGAAATCATCAAGGGTAACGTGCTAGATCTTTGTTTTTCCTGACATTGTAGATAGAGGGGTGAGTTGCCTGACATTGTCAGTCCTGAGAAGTGGCAGCAACATCTTTAAATATATAGACCAACAATATCTTTAAATAAATGATAACTAGAGCTGAAAAAATGTAAAGTAACAAACAATAAGATGATGTTGAAGAAGATACCTATTTAAAATTGAAATCATCCCCTGTAATGTGCTAGATCTTTGTCTTAATAAAATTCAACACAAAAAATGGATTAGTAGATAGATGGGTGAGTTGCCTGACATTGTCAGTCCGGAGAAGTAACAGCTTCCTCGGACGGATGTCAACCCACGTTTTCAAAAAATAAAATATTGTATTTAACTAAATGTAAATACATAGACATCTTTAATGATAACCAGAGCTGAAAAAAATGAATAGTAACAAACAATAAGATTAAGGGGAAAAAGATTCCTCCTTAAAGTTGAAATCATCACTGCCACTGGTAATGAGCTATATCTGTGTTTCAAAAAAACCCAACACGAGAAATGGATTAGTAGATAGATGCGTGAATTGCCTGACGTTTTTAGTATATAGATCTGTAACATCTTTAATGAAAACCAGAGCTGAAAAAATGAATAGTAATAAATAATAAGATTAAGGGGAAAAAGATACCTGCTTAAAGTTGAAATCATCACTGCCACTGGTAATGAGCTAGATCTGTGTTTTAAAAAAACCCAACACGAGTAATGGATTAGTAGATAGATGGGTGAATTGCCTGACATTTTTAGTATATAGACCTGTAACATCTTTAGGAAAACCCATGGTTAACCAAAACATGAAATGTGTATAGGAGTGTCTTTTAGTGCTTCATGCCAAATTTAATTAGATTTTGAAATGAGTATTTAAACTTATTCAAGTTTTTATAAAACTTGATCACTTAGAAATGCAGAGATCTGTCTTCTTAGCATCCAAGAAGTTAATTTTGTATAGGATTCACATCTCGAGATATTGTAAAATGTTTTGGGGAAAATGGATCAGTATCAAAATATGTTGTATAGGATTCACATCTTGAGATTCTCTCTTCAGGACTGCTTCTTGGAGTGGTTGAATTAAAATATGTCTCTTTTTTTTTCAAAATTTTAAGGTGGTGCATATGATCATAGCTCAATAAGGTTGTTTACATATCATGTTAGTTACAAGAATGAGGTTTGAAAGATACAATAAGGGTAAAGTGATCAAAATTGTTGTGTAACGGAAAGTTGTTTTTACTTTCTTCTAATTATCATTGTTGAGCTGATGAAATACTTGGTTGACCATTGCAAGGAGTATCAAAGTATAAAATTCCTGCTACCACCTTGTTTTGTTTTCCTTTGCTGAAGATACAATGTTGAAGTGTATGTTTGAAGACAATTTTTTTGAAGCTCCCCCATTTCTATGCCTTGAATTGATTAATCATGATCTTCTTGAAGTACAATTGATAAAATCAAGTGTCTCAAATATTGAAATTTTTTTTACAGCTCAACATAAAGTTCTCTGTGCAAGGTTGGATCATCTTAAAAAGGTAACATTGTGTAAATTTTGTCAACGAGTGCCCTTCTTTGGTACCTCATCTCAAACTTAGTCTTAGCATATATCATGAAGTTTCTTTTTGAACTTATCAAACAAGACCCTATATCATCATCAAGTACACACCAAACACTGTTGATAAATTTGAAGGCTTCATCTCAATTGGCTGCATTGCAAACATGAAGGGAATTTCCTCTAGAGCAAAAGAGGTGAAAACTTCGAATTCCATTAAATTTTGGATAAGAAATCAATTATTTGGTAGTCTCAGGCTTTCTCAATGGAACGTCAATGGTCTTGACCGACCGCGCGCGTCAATGGATCAATGGTCGACACACCTCCCGCTAATGCACACGACGTCGGCACGGCACCTAATGACAGCGTGCGCGCCATCGCACCTAATGACGCGCGACGCGCCATGGCGTGCGTCGGCACCTAATGGCGCGCACGTCTAATGACGCGTCACCGCACCTAGTGACATGCGCCGCGGCCCTAGTGACGCGCGCCGGCATGGATCCTAGTGACGCGCGTCACTGGATTCTATTGACGCGCGCGTCACTTTCTTACTTCGACGCGCGTCACTCACTCCTATTTATCGCGTCGCTCGCTAAGACTATTGTCGCGCATGCGTCAGCTAGAACCTTTGACGCGCGTCAAGTGAAGCCATTGACGCCCAATTTAGCCTATAAATACCCTTCAACCGGTCATTTTCTCGTTTTCACCTTCCGGCTCTAGATTTTTGCGGGTCTCGATGCTTCCCAACTCCAAGTTGATGATAAAAAATCAAGAGAATCCAATTCAATCGATTTCCAAGATCAACTACAGGAATCCCTTATGCCCTCACATCCATACTATTAATATGCCCCATTTCGAAACAGATCCGGATATTTTGAATTACTTTCTGTCATCCTACAATTCAGAGGACGGCATTTTTTATGTGACTCTGAACGATGGCCGAATTTTTCAATTCAGTATCGAAGCAAATGACATCCATCGGTTTACGGGCCTTTCATTCAAAAATTTACCAATTGTTACAACCAAGGCAACACTCGTGGAAGAAAAGAATTTTCTCGAATCAACGTTCGGTTTCCATGTTGATTGTAAGTATAATTCCTTTTAATTCATATTTTTTATTCTGATACAATTTGTTGTTATAAATTTATAGTAATTTTCACTGTTTCGCATTTGCAGCCCATGTCAATAAATAAAGGCGTGGTGTCTAATATGTAACATTTCTGAGTACATGTAATTTTTGCAATGCTAGTGTCTAAGATGAGCTTTGTAACTTTGATTGACCTGATGAGTGCAGTGGAAAAGTTTAAACAAAAAAAAGATCTTAAGAAAACTGATGGAACCAAGAAGGGGAAATTAATTGATGTTCCCAAACTTGATGATGCAAATCAATCAAGGGGGAAGAATTCTGATCAATGTACTTTAATATTAACAGAGGGTGACTCAGCCAAGGCTCTTGCTATAAGTGTTTGTGCCTTGAATCAGGGAAATGTGAATACTGAATTTGGTAGTATTGTGACATGTTTCGACATCACTTTCCAATTTAATTTTTTGTTATTTTAGTTATCTTTATTCTATCAGGTGGCAGGAATATCTATTGTTGGTCAATATTATTATGGCGTGTTTCCTCTCAGAGGTAAGCTGCTCAATGTCAGGGAAGCTACCACTCACCAACAAATGGAGAATAAAGAGATAGTAAATATAAAAAAATCCTTGGTCTAGAGGAAGATAAAATATATGACAGCATTAAATCTTTAAGATATGGCCATCGATGATAAATGTGAGACGGGTACATGATCTTTGTATAGCGTTGTTTAGTTTCTGCTTAATTCTGACACATCCTTTCTAGTGAGATCCTTTGACTTGTCCTTTGTCTCTTAAAGGACCATGATGGATCCCACATCAAAGGATTGCTGATCAATTTCATACACCATACACGGCCATCTTTGCTTAAAATTCCTTCATTTGTTGTGGAATTTATCACTCCTATTGTCGTGGTGTGCTTTGTTACCCTTGTATATTTTGTTGAGTGTATTGAGACTCTTTATATTTGTTTTTAAGCCTCCAGATGTTATTTATCTCCATGTCTAATTTTGGCACATGTTGATGTAGGAAACTCACAAAAATGGAAATGTGTTATCTTTTTACACAATTCCTGAGTATGAAGCTTGGAGAGAATCATTGAGTGGATCGATAACTGGCTGGACCATATAGTACTACAAAGTAATGCTAGTTTGTTTTCTCTTTATATGTTTTCAAGTTCTGGTTTTGTTCACTTGCTGATTAGGTATCACTTGTTGCTTGGACCATACAGGGTTTTGGCACAAGTACTTCTAAAGAGGGCAAGGAGTATTTCATACAACTGGACAAGCACAAAAAAGATTTTGTGTGGGTTGATGAGAAAGATGGAGATGCTTCCTCATATGAATCAGCTTATAGAATGGGAGAGAAGGGCTAAGGTTCTTATCAATGAGATTATTAGTCGTTATGAAAATTATTGGCAACGGGATAGTTTGAACGCTGCAGCTGATCCAAATTTGCTGTCGCATGGAGATTTCTTGTTTTGGGGAAGGAGGTACAGCCACAGTGGAAGAAGCCGTTGGGGAAGAGTGCAGAGTAGAATTGGATAAAGAAAGAGAGGGTTTTGAAAACTAGAAACTTTTATTATTGAGGAAACTTTAAATATTGAATTTGAAAACTTCTACAATTGAGTATGTACTATGGTTTTTGAATTTAATTATATGGATTTATATACAATCTTTAATTTTAATTGCATTAGATGGTGATTATCATGAATTATATGTATGTTTCTTGTTTACTTGAGTTGTCATGAATTGTATGTGGACGTAGATGATGAATGATGATAATTGATAATTAATGATAGATGATGATGAAAGACGATGATCAATTTAATGTGGACGTAGATTTATCATCAAGCACAGTAATTCTTCTCCTCTAGACTTTTGAACTTGTTTTAAGATAATTATTCTCTACACTTGTAACGATATGATTAGAATGGATAGAATTGTAATGATATAATTATGAATTATTTTAAAAAACGAAGTTGTTTTAATAAATTTAAAATTAGATAAATAATTGTATTAATAATAATTGTAGTGTCAGGACTCAGGATATGATAATGATATGGTGATGATATGATATAGGGGTGAGTTGCCTGACATTGTCAGTCCTGACTCCTGAGAAGTGCCAGCAACATCTTTAAATATATAGACCAACAATATCTTTAAATAAATGTAAATATATAGAATTAGACTTGTAACGTCTTTAATGATAACAAGAGCTGAAAAAATGTAAAGTAACAATCGATAAGATTATGTTGAAGAAGATACCTATTTAAAATTGAAATCATCACCGGTAATGTGCTAGATCTTTGTCTTAAAAAAAATTCAACACAAAAAATGGATTAGTAGATAGATGGGTGAGTTGCCTGACATTGTCAGTCCCGAGAAGTAACAGCTTCCTCGGACGGATGTCAACCCACGTTTTCAAAAAGTAAAAATGTTGTATTTAACTAAATGTAAATACATACACCTATAACATCTTTAATGATAACCAGAGCTGAAAAAATGAATAGTAACAAACAATAAAATTATGTTGAAGAAGATACCTATTTAAAATTGAAATCATCACCGGTAATGTGCTAGATCTTTGTCTTAAAAAAAATTCAACACAAAAAATGGATTAGTAGATAAGTGGGTGAGTTGCCTGACATTGTCAGTCCCGAGAAGTAACAGCTTCCTCGGACGGATGTCAACCCACATTTTCAAAAAGTAAAAATATTGTATTTAACTAAATGTAAATACATACACCTGTAACATCTTTAATGATAACCAGAGCTGAATAAATGAATAGTAACAAACAATAAGATTAAGGGGAAAAAGATACCTCCTTAAAGTTGAAATCATCATTGCCACTGGTAATGAGCTAGATCTGTGTTTTAAAAAAACCCAACACGAGAAATGTATTAGTAGATAGATGGGTGAATTGCCTGACATTTTTAGTATATAGACCTGTAACATCTTTAATGATAAAGATAAAAGATAGATAAAGAAGATACCTGTTTAAAGTTGAAACAATCCATTATCAATAGCTTCATCAAAGTCGATGTTGTCTTCTGTAGAATGTGACGAAGAGCCAATTACACTCTCAAGGTTGGGAATATTTGTACTTGTAGCTGTATTATTCACACCTCTTCTTTCACAAAGGGAATTCCAGTGCGCAATTGCTCTGTCGAACGGAAAGGTTTCGATGGAGTATCGAGAAACATAACACCTCATGCAACTTTCCAGATTTTTATCCAACCTATTTCTCAGTTTTGATTTTATAAATGACAATGCACTGAAAACCCTTTCATCCTCCACAGACCCCAAAATCATTGTTTGGCATAACTCATATAATCTAAAATATTCACTGATATCTTCTTGTAAAATAGAACTTTGATAGATTCCTTGCCACAGCCTTGTAATAGCTCCACTTTCAGAAGGTTGATCTAAATTATTATATTGGTTCCTCATTGTTGTTGCAAAATTTGTTGATTGAGACTTTAATAAATCGACATTTAGTATACCTTTGATTTCCACACCCTTGAGCTCTGACGTCTTTGTAAATTGTTCCATTATTGTACCCATTGATTTATGGAAATGCTTTCTGATAAAGTCTGCACGGCCACCTTGATATTCAAAAATTAGGATTCATCACACCCATGGCTTCCAGAATTTTATCTTTACGAAACATTCCCTAATTTCGATGATGACAAGGTTTTTTGAAATTTTTTAAGCTTTATTCTTGTTTCAACTATAATAGACTCAAACAAATTACGTGTCACGGGAACATCTTCTCGTTCCGATCCTGTAATAGCTTGACATTTTTGCAAAATGTGCACAGGTATTTCCCTCCCATTAACAGTGATGTAGAGGTGATCGTGGATATTAAATCTCAAAAAGGTGTTAGGATTTTTAAGATCTAATAAATCTCTCCAATTTTCAAAAACAGGTGCATCAAAACTATCATTGGAACAGTACAATATATCAAGACTTTGACATACCATTTTCCTCATCCGTATAAAATCCACAATATAGATTAATCTGCCCTGTGCATGCTTCATCAGTGTATTGATCTCCTTTAACATTGGAAGAATACCAACCAATGTAAGCAATGTCTCCAAATCAGTTAAACGGAACAACAAGTCCCTCGCCCTATCAACTTCATGATGGTATTTGTGCATGAAACCAACCAATGAAGGATACTCCTCACGAACTCTGCATGCAGGTTCATACAAAGAGATCCATCTAGTCTCCACATCCTTCAGAAGTTTTTTGCCATCTGTAATTCCAATTGCAAATTTTTGGAACTCGAGAAAATGCTTTGGGCTGCTTGACATATAGGCATGAAGTTCTCTTATAAGGTCTTCTAATTTAGCAACATTTTCATGGTTGCTTACCATTTTATACGCTAAATTCATTATGTGAGCCATACAGTGAATTGGTAGCATATATGGGGCCATTGTTGTTTGTAATCTAACACAGAGCCTGTTCGGTGACCCTACATGACAGATGCACCATCTGCTCCAACACATACCAACTTCGTAGCAATTTCATAAGTAATACCAAAGCAACATCTTTCAAATGAGAAACAACTATTTTATATAGGTTTTCGGCATTGCAGTTTTCAACCATTTTCATAACACCCAACAGATGAGGTGTCCTTATATGATTTTCTAAAGTATAGATGTGGATACATACCCATGCGGTGTTGTCATTCTTTCATGTCACTTCATCAATTGAAAGAGAGATAAAGTTTTTTTTTTTACATTCTCTTTCAAATCTTCCTTCTCTATCATCGAGAGGCATTTTGCCATTTCCCATCCACTACTTTCAAACCAATGAGACTGAGGTACATTCAACATTCCGTTAAATTGATACAAAACTTTGAAATCGAGGAAATCTGAAATCGCTCTTCCTTTTTTAAGTATTTGAAAAAGAGTAGAGAATTGTATGAATTTTGCATGTAGATTTGTTTCTTTCATCTTACCAATATGCGATGTGATCGTTCCTCCCTTTTCAATAGATGTTTGTGTTTTTCTCGCTCTGCCTCATATTCCATTGTGTATCTAACATGCATGCATTCTTTTCAGATTTTCCACCTATGTGTTTTGATTTTACGGCCATCCGCCCTATTACGATTAAATATTGTTTTCCACAATGTTTTTCTATAGTGTCAGCTTGATTGCTTGCATTTTTTTGTTGCTTTCCCAATTTCCACGTACATATTTTACATGTACATTCGGATGGGATTTCTTGAGAATTAGATGATTTACTGAGTTCAATAAGCGGAAATTTAGTTGCCCAATCAAACTTGTATGTCCTGCCAATGGTCCACATATTCTTGTTCGTTTTTAATGCTTTACTTTTTTGAGTAGAATTTTGAGCAATATCACAATCACCTGGTTTCCTCTTTCTTTGGACCGGAGTTTGATTTTGATTTCTATCTTCCATTTTCTTTGAGTGTTTGTATATGTGATATCATTTGCACTACAGTTGCACCCCCCAACAGAACAATATCTTCAAGATCGGCATATTATCGTAGGTTTCATTTTTTTGACTTTGATACTATGCGAATGCATGTCCACCTCAATAATTCCTTCCACACACACAGTCAATATTCGATTCTCTGTGGTGGCATCTATATGATTGGTATTTACAATATACGTATCCATGAGAGTTTCTAAAATACTTGAAGAGTGATTTCGATATTTCTTACTTACTTTTGGTTATTCGTATTCTTTGAGCTGGCACCTTCCATTATTCTGAAAAGAGTCCTACGTCAGAAAAAGAACCAAGTAGCGACTCTGTCCAGTCTGAGGTCTTGTCGCGCGTCCACTGTCTGAGGTCGCGCGTCCACTCTCTTAATATACTGTCGCGCGTCAACACTACCCAAGTCGCGCGTCAATACTTCCTCTGTCGCGCGTCACTTCTTTGCCCAAGTCGCGCATCAACACTTCCTTGGTCGCGCGTCAGAACACCTTTTTCGCGGCGTCGTACAACTCTTGTCGTCGCGGCGTCGATGCGCTCTTGTCGCGCATCATGCGACTCTCTGTGCCGCACGTCGATGTGGCTCTTGTCGCGCGTCAACAATCACAGGCTAATAGTAATATGAATCTTTGGTGCTCAAGGGTATGCGAGTTCAAATTTCACAGTATTGGTAATTTGGTAAGCTACTTGAGGTATACTACGGCGAATCACCTAGGTTTTTATAGGAGATGTTTTCAAATGAAGGCGAAGCCGACCCCCCAAAAAAAATATACTATATATTTTAGGCGAACAGGACACCGACCCACTCCGAATAATTCACCTTTTCAAATTTTCCTAAAATGAAATTTTCGCCATATTACAAATATTCGCACTAAAATTATACCTCGCACACGTCCCAAGATCGCAAACCTGGTCACTCCAAAATGGTCTCTTTGATAGCAATAAAGGTAAAGATGAGAATAGAAATGATTCAATGCCTTAATTTAAAATATGCAACAATATGCAAATATATACTTGAACAAAGAAGGTTGGAAGGAGTGGGATCCGTCGACCATCTTAAGCAACTAAATGCCATAAATGCTTAATTGACCAAGTCGGTTTACAACTACAATGCATTAATTAGTTTTTCCAACATAATTGCTACAAATCGGAAAATCGGACAAGAGCTTGTTTGTAAAATAGAATACAAGATCCAACAAGGGATTCCCATGTGAATACAAGTTATTAAAAGTTATTATCAACTGAATCTTATTAAAGATAAGACCATTGAATAAAAGTTCTCATGAAGTGCATATACTTCATAATCAAGCTACATTGAGAATTGAGGTAACTACACAACCTACATAAACTTTGTCATTTTTATTAAAAGTCTTAGATCCATTTTAAGAAATCTTGATGTTTCTAAGAATAGTTCTCTAAATATGAAAATTAGCATGCACATAGAAGAATATTCATCTTCAAACAAAAATCATATCAAATAATATTTGGTTAAAAAAATCTTAAAGAACGAAATATTACCTATAATAAAAATTATAATAATAACAACAAAAGCTATACTTCCGCCATCATACCACCCTTCCTTAATGTCATATGGTTTGCAAATTGAACATAACAATAATTATAAATATTTAATTTTAGAAAAACATTGCAAAACATGTTAATACTAAGAAGAGAAATCATTCCACAATTGTTACAGAACATCAATGTTGTACAATATTCAAGTTCAAAATGCATCGAAGTTTAGAATGAAAGTCACATCACATTTGTCGTGATTTTTATATTCTACGACGAAAAAAGGCCTTGACTATATGGGATTTATTGAAACACCCTCCTTAATTAGGTTTGAATAGGATTTATTTCCTCCCACACAGGACTAGGCGGGTCATTATGTAATAATCATGACTAATTGTTGAAACAAACTTTTCACAAAAACAAAATTCATCCTAGTTCTTTTTTTCTTTGTGTAAAAGCAAAATTCTTTGTGGGAGAATCTGGTCCTTGCTCAATGTTTCATCAATAAGAGGGTGGCTCAAGTACTTGTCCATCTTTTCCTAGTATTCCTTCATAAGCACTTCTCTAAAAAATCATGGCCTTCAATAGACAGTTTATTTGGAAACTTGGGAAGCTCATGAGAACACCATATTTTGTACATGACCAAAGGTTGAAGGATGTTACTCCATGGATCTTTGTTAGTGACCATCTCCACCATAGTGCATCCTAGGGACCAAATATCATAATGTAGGCCTCTCTCCACTTGATTGAACACCTTTAGATCCATCCATGATGGGGTTCGACCAAAATCGACTTTTCCTTCACTTTTTATTTCCATGACATTTGAAGACCCGAAGTCTGCTAACTTCACACCAAAATTACCCACCAAAACATTCTTTCCCTTTTTATCTCAATGCACAATGCCCTAGATATGGAAATACACAATACTTCTAAGAATCCCACGAGTGTAAGCGTGAGTTGTGCTATGCTAGGGTCTATAAAAATGGAGATGGAAGCCTACGAGAGAAATTTCCCCTACATCCATTAAAAAATTATTAAAAGAATTCTATATGTATGAATGTGAGGCATCAAGAACAAACATGAACTGTTTGACTGAAAATGCCTTTCAAAGTTTTTCACAAAATAAAAGTTACTGAGTTTAAATCTACGTTACACCACTAGTATCCAAACCCTCCCATCCTGCACCCAAAAAGGGATGAGGAACAGATATGAACATCCATCAAAGTTAAATGGAAATGTACCAGAAATAAAAGGATGTCGAAGAAACTAAGCTATTCATGGGAAAATGATTGGTTCTAGCTTAAACAACACCAAACAAATTGGAAAGGGAAAGACCATTAACAATTACAGTAGTTGTTGAGAGCACAAATACAAGTGTTTAATAGGAAAAAAATAGATGGTAGACAAAACCAAGTGTGCACTGCAATCCTTACGGTCCATGAGATCACATTTGTTATTGGCATTTCATCAAACAGTTCACGTGTATTGTGTATGATCCACATTTTGCATACATGTCCACCTGACACCTGCTAACACAAGTAAAAGTAGCTATCACATGTGAATCGAGGCTCGGTCCACAATGTCCTGGAGCGTAAGACAAAAGAGATGAAGCCTCCATCACCAGAAGCGAATTCAGCTGTAGACTGTTTTAGAGATAACTTTCTCTCATTTTATAAAGAAAAAAAAGTAATGGAATTCCTTTATGCTAATGTTCACCTTACAGAAAGGTTCCAAGGCCTCTTCAAAAAACCCAATTTGTGTTTTATCCGCTAACAAGTGGACGGTTTTCTGAATCCGACAAAGGAGAAAGGTTAAAAGATAAGAGTGTAGGTTTTATCGTAACATGCCATAAACTTTTCAAATTTATTAGTAATAGGCCATACTAATTCAATTTGTGGTCTGTGTGAAATGCAAGAAATTCAGATGCGGTCAGATCAAGGTGCACAATATAAAACCCCATCACCATGGTGTTCGAAATAGTAATGAAGAGAATGACTATAAAAACTTATATGGTCTTGCATGTGCATGACTTTGTCACATATAACTATTATTGTGATATTTATTATTATTGTGAAATTGAAAAATATTATCTTTTTAATATGATCCCCTGAGGTTTTATTAGAAAATAAAAATTTCAATCAAATTCTGACATAAAAACATATAAAGGCTCACTCACTTTAAAAAATCTAAATAATTACGCCGAAGGCGTTACTATTTGAAACAAATCGTCTTGGCTCTGACAGATTGGCAAAATCAGCAGCGCACATTGTTTGGTCGTGCATGCATCAAAATCTCAACGCTGGAAAATGTTCCACATCCACACTGGGAAATGCTCCGTCTGTGACAGAAATGTCAGTTTTACATACGCAGAAAGTTAATTGTTTTCTAGTTTGAGTGGCTCATTCTAACAAATCCAAGCCCTCCATCTATCCCCGACTAGCAAGAAACCTAACCGCTTAATCCCTCTCTCATGCGCTTATGTGAAAAACATTTAGCTGAGATAATAACCGCACTACTGATTTCTTGTTACGCAGATGCAATAACTCCAGTGGAGAAAGGCGAGGGCAGTGAAATAGAAAAATTGAAGCAGGTTGGGAGGTGTCAACTGAGCATGGAGGGTGTGTCCACCCACTTACACTCTTTGCCTTCTAACAATGCCATTAGTGTTCCTCGATGTTCTTCATCTTCTGCTTCATATGCATTGAGAAAAGGGTAATTTTCAAGCGTTACATGGAGGATTTTGAGGTCACATTTTAGCGGTGCTGCACTTAGGTATAAATCTGGAACAAACAAGGCCAAATTTCTCATCTTTACAATTTTTTTCCTTGACAATTTCGATATTTCACGAGGCATTTACTGCATTTGGCTCAAAATATGAAAGAAAAGCCGATTAATTGTGTGACATTCTCTCGAATTAGGAACCTTTCTTGTATGCGTAGAGGTGAAACAGGTGAAACAATAATTAGCGTAAACTATATCTAATAAAACTTGAATGAGGACATTATGATAAGGGATCGATGTTAGGAAATAAGTGTTCATAGTGTGAACATATGGTTCAAATAATTGTATTATTTAATATTTAAATAAATCATAAGTGTGCACAAATAGTTGTCATGTACAACTCATAGATAGGGGTGTGGGAGTAAGACTAGGGAATAGAGGAGAGATTTGGGGATAAAAAGATAAGACTTGTCTCCATGATTATAGGAGCAAGCAATTGTATAAAATGCCCTTCCTATTCAATAGAAATTACTCAATTATTTTCGATATTTTATTTGTCTCTGGATTTTTCCTATTTTCATGTGCTAATCTCAAATTGTTGTTGCTAAATTTTATCATCAAATCTGGAGTTTTGTTATCATCTGGTATCAGAGCAGGTTTCCTTCTGCAAGTGTAGAAGAAGAAGAAGAAGAAGAAGAAGAAGAAGAAGAAGATGGTTGAAGGAATCCCGTAAGAAAATTTCCAGTAAACACATCACAGTAAAAAGAATACAGTTTACTCATATGACATCCGATTGATGTCTCATTTTTTTATGGAAAGATAAGAACAAGACGCACAATATTGTAGTTTACATTAGCTTTATATTTGTCTTGTATCTATGCGTAAATTTTTGTGTAAGTTGAGTGAAATTTTTTGTTGTTTTTAAAACAAATGTTTGATAGATTGAATGTATCTAAAAACCGATTCAAAATATTACAAAATTTATTGGGTTTGTTTAGTTAATAGCGTAGTGACCTTTCCCTTGTTGGGCGTCGAACAAGCGTGTGTAATTCTGTTGTCTTAGGCCCCCTGTCTCAGCGATGTTTTAGCACCTTCCCCCTCCTTCTGGCATCCTCGAGTCGTTATCGACACCTCCCTTTGTTGGTAAACCCTTTTCGAAGGTTGATTGGGCTAGTAACTTTCCTTGAAACCATTTCCATCCTGCTCCTATTCGTTGTCGAGCCAAGGACTTTAACCCATCGACATGGGTTGATGAGTTCGGACGTTTGGTTTATTATCGCTTGGGGTTCGGTTTTTGTTATGAGTTGGGATAGACCCCCTTTGTTAGTTCGAGAGAATTAAAAGACTGAGGTTTTTCGACTTGCTTTAGCCCAATGAATAAACTTGTTACTGAGTTACTGTTGGAGATGTTCTGGTGACTCTGGTAAATTTGGATTATATACACTCCTTTTTAAGTATCTGTTGTTGCGTATTTCATTTACATGGGATTATATTTTAAAAATAAAATACCCAGAAGACATGGGTGTAGAACGATATATGTATTTATACACTAGTAAATCGAATCCTTAGATTCGAGTGTGTGGCTTTTAACTGATATGTTTTGGTTTGGGGAAATAGATGAGACCTTAAGCCGTGCAAGCCTCTTAACTTAGTGTGTTTTTCAATTAGGTTATGTTGAGAATTATATTGTAACCTTTAGCTTGGTCTTACATCGTGAAAGCAAGTAGCTTATAATTTTACAAATCGTAGGATTTGAATGCAATAAATACAGATTTATACCGATGGCTTAATTTCTATTCTGATTAAGGTTTGGAATATAATGATCAATGGGTACTGAAAATAAACAACTAAAGGAATGGAGGGGTTGCGTGGGAAAGATGGGGGGGTAGGTGTGTGGCGCAGGTTGGAGGGGACATGGTTTTAAAGTCAAAATTCTATCTGCTTGTGCCTAAGGCCCTACTGTCCCTCACCCCCTTCCTGCCATCTAGACCTGGTACGTGGCCATCTCCCACTGGCCTTACCTCTGCCAGCCGCCCCACCTTCTTTAATTCCTTTGATTTGCAAATCTAACGCGTCTTTTGCTACCTGCTCTCTTTGACCTGTTCTGGCCGCGTGAGCAAGGAGGAGTGTTTTGTTGGGATTTGAGATGAATGGCGTGAAAACCCCAGTCCAGTGGAGTCGCAGGTTTTTGGAAGCTCTTCTTTTGTTGTTCCTCTCCTTGCCATGGCCGCATAGGCTGTTTTAACAACGTTTTTTCCAGCTGACGGGTCGTGTTTAGATTGGGGCGAATGTTTTGAAGTTAAATGCTTTCGCATGGTTGCAGCCGCCTGTTTCCTTTGTCCTATCTACATGCCTCTGGTGTGGATCCTGCGCATACCAGGTGTTGCTGCGAATGGAGTCTGAGCCTTCAACAGACTGAAACGAAGGGAACTTTCGCCATGTGGGTTTGTGAGTGTATGGTGGTTGGAGTTGAAGCCGCAAGCTAGTGAAGTAGACGTTTTACCTCCTACTTCTGGGGCGCGGTGAGGTGTGTTCTTGTCGGGGATCCACAAGAGAGACTGCCACTTGTTTCCATCAGTGCGAGTGCAGCAGCACGTTACTGGTATAGTAGAAGCCTTCGTGAGTGCCTCCAACAAGCAGGTCGTCCAACTATGATGTTATCTGTTGTATCGACTGCATCCTCAATTCGGGATTCTCCTTCATGGTGACAGATCACACCCACGGGCATAGGAGATCCTCGATGTTGGAGAAAATGTCTTGGGAGATTCTTTTTCGAGATCATTCTTAGTTTTATCAAAATCGATTATGTGACGGTGAGGGTGTTACTGAGACTGGAACTGATGAAATTTATTTACAAAGATTCTCTATTGAGATCTTACTTGTTGTACGATGTAACTCATGGAAGAGAATCTCATAGAGGCCGATCTGTTTCATATCAGAATATTCATGAAACACAATTTGCTTTGCAATTATATGAGCTTCTTCAACGAGTCACTAAGTTGGTAGGCATAAAGGTTTTTGTTGGACTTATCACACCTTACAAGCTCTGGTGAAATGGTTTGCACCGAGAGTTTGATGTTGTCCTCAAATCTGATGAAGGAAAAGGTTTATTTATCATTACGGTAGATGCCTTTCAGAGCCAGGAGCGTGATGTAATCATTATGTCTTGTGTCCGAGCTTCAAATCATGGGGTTGGCCTTGTAGCTATTTTTCACCGCGTGAATGTGGCGCTAGCACGAGCTCGCAGAGCACTTTGGGTTAAGGGCAAGCAGCTGCATTGAAACAATCAGATGCATATTGAGATGGCATTTTAAACCAGGCATGTTAAACCTGCCCCTTGCAATCTTCTGCTACCCTTTTATTATGTCATGAATTGAATGTTTTTTTTTTTTATCTGTTATGGCATTTAGAATGGGCTTCTACTTTTTCCTTGTGAATCGACCCTGATTGAAGGAAAGGAAGGACTGTTGGGAGTTGTTTGTTTTTCATACCCTGATAGCAACTGTGATAGCATGTATACATTCCTTTCTGCCTCATTTTCTTTTCGAAATAAAAGAGTAACTGCTATGTGATAGCAAAATAATGGTTGAAGTTTTATACTGTGGGTGTTAGATCTTTAACCTGGGTGCTTTCCTGCTTAATTCTTAAAATTGGGTGACATTTAGAGACGATAGTGAACAATGGCCGTTGAGTTCGATTTCTAAACCAGCAGTAGCAGATATAAACTTGAGCCATGAATAACATTAGTGGATATTTGTAGATTTGTCGACTCATGGCCAGTTTTAGGCTAAATGTTTGTTTTGTCTTGGTAAAAGCTTTTCTTGGGCTGAATCTGTGTGTAGACCTCGCATAGTGAGCATGATGTTTTCTTAGAGGCCTACGTGAGTGAAATATTGACTGCTCAATACAGATCCTGTGACGTGAGTCACTGTATCATAAGATAAAAGAGTTCAATCGAACTCTGTAGTAGCAGATGTTTTCTTTGGAGCGACTATGAGGATAGGTCGAGTAGACAGTCGTGAAATAGATGGGTATGCCCAAGCTATTCATATGTTGTTTTAGAGACGGAAGAGAAGGCTTAGTTCGTAGGAAGAGTATTTTGCTTGTATTCCTCCTTCGCTGACTGTAAACCTTGTGATTGGTGACTCGAGTTGGGTCACGGTAGAGGATCTTGTGTCGATTCACTTATATTTTCAACAGACTATCCCTTGCTTGTTTAAATTCAAGTATCGAATGAAATGGGTTTCTATTAAATCCATTATGTAGCTTAGCAAACCTTCAATAATTCAGGTAGGGACTTTCTGAGTAAGTGTTGACTGAGGCATGTATGAAAATAGAATGGTTACCTTTCTTCGAATTGGGTTAGACTTGTATGAAAATGGAAAAGGTAGGAATCGACTCAGTTACATATTTTAGTGAGCTAAGTCCTTAACTCTTACAATGATCATACGAGTGGTGGATTACGGGTTTATTACTGATTATGTGATGTAAGATAATAACAACCTTTGGTGAAAAGACTTCTTCTTGATCCTTGCTTGTGTAATCCAACTATAGTTGTTGAATGTAATTTAGTTGGATAGAATCTAATTTATTTAACTTCTTGAAGAAAAATAATTAGGTTCGGTGAGAATTACTTGGTATATTGAATCTTCAGATTCAGTTATTGTGTTGTGAGTATTATATGTATGTTGGTTTATTCAGTCGAGTGAAGTTAACTTTAATCTTTGACTGATTTGTGTTCATATATGGTTGGGGCCTATATTCTTCCTAAAACATGGATGTGTGTTAATGCAGTCTTGTTACCAAGCAATTTTGAATATGTTAAGTCATTTGACTGATCTTTATCCTTTTGGTTAATAATAATAGAATGATGTTTGGGTGTTAGATTTCAATCACGTAATCCATAGGATTACATGACTGAAATCTCAATACTCTCAGCCTTGTTGTCTTCACCAATAAGGTCTCACCTTGATTGTCTTTGGAATATCTCTCTCACTTGAATATTGGGATTCCTCCTTGTTGGCTGGTATAAATCTCTTCATCTTGTGAAACATATTGATTAGTGGTTTGTGATTTGATCCATTCTTGAGTTTAGAATTTTACTTTCATGATATTATAAAATGTTAGCTTACTGTTGCAATGGGTAGTCTTAACATGCTCAGTTCTAGCGAACTGACTCTAGTTAATATTTGTGCAGATGGATTATGCGAGTAGACTAGAGGAAAAGAGTGTAAAGGTTCATCTGTACAATTTATGAAGTTCCTTGTAAAAATGTCCAATGTGTTGTAAATTGTGTAACATTGCTTGTAAAGAGAGTTTATATGACCTCTTGCCTGGAATTGTTCGGAGAATTACGTGAAGTAGTAGTTTTGTCCTTTTTTGTAATTTGGCTGGTAACTCTTCTTAGTGAGAAATAATATTCAATCTCTTCACTGGCATAAGCATTGTAAAACTTTGATCTTGAGAATTAAGTGTTAATTTAAATCTTTCTAAGACTTTGTATTGATGGGTTATATGTAAGTTTTAATGGGGTGGCTTTTCCTTACAGAAGTTACCTAAAAGTTTTATTCAAATAAATATGTTGTAGAGGAGATCCACTTGAAAACAAACAATGCCTTAAGTAATCAAGAGTGAGACTATCCTTGCAAAGTGATTTTATATAACGTGTTATCCCTAACTGAACTAGTAAACACTACTCTTTTGGTGAACGCTAAAAACAAGCTTAAAGGAAAACAATGGTTAGTTTCTAATAAGATTTAACAAGTAAGAGAAGAAAATTTTGAAACCACTCAATTTATCTCTCAGCCTATTTAAAAGTAAGTAGCTTCCTCTTGATAAGCTCTTTCGGTGAAGCCTAAGTAAGAGCGCTAATAATTACGTATAAAACCTCAAGCTTCAATTAAACCTTAGTAAGAACTAATGACGTCTTAAGGGTGAACTCATTTGACCTTCTTCCTTTAACTTTATCCAGGGTACCTTGTAATTTTCTCTTAAGTTTGTTGAACGTGAACCGATGTTGTCATAAGGGCATGAATGAGTTCTAGTAACGTAAGTGTGAATAGATGGCCTGTGGAATTAAATTACCATCTTTATCAAATAAATATATAAAACAAATAATTGTTATAAAGGAGAAGACTTTAAGTGAACTACTCTACAGTGTATAAGAACATAACTCAGTTGGTAAGATGATTTGTGCGAATCATATATTGAATCCTTCTGAAAACTTAAGTCATGAGTTAAAGGGTGTCTTATCAAAATAAATAACCTCCAATCATTTCTGACTGTGGCTTGCCCTAGCTGTGAGAGTGTCTTGTGGTTGGGCTTCTATGTTATTCTCAAAAAATAAAAAAAAAAGTATATTATCCTTTTGGGTGTGAACGTTTCCGTGCTAACCTTGTGGTCATCCCCGTAACAAGTGGTTCCCAGAGTTGGTTGTAACTTTGTGACGACATGTTGTGTCGTGTTTTGTGTCGAAGTAAGTCAAAAAAAGTATATTATCCTTTTGGGTGTGAACGATTTTGGGTTGTTACTGATTTTCCTTGTGGTCATCCATAGTCAAGGGTAACAAGTGGTTCGACACCCAAAAAAGTTGGTAATGTAAAAGCTACTTTTGCTAACTAAGTAGCATGTAGTAGACAAAACTCACACATGTTCACACTAAGGGGGTGAATGTTAGGAAATAAGTGTTCATATTGTGAACATATGTTTGAAATAATTGTATTATTTGGTATTTAAATAAATCATAAGTGTCCACAAATAGTTGTCATGTACAACTCATAGATAGGGGTGTGGGAGTAAGACTAGGAAATAGAGGAGAGATTTGGGGATAAAAATTTAAGACTTGTCTCTATGATTATAAGAGCAATCAATTGTATAAAATACCCTTCCTATTCAATAGAAATTACTCAATTATTTTTTATATTTTATTTGTCTCTCGGATTTTTCCTATTTTCATGTGCTAATCTCAATTTGTTGTTGCTAAATTTTATCATCAAATTTGGAGTTTTTATCAATTGACTCAAACTTTGAATGTACTCATAATGTGCTTGAAGAAATCTGTCCGATAGCTAAAATGGTTGATAATGTATTTTTTTCTTACGCAAATTGAGTCCGACTCTCTTTGGACTTCTGAAGTATCTATCAATTTCTCTTGCTAGCTGCACATACTCACTTTCCTGCCACTTTTCCTACTTCACTCTTCTTCTACGTCTTCCATCTATTATAACAACTAGATCTTTTAATAGAAAACAAAGCTTTACACGATCCAAATATGGAGCTGGATTTTTGAATGCTTGTCTTTGAGTTGAAATCAGAGTTTTACAAGAGTCAATAATGGGTTGATGGGTCCTCATACATGTTGCGGTCTTTAGCTAAAAGCTATCGAAATAAAGCACTCAAAAGTGTTGTGGTCTTCAGCTTAAAGATGTCGAAAGAAATAAATCACAAGTGCATGACACTTAAGGCATCACGTGTTGCTATAGCCCAATTTTAAACAATACCCTACCTTTGCAGGATTTGAACCAGTGACTTCTATTTTTAAAGTATAAAATTTTCACTATTAATATAAAAAGAATAGCTGGTGAAGGGGCCGAGTGTGTGTAGGATAGTGTACATGATCCATGTAGGTGTAGGATAGTGTGTGTTGGTGCTCAGAATTGTCTCGCCCCATTTGTGCCCTTGAAGATTTATTGATTCACGACCTCTGTCATTTTATCCTTCCCCATTTTGTGTTTGGCTAGTCTTTGTTGCCATTTTAATCTGCTCCTGGGTTGAAGATCATGTGTGGGTCCGTATTTGTCTCATGGTTCCTTTGTTCCTCTGGAAAAGCTCTGTATTTTGAGTCTCCCGTGCTCTATTCCTTCAAAACTCACGTTTTCTGTTTCCTCCATTTTCCATAGTCAAGATCTGTTGTCCCTACCATTTTTTCCCTAAATACTCGAGGAGAAATGAGTTGATGTGTCCCTAAGGATCGTGTTTGAGCCTTGCAACAGTTTAAATTCTTTGTCCTTGAAGAAAACCTCATTTTCTAGCTCGAATGGACGTTTCTCTGTGTTTTATGGTTTGTGAGCATTTCTCCTGGTCAAATTTGCATCATTTAGTCGACAGGAAACGTGGCACCTCTTGGTTGGATGCGGGTCAGCTTAATACTTCAGAAATTCTATAAAAAGCCTCAACTTTAAAATGTGTCCATGTGGAGGAACGACGCTCATTTGAGAATCAAATTTTGGTTTGGCTTTGAAGTAGCACCTGGGAGGACATGTGGAGGGCTAACAAGAAAGAGACACATGGAGACTTCCATTGGGTTTCCCATACTTACACAAATTTCAAAAGGTTTTCAGAATTCCAGGACACGTGGAGGAACGATGCTCATTTGAAGATCTGCTTTTGGGCTTTGAGTAGTGTCTTAGGGAGGACACGTGGAGGCTTCTGCTACTTGGCCCGAACTTAGAAATTTTTTATGCAAATGGATACAATTTGGCGGAAACAGGGGACATGTTGTGAACCCACACTCATTCAAGGTATCAAATTTTGGGACCGCCTCAAGGTGCGCCATGGTGACATGTGGCAATTTGAAAAGTCACAAGGGGCAAGGAAGCGAGACCATCGGAGGTGACTTAAAATTTTCACCTCTTTGCTTCATAAAGGTTAAAACATCAAAATGGCCTACAAGCCCGATGGGAAATAGTCAATGTTTTTCCTCGGTCAATGGCGGAGGTGCGGACCCATGGAGGAAAATTGGAAAATTTTCCTTTTGAGAAAAAAGAGTTAAAAGTAAAAGGGGAAGCGTAGTTCCATTGGGACCCACATTGGGACACATGTCAAAAGTATTTCTCAAGGGTGGAGTTGCGGGGAAAACTTGGAAAATTTTCCTTTTTCCAAAAGAGAGTCAAATGGTAGAATTTCTCTGTGTTTCCTTTGGGACCCACCTCAGGACACGTGTTGGGCCCATTTTTAGAAGCAGAGGTGTGGAGAAAAATGGGAAATTTTTCCATTTTTTCAAAAGGGTCAAAAAAAGTCAAAGGAAGCCCCAAGCCTATTTTTGCATCTTCCACGTGGATGGCCCACATTCAAAATCAAAGATCAATGACTGCTGAGCGTCTAAATTTGATTTCCCCCCCTTTTTTCTGTAAAACTCCTGGGAGTGCGAGTCTTCATGATTTCTTTCTATTTTCTACACGCCAAACAGAGGAGCAAGTTAATTTTGATATCTAGAGTTTGGTGGGGGAGATCTGGAGACAACTTTCGCCATTAAAACGGTCTGACTCTCAAGCCCAATCTAGTTTTCCATTTTTCTTCTCCTGAGCATGCAAGGGGTCAGATTTGATTGATATGGGGCGAATTGGTTAGCGAATGGATGGAGATGTGTTTTTCTCGAGAAAGGAGTTGAATGCGGGAAGAAATTGAAGATATTTTCCCTTGAGCACCTGGAGACTTTTGTAGATCTGATTCTACGAATCACGAAAGAATCATGGCAAACACTGGTGCATTTAAAGTTTTTATCTTTTCGGAGGAAGGGGCTTTGTTGGAAATGCTATAAAGGGCACAAATTCATCATGCAAATGGTTGGGAGTTTTGGAAAAGATCAGGACTGATTCTCTCCAGCAGAAAAAGATTGACAGATCCCATCCATTTTGAGAAGTTGTCTAGAGAAGCATGTATATCTCTCTTTGTGTCAAATTTGATTGTGTCAAGGTGGTTGCAAGTGTACAACCATTGACAAGCTTTGAGATTGTTCTAGAAACTTTCCCTTGCTAATAAATTTGATCAAACTTTGAGTTGTTCGGTGTCAATCGAATGCATATGGGTAGTTTTTCTTGTTTCTATTGCAATCTTGTACCAAAATATAGTCCAATCACACAGGTCTCAATCCTTGTGATAGTTTAGTGGCATCTGCAATTTCATTTCTCATAAGAGCCTTCATCTGGGAATGGGATAAATGGTTTAAAATCACTTTTATTTCATTTTGTTGATAGAGATTATCTGTAAGCCTCTGGGTGTACCTCAGGCATGACTTGGTTTAAATCTTGGTGCTTTATTGGGTCCTCTAACTCGATCCTTCGTGTGATGAATCCCACAGTTGTGTGAAAGAGTGCTGATCTGGGCCTCCATTGAAGCACATATTCTAGTTGAGGAAACAATTTAACTTTTTGTGGCATTTTGTTGATTGAATCTTTCCATTTTGCATAAGCTCTCAAGGATCTGGTGAGTCAAGTCCATCCTGTCTCCCTCCCACCAAAATTCATTTAACAACAACCAATCCTACCCATACTACCCCTATTTTTGCTCTGTATACCCACACTAGACCAAAATCCTTTTACTAAAGTATTTAGAATAGATTAGGTTTCCAAATGTCTTTAGTAACCTTTGCCTTGTTGTGATATTATCTCCATGATCTGGAAGTGACAACTTGTAAGAGTCAGATATGGTGTGTCGATCATATTTTCCCCAAGGTCTTGTCTACAAAATTTATGCAAAAGAAGCATACCTGTATCTCCTTTCTGATACAGAGGTTACAAAATAGGTTCTCTTACCTTGGTTGAAAGGCACAACCTAAAATAGTTAGGATAAGATCATATCCTTTTAAGGTGCTACCCATCTCTCCACAAATCCAAGTAACAAAGGAATAATCAAACTTCCTCCCGGCTACAAAATGACATATATTTATGATCTAGCTTCCTCTAAGCTCCATGTTGAATCAGTGTTGCTGCTTGGCTTGAAAAGGAGAACAAATTTGGGTACCAACAAAGTGTGGATGATGTGGTGCTTAATTGTAGCGTATATTTTGTTAGTGTTATGCAAATAACATTGCTCTTGGAGAAAGCCACTCTATTTGTGAGAAAAGACGACAAGATGTTGTGGTTTGTGTCATATCTAAGAGTTGGTTTTGTTGGGTGCATTGTTGAAGAGTAATAAGTAGACTTCAAAGTGTGCCTTTGAACAAGGAGGAACGTGGACAATTAATAGCAAAGAAAATTGCTATCAAATCGATTGCCAAAATTGATGTCTAAGGGTAAGGTAGTAAGTTTTGTACGGAGAACATTAAACTCTAGACCTTAAATATGGAAAAAAAAACCTTCTATAGGAAAAATACGATAAATACGAGAAAAAAATATGATAAATCATATATTTAAAAAATATGATAATTTTAATAATTTAAAACATAGTCCAAGTCGGATATCCTAAACTTGCGTTGCTCAGAGCAAATTCTTCTAAAAACGTTTCTTCCCTTCACCGCATCAAACAAACTCAATGGTTTTAGAACACGACTTTGGAGGTAAGTTAATTTTAAAATATTTTCATTCAATTTTAGGTCCTATAAACTAAAGTAAATATGAGTATCTTGATTTGGATTTTTATTTCCGATAAACCAGTTTATATATATTTTAATTTGATTTATGTTTCACATTTAAACTATTTTAAAATATATTTTGAATAATTTTCCATAGCCCTCTTTACAATATTTGTTATATTTTATATGAAAAAATACATTAAAATAATAATAATGCAATGCAATCAATGCAATCCCTTTATTAATTATTACGAAGTGAGAGAGGCATTTTATTTCACGAGTTGATGTCATCATGCAATGGAGAGGTTTCTTGTTCGTATAACGTGGGTATTCCAAATTTTTTTGCAAACTACGTGGGCTCCATGCGAGCGACCACCCCATCGAGGTTCCAACCTTACCTTAGAAATGTCAGACTTGGATTAGATTTTCACTGCCTTAAAGAGCCATTTGAATCACCTCTCTTAGCCATTTGTTCTTCAAATTCTCTTCTATTATTTCATTCATCAAATTTCGAACAACATCATACTTCCTTGTAAAAATTGCGTATGTGCATTCAAGGATATACATGACCTTATCCAAATAATATAAAAGGGAGGGAAACCATTTCATTCTAATAGGTTGTATCATCGCATCTAAAAATGTTCTACGATAGGCTATGAGTCATTCTCCACGTCAACAAAACCACAAAGTTGGCAACAACAATGTGAAACATGTGGTCGATAACCTAAGAGGAAAAGGGAGGGAGGTAATTGATCCACGTCTAAAAAAGGTTGGACATAAATCGTTTTGTATAATGACGCCATTACGAGTCCTTTCCTATGAATTCATACACCCCTCTTTGAAGCGAGATGAGACTTTGCATAACAAAGATCAGTACTTCAAAAATAATAATTTTTCGAAAAGATGTGGCTCTGTCACTCTTAGTCACAACTCTATCCCCATGGAAATATGAAGTGTTCTCCTATAATTGTGAAAAATGATACCACCACCGGGTTCCTTTGTCCCATCTTCACTACGAATATTTTTTCCGTATTTCTTGGCGAGGTCGTTGAGATTGCAGAATGACTAAAATCATCCCCAACTCGAGCTAGTTCTTTGAAAAATGGGCACCACAAGAGGAACACAACATTAGCTTTAGTTTCTTGGATCTTAGTTTCGATATAAATATGACTCCAACCTCTGCACAACAAACAAGGAGACCAACCCCTTGAACAAATCCACTCCATAAAAAAAAACTTATGCATTTCACAACATGGAATTGCTTGCGGAAAAAGATAGAGAATAGATTGATTTATATGGACATTTTTTTGCGAGAATTAAATGTCGATTTCATATCTAGGATGTCAAGATTTCAAATCCTACTCACAAGTGGTTTCCACAAAAAAATTTAACCAGAAATAACCACAAGCTTGCAAGAATTTGTGAATAAGTAAGTAAAATGTAAAATCCTTGACCTATCTATGCATTTAAACTCCATTTTAACAACTAAAGCAAAGAAAATGACTCCTCCCTATGTATTTCAACCTCTATCTTCATAAAAACAACATTCACATCCTCGGAAATGATCAAATCCTTAAAAATATTGTCGTTCTAAAATATTCACAATCGGCCACATCAAGAGTTGAAACCTTTTGGGAAAGACTTTTCACTCATAAATTTACCCTTAAACAAACAAACATTGTTGGATTTCATAAAAAAATCGCCAAAACATTCAATCTTAATTTTATCGTGCATTAAAACCTTTATTCTGACAATTAAAACTAGCATGACCTTAAAAAGTGATTCCTAAGCGTATTTAATCTTAATATTCGCAACAAAAGTAAGGGAAAATTCACATCCGAAGCACCAATTGCACACATGTAAGAAATACAAGTGAGATTGAAATAGTCCATGTGAAATCTCCACTATATAGTTGAGCTCATATATTGGATATTTCTTGGGGAGGAATAATATCGTCCAAGGAAAACGTGTGGCCCATGTAGGTGATTAAATTTCTCTGCCCAATCAAAATCCACGACAACTCACACTTGTCCCTTTTTTTTGTCATTGTTGAATAACGATGTCATCACAATCGTTGATGGGGAGAACTTCACATGACGTTGCCACCTCTGGATGTTACTTACACTCCACATCTTCATGTCTCTAACTACTACGGATAAAACTATAAACACCCTTTCACTTTGGTAATATTTTCCTTCCACTCCTTACATTCACATATATATCTATAAATTGTTTCCACGTTGTCTTGAACACACCCCGGTCTACCTCAAAAGATTTCCATATACGTCGTCATGTTGTTCAACGTTTCTGTTTCACATTGTTTCTACTTTCTATTTTCGCTGCCCCTACATTGCTCCGCCCTTTAACCCCTTCATCTTCACCCATTTCCCTCTCCCAATATTTCTCTCCTTCCAATATGCATCTTTCAAAAATCCCCTTTTAACATTTCCATTGTAGATTTCACATACTATTGCTAGAATATTATCTCTCTCTCTCTCTCTCTCTCACACACACACACACACACTTTCTCCTCATTTATAAATTTTCAAAACATCTCCCATATCGTCTAAGTAGGATCACACACACACACACACACACACACACACACACACACGCACGCACACGCACACGCACGCGCACACACACACGCACACACGCACACGCCGCTAATGTTATTCGGACAGACTGTTTCCAGTTCAACTAACGGAAAGTTTCTAGAGTCTTTTGGTCATTTCTCGGAAATTGTATAAGACCGTGGAAGTGGCCAATGCGGCGAGTTGGGACACCTATATTCCCCTCCCACATCATCTCCCCACTAGTATATAATCCCCTGCACTTGCACCATCTCAACTACAAAGTCTTCTTCATTCTGCCTGGCTCTCTCTCTCACGAAGCGAAAAAAGCCCCTCACAGCTTTTAAATTCTTCAGCGTCGTTCTTTGGATAGAGATATAAAAGTATGGGTAAATTCAGCGCAGTCGTGTACATTGTTTTGGTCTTGGGTATGACGGGATTTTGTATTGCCCAGTCTCCAGCAGCTTCTCCCACGCCAACTCCCAAGACGTCACCGGTTCCATCCCCAGCAAGATCGCTCGCTGTATCACCATCACCAGCTCCTGTGGTTGCAACCGCACCAAAAGCCTCATCCCCTGCACCCTCTTCTTCCCCCATTGAACACGGAACTGCCCCCTCGCCCTCAGCGGGACTTCCCACACAAACGAGTCCTGCCCCAGGCGTAGAAGCCCCCGGTCCATCTACACAGGAGAGCGGTTCATCAGGCGCCTCTGCCGACACAGGATTACATAAAATGGCCATCTTTGGAGCTGTTTTGTTCGGAGGCGTGGCTTTACTTGTGTAATTACTCCAGTTTTCCAATGTCGTTGCATATGGTAACTCTGATCTTTAGTTTCTGTAGTTTCTTGCGTGGGAGATGAAGTTTATTCATTCGTTCGGAGGCACAGCTGCTACAGAGCACTTGTGTTGGAGTTTAGACGGATCTTAGATGATTGTCGATCCATATTCTTTCTTTTTCCCTCATTCATTCTTTTATTGAACCTGGCCATTCATTGGCATTTCTGGCTGTATAATTTTTGCCACTGATTGGGACTTAATTCTTTAATAAAAAATGTCGCCTTGATCAAAAACGTCTGCATGTGTTGTTGGTGTTGCTAAAAGAACGATTTATTGTTAAGAAATTTATATTGGAAAAACTTCAAACAGTTTGCTAGTGATTTATACTAAGGCAGGGGTCCCATGGAGGGGGTTGCTGCTCCTATTTTTGTTGAGGGGGTGGTCCCATGACAAAATAAATTTAAGAAAACAGGGAAATATAGAATCTTTTCCTAAAAACAAGGTGCACCACTTTTGTAGGAAGGGGGTGGTAAAAAGGGGGCTAAAAGTTTCCCCACCCACTTCTATTTTGTAGGAACAAATTATGCCAAATGTCAATTTATAAATGAGTAAATCTAATTTTGAATTTTATTGCAAATTAAAATATAACATTTTTAAATATCATCCCTAAAAAATTGCAGCATACTCTCAAAAAAATTTCATACCATGGAACCACATTTACTATAAATTTTCCTAAAATTACTCTCCACACCAGCTAAGAAAATTTAGGAGCCCCCTCTCATGGGACCACTTCCTAATAGTTAGACTATTGTGTTGCAAATGGTGTCATTGTTCCATTGCTCCTAGTTTGCTTCCTAAATATTAGATGCAATCCTTTGTAGGATATGCCCATGTGCACACTAGATTGTGCATATATATATCCAAAATACATGAGAACCGACAACTATGTGTTTCAAATCATTAGATACAATTTAAGAAAAAAATCCCCTCGAGAGATTTATAACACATGAGTGTATCAAGTTATGTGAAAACACTAAATTTGAGGTAGTATATATATACTTATAACGAATGGTCGTATGATTGAAAGGTAGATAAAGACTTCGGATTTCATCTCCTACACGTGACACCTATTCCATGGATAAGGTTATTTAAACCCAAATAATATCTTCTATTTATGCTCTACTTGAGCATTTTAAGCTCACAAAGAGGATACAAGAAAAAATGAGGAAACTCGGAATTTTGTTGAGTTTGAAACCGTGTGGAATGGATTCATTGTGTAGTGAATGAAATTGTTCCTACCCAAATAATATCTATTCTTTGTGCTCCACTTAATCATTTCAACCTCATGCACATTATTAATGTGAGTGGAATGCGAGCTTAAAGGAGCCAAAATAAAGATTTGCAAGAGAAAGAGGGTCCCAATTCAAATCAAAACGTGGGAATTAAATCCTTGCATTTCCCAAACCTATTACCCGATTTAAATTGTTTCTACCTAAGCAATATATGATATGTGCTCCACTTTATCATCTCGATTTCAAATGTATTTTGCACATGAATGCAATTTGTGTTTAGATGGACCAAAATTAAAGATGAGGAAAACCCAATAAATCCCCTATTTTAGCTTTATGCTCGATCAATCGAAGGAGAATAGTTGATGAAAATAGACATCATTATTCGATCCCTTGAATATATTGGTAATATGAGCAAAAGATGGCTTTTATTTCACCATTTTAAAGACATATTTAAACTAATAAAACCATCAAAATGTATGGCACACATTATAAAAGTAAAAGATGTTGCTTATTTTCATAATGTAAGATGTAATGTGCTTACTCTACATTAAAGAAATTGATTTCTTGTAAATTATATTCATAGAATAACTAATGGTTTATAATATAAAAGATAACTATATCTAAACAAAAAAATAATTATTTAGTAATATAACATTATTCCTCAATAAAATATATTAGCGTTTAACTCTTTAATTTTACTAAATTTATTTATTAATGATATCTCACTAAAATTTGGATCCTTAAGAAGTCATTATCAATTTTTTTAATAAGACTAATATGCATAAAGAGGGAATAAAGAGTCAATGTATAGAGAGATTTGGTGGTGAGTTGGATTAAGAGGGAGCATTGACTTCGACATTGTTATTTTAGAAACTAAGAATACATGATTGCGCACCCACCATTTGAACCTTACAAATGAAGGAATTGATCTTGAATCTTTCATAATGTTGAGCAACAAAATTTTACAATTTAAAAAATGGAATAGAAGTTAAGCACACACGAAACTGGAATGAATGGGTCAAATTCCAAGTCGTGAATTCCTACCTCTTGTTTACAAATAAAAGAAGTTGAATGGAAGTAAATTATTTAACATAAAGCATTACTTTTAATGTAAAATATAAAACGAAATGAATGGGGATATTCCCAAGTTGTGTATTCTAACCTCTTGTTGAAATCAAAAGAAAAGAAAAGCTCGCATGAAATATATCACATACAACAAAATAAAGTAAATTGGAAATGGGGCTTATCAAACGAGTAAAGAATAAAAGTCAATCAAAATATATCAAGTTCCATGAAGGATTTTTCCATTGTTACACACAAAAAGAGCTAGTTTGTATCATGAAAAGTTGACATGATAAGCCCAAAAGATTAGTGTTGCTTAATATTCGGGCAAGAAATAAGTCAGTTGTAGTAATCTTTGAAATTGAAAGAGAATTCATGACCTTTTTCAATGCAAATTCCAAAACATTTTATCAAAATTATGGAACTCAAAAATAGAATTTTATAACAAAAATGATAGTGTACTTATATATTATAATATAGTGACTAATTGCCTTGAGATAGTTTGGATAGTTTTATATCCCATCTTTCTCGCACTTGCAAAGTGTCGGTCCTCGCACTTGCAAAATGTGAGTTTTCACACATTGCAATTGTTCTGTGTACTTGTAATTTTTATATTTAACTTTTTGTTGTATAGAATGAACATATGCCAATTCTAAAACATTAAATATAAATGAACAATAAATGATACATTTTAACTTTTATAGAGTTGGAAGAGGACTAATAAAGTCAATCTCATACAGTCAAAACAAAGGAAGAATAAAAACAATGAATAGGGAGAATTGGAGGCCTTGCAATTGTAGTGCCCAATGTAAAACCAAAAACAAAATAACTATAATAATAATAATAATAATAAATTCAGATTTGTGTGGGATGTTGGGTGAAGGGTGACTGGTGGGGATGTTGGCGGGGTAGCTGGATGGAGTAATATTGCCATGTGAAGGCACACAAACTTCCCGAAAAGGAGTATGGCCTTTCTATTTGGGCACGTGGCCTCCGTAAATGACCCTTAGATCTTCCACTTCCCATGTTTATTGATACAAACACTCTTTTAGAGATCCAAAAGCCAAAACCATGCTGAAACCCAGTTCATGTTGTAAATTTAGCATTTAGATAGTTGCATTGAGGGAAGTTTTTAACAAATGAACAAATGAGGAAACTTCTCTTGGAATATGATTATGGTAGTTAAAAAGACATGGATTTCCTCCTGGGAAATTCAAACCATTTCACCTATGCAACAAACAGGTCTGCAACCTGATCAGTTTACATCTTCCTATGTACTCCCAACCTGTGCTAAAATGTGAGCTCTAGAACAGGGTATGGACGTCCATCAAAGCATAAAATATAGAGGAATTTTGTCAGATGTTGTAGTTGCAAATGCTCTGGTAGACGTGCATGTAAATTGTGGAAGCACAGACAAGAACAATTTTACCTGCATTGCCGATGGTCATTGCACAGCTTGGAGAAAAGAGTTTAATACCTATCACTGAACAATGCGTATGGGCTCTCGGAAATGTTGTTGGTGAAGGAGAGGAGTTTAGGGACATTTTATTAGAACAAGGAACATTGTTTCCTCTTGCACGGTTAATGGTATAAAAAAAGAATTCGACATCAAGAACGACAACTTGGGATCCATCAAATCTCTTTGAGGGACCAAAAACAAAGGCTGCAACAGAGGTGATAAGGATGAATGGCGTGACACATGCAAAACAGGGATGAATAATTTGCCACATAAATAATATGGGTAGTTGTTTATCTTACAACTCTGTCATAGATGCATTCAGGGTTGTTGATAAAAGTTGGGCTACTGCCACCCCTTATTGGAAGGCTTGCTTCTTTTGATCATCTTTCATTTCTCACTCTTATATGTTTACATAATATTACTCAGTCTTGAAGGCCAAATAACCATTATTGAAGCCAGAATCGATGTGCTTGCATGTGTGGTTATTCACCTTCCGATTGTTAAGCAGAACAACATAAAAAAGTTTAGTTGAAATCGGGCCGTCAAGCTATACCATGGGCTCCACTCCCTTTGTAACGAAGGGGCAACATCGTTTTCCAGGTGTACAAAAAAACAACTTCACAAAAAAGAGATTTGGTTTAACAGAAAGTATGAGGTTCACAACAAATACGCCCCAATCTATGCAAATCAAGAGGTTTGGGACATATATGGATGCCCTTCAAAGCTTATGGAAAAGACTTTTCTCGTGTCAGATTATACATTGACAAGTTCCCTGTTAAACGTTTGTGAGTTTTGAAAAGGCATATGATTGTCACCCATTTCTTAAGGCTGCTCTACAGTTTCAAAATAGGGACATTCATTGTGCAGAATTTAATATTGATAAAAATCCAAGGGTTACAGGCATCAAGGACGACATATATGGCCAGTCAGCTAGTCAACTCTAATCTTCAACAATATGTCCCTTAGTTGATAGAGCTTCACATCTATCTCTCAATATGAAGATACTCGAGTCTAAAAATTAGAGGGGGCATCATAACACTATGCAAAGAGAAATGTCTTATAAAATTGGCATTGGGACCCTTATGCAAATCACGCGTTCAATTCTGTGTAATGACTCAAGGTAGGACAGTCATGTTGGGGTAGCAACTTTAAGGTTTTCGTGGAGCAGTTGATCGGAAGGGCGAGAAAATCTTATACCAACTCATTGCTTCCAGGCATGGCCTCCTTACCTTTATCTTTTAGAATTTTCATATAATTCGGTTATTCATTTGCAATAAAATAAAAATATTAAACTATTAGTTTCTCAAACAATTGGATATTTTAACCAGACGGCTAATGCAATCAATAAAACAACACCTCGTGATTTTGCTACTGATTTACAATTTGACCCTCAACTATGTCATGACCACAACCTCATGCATTGCTAAACCCAAGGTGTCAAAACTTGGTACTCGTGTATGTTGGTTTTGGCGAGAGCTAGATGAGTTAACTAAAACAACCATTTATATCTACCTTGCAAAGTTAGAAAAACATAATTTCCAGAGATTTGCAAAACAACACTTTGAGCCCCTAAAAGAGATGTCAAGTGTCGTATGTGTTCCTTGTTATGTAGAGAGTCGCGTCAAGCATTAGCTCAACCTCGTTTGACCATTTGCGCTCTCTTCGCCGCTCCTCTAAGAGCTCATTTACTTCGTTTTGCACTCTTAGGAAATTGCTAAAAGCGAAAAGTTGGGTTTCGTTTATTTCGCCGTTTGAGCCCCCGAGAAATGAAATGCTTATCCATCTTCATAATCTCTAGTATTTTTACTAGATAGTTTCCTGGAACCTTCAGTTTGGGAAAAACTTGTTCTGGCTAGTTTGGAAAGAGGGTTTTTAGGCCTCAGTGGCATTTGTTGACTAAGTAAAATTAGACCGATTACGGACCGGTGGCTACGAAACCTATTTGCCAATCAAAACCATTCGCTTGATTTGAATTCTATCAATTCCTTTGAATTCCTAGTATATAGGAGTACACATAGGAATTCATCGTTGTGCATCGCCTAATATAAGGAAGCTTTTGAACATGGTTTCTTAGCCTTCGAGCCTAAATTGGGCATTTTTGTAACTAACAAGAAAAATGTAAAAAGAAAGTTGTAGGACCCCAATCAAGTTAACAAACCATTGTGGAAACTTATTAACACTTGTAAATAATTGTTTGGAACTCTATTTTGTGACTTGTGTGAAATTGGACTTTTGGCAAAATAGTGTTTCTCTCTCTTCCCTGTCTCTTTCTCTCTCCTTAGTTAAGAAATGAAGTGAAATGGAATGAAATGAAATGAACATACCTCTCTAACCCTTTCTTTTCAAGTGCAAATTATTATTATTATGTAAATGGAAAACTAAAAATGTTAAGTATATTAGATTTAGTTGGATGTCATGCCAGTGATTTATTGTTGATTTCATGCTCACATGGTTTTGCAGGATGAATGTAAGATGGTGAAACAATGTGATTGTAATTAATTGTATATCATTGTAATTTATGTATGTAATGAAAAAGAAAAAAATGTATTACTATGTTACTAGTAAAATTTATTATTGAAAATTGTAATGAGTATGAGTTGTAAGTGTTTAGGGTAGTTTTGGAAATGTGTACCTAACCATGAGTGTCATGTTGATTAAATTTTTCTATTAAATAAAAATGGGGTTGGATATATATATATATATATATATATATATATATATATATATATATATATATATATATATATATATATATATATATATATATATATAGGATAATTCAACATTTTTCAAAGTATTAAAAGGGTTTATTATTGAAGTTTTGTAATAATTTTAAGATGCTAGTGTTTAAAGGAATGTTCATCTAAACATGGGTGTTATTTTGATCCCCAAATTATGTATTGTAAAAATTTGGATATATGTGTCAAATGAACTGAATTTAATAGCTTATAGTGCATTTCAATGTGCAATTGATGATTAAATAATTGGTGTGTTGTGTTTCTTACCTTGAAAATGTAATAAAGAGATCTAAATGAAACAATCAACCCTAGTATAAAATTCGTGTATAACTACCCTTCCTGTGTGATTTCTTTTAGCATAGAAAACTAAAACCTTAGAATGAACTTAAAATCTTTACACTCTATGACACCTTCTATTTAAGTAAATAAAATCCCAAGTTTGAGTTTATCAACATACCCCGTATGTTAGGTACATTGTCGTGAACCCGTCAGTTAAGAATGACATGGTCAAACATTATCTAGAGTATGTGGCTCCCTTCTAGGATTGGTAATCATGTGTGTAGTAAGGGGAATGTGTTCTCTTAAGGTAGTACTCCTTAGGAACCAACATTAAGCATAGTGTAACATCCTCCCTGGACCGATATACATGTTGAGTGGCGAAGATTGCCAACTAACCTTGGAAGTCACCTTTAAGAGTTGAGATTATAAATGAACTCAATACCCAATCTCATTTATCGTTTGGGTTCTACGATACAATATTAAGAGTTAATTGTGAAACTTAACAACATATTAATTTATGATTAGTTGGTGAAAATATAACAGAAAAATGTTGTGCTTGGAAAAAGGTGAATTTTAGATCTCTCATATAAGGTGTTCAAACGATTTTGGGGTGAGGAAAGGATCGACCTTGTGTAAAATCTAATTTGAAACCTAACCTTTAAACGATGAACTACTCCATATTTCTTCCCCACTATTCCTATTAGGTAATAGATGTATGATGTGAAACTATGTGATCATGTCCTTAGAGATAAATCTCCTAAGACATGGACTAGTAGTCTCATAAGGATACAAATGCCCCATTAGAAAATAGGTTACACAATTTCATTACAAAAAGTCATATGAACCTAATTAGGGAAAAACCTCTTAAGTTGGACGTAAAATGATACTCAGGAAACCTAATCTAGAAACAAGAAAATAAGGAAGTATGTTGCCATGTTTAGAGCCTTTGAATCCCTTAAATTACTGTTGGAGCATAACTATAGTGAAATTAAAATTGACACTTGGCTTTGGAAAGTGTAACCATGAGATGTTATTCCATAGGAAAAGTGAAACATGATCTTCTTGGTAATGTGATTAAACCCTCTTGTTGTGGATAAAGAACCTATTCGTATATAATACTTATTGTGTACTAAATCAATCTATAAATGAGTGAAGGAAACACACCCTAAATCCTTAAACAAAAAAAGTGAACTTCACATCCTTGGACTTACCCTTGTTTTGTGTATAATGGAGGTATGATATAAGACCTAGTAGTCTTGTGTGCAAATAAATACCCTAATAACAAATGAGCGAATTAAACAAGTAATTGCAATAATGTAGATGATCCTTATTCATTGAGATACTCTGAAAGTTAAATGTTAAAAAATATAGAGGAAATATAGCAAAAAGGAAAAGGGAATGTATGATTCACATATTATGAACCTTTCTAGGACTTAAGTTAAAGTTTGAAACATGATTGTAATAAATGTGTAATCCTAAAATATCGTGCCGTGGGAAGAACCTATCTATAAGTGTGTCCTGTAGTTGAAATGTTATGTTGTGCCTTGTCATTTGAAAAAGTGTCCTTGATGTGCATCACATGTTTTCATGTTATCTATGTGGGTTAATGTTTGTGCAAACATATCATGTGTTCTACATAGTCCTAAGTGATCTCCTGTAGTGTCATGTGTACTTCAATGTAGTTAAAAAAATTGAGGGTAATTTTAGATGTGTATTTGTGTGTGTAGAAGGTGGGTGTTACACCAGTTTCTGTAAAGTGTAAAATCAATCAAGAATGATAACATGAAGCCTCCCATTCTATCTCAAAGGGAAAAAACAAAAAGGAAAAATAAGACTTTCCATTCACCGTCAAAGTTAAATGTAAAATTAAAAACGTATATTCTATGGAAAAGTGATAAATATTAAAGAGGAAAATTGGGACCAAAAAAATGAAGAGAGAAAATGGGAAATTTTAAAGAAACAAGGGAAAGAAAGGGACACCTTTCATTCTCCTGTAAATTGAAAATAATCAATAATAACACAATTTGTCACCAACATTCACATGTTTGGAAACCGATGATAACACAATTGGATACCAACATTCACATGTTTGGAAATCAATAATAACACAACTGGAAACCGATAATCACACAAGCCGAAACCACTATTATTAGATATGTGAAATGATAATCACACAATTGGAAACCAATATTATCAAAACTGGAAACCGATAATCACACAATTGGAAACAAAATTTCATGTTTATAAAACCAATAATCACATTATTGGAAGTCTAGAAAATTGGTGGTTAGTCTAATTGTAATGAAATGGTAGTTATTATTGATGGTAATTCCTACAAAAAAACATTATTTAGATTTTTGACATCCCCATGCATGACCGATGTTGACACTACTACGAAGATTCTTTAAACCACATGTTATTCTCCACTTAGCATGTAATATCTAAATGAATGAAACTAGATTTGAAAACCTCTTTGAAAATTCTTGAGTTTAGTTTGGATCTTTCCAAAATTATTAGAGAAGGGATGTTTTAGTGCTTGTAGATAAGAGACACCGATTCCTTGATCTAGTAAAAAGCTTCATACCTATTGTGATTGTTGCCTTAATTATTCTACATGATCTTTTGTAAAATTTAAGGAGCCTCTCGTGCCTTTTGCTAGTGTTAGAAGTGAGTGTATCAATTTAGTGCCATAGTATTTCTAGGTTAGAAAATGAGGTAGTGTTAAATTGATTATATAGGGTTACAAAGATAATTATCGAAGAAAATATGACCAAGAGGGAGTAAAATACATATCGAATAACGTGGGCTGGAAGAAAAGATAAAGGATATGTCATTGAAAAAGTATAACTAGGTCGGGACCAAATATTAATTCCCGAAAAAATTATAGGACCTTTCCCAATGATGCAAAACATGATAAATAAAATATTTTAGGTTCATATCACATGTTAGATGAAGAATGAAATTTTTGGATATCTTTGTGTCGATATGATTTACATCTTGCTAGGTTAACTTATTATATAGATTTAATGGATTGAAGTCTTTGAATTTTTCATCATATGAGTGTGTAAGGATAAACAAGAAAGATAAAAGACCCCATGATGTACTAAGTGGGGATATAAAGGTTGTGTTTATCCTAGCAAGAGTGTGTTAACAAAAATAACAATGTCAAAGAGTAAATTACGAAATTTGAATTTCTACATATCCAATTGATACATTTAATTAGCTTAATCAAAAGACATCTCACTTAATTCTCACACTATGAGTCCATGAGGTCACAAATTTATATTTATTTGAACACTTTTGGAACCAATAAAACCTATGTGAGAACGCTTCTACACACTCCTAGCTATGTGATTTAATCTAAAGTTAAGCCTAGATAGATTCACCGAGAAAAGGATATACTTAGCTATCATTTCTATCCAAGGTTGACAATTATGTCTATTGTTCTTGCAAAAGTCATATTTTCAAATACTTAAGTTACCTTAGTCCTCTTAGGGTCAATTGAGGATAAAACCATTCATACAAGTATATTATATAAAAATATACACCCTAAGTTATAAGTGACATTTTGATATTATAGGACAACACTCTAAGAAAGACTTTTGGACCCTCATCATCAAATCATCAATTCCATAGAGCATTGCAATAAGATACAATTATGAATAAATCATTTTTATTTTCCCTAGATCAGTCTTGTGTACCATAATTCAAGTCAAAGATCATTCCCAAGAATTAAAGGCTTTATTAGGAATTGCTGAATTTACATTTTTATGCACATTAGCACACATCCAATAGGAGGGAGAAATACAAGATCCTTAGACTCTTTCAAAGTAATGTTATGTAGGAAAATCTCAACATTTAGGTGATTGACAAGATTATTTTGACTCATTTGACTAACCCTTTTTAGGGATCAAAATATAAGAAGTGAGGGTTTAAATAAAGGAGAATCCCTTTGTAGATACATAAGTTTGATCCCCAAAATTTGAACACATTTCCTATATCAAGAGACATAGACACATGAGATGTCATGTTTTAGTAGTAGATATGAATTATGAGTACTAGAGGATGAAATCATTGGGTTATTCTATCTAGTTTGGGTGATTCTCTTGAAAACATATTTATAGATCCATGGAATATACAAGAAAATTTATAGAACTTTGCACATCATATTCTCACAATTTTGACTCACCGTAACATCTCTAGACCTTGTAGAATGGTAAAATCTTTCTAGCCATAACCCAATTTCTTTCTATTTGAATCTCAAAAGTCATGATTAATTGTATATTATCATCACATTATTTACAAATTATGTATTCATTTTCTTTAGTGTATTTACCATTTTGAATCATGGTAATAAATTTTAGTAATTAACCTAAACTAAAAAGAATGATTTTGACATTACAAAAGTAATGTGAAATATTACCCATACAATTATTAGAAGAGAGAAACTAGTCGGTAGAAGCAAAAAAATGAAATCAGTGTTGGTCATCTTTTAGAATGGATATTACGTTTCGGCATTAGGAGAGTTAATAATGCACTCTCAACTAGATGTTTTTGTACTTTGTAAAGTAGGAAATGGATATTTGTTTAGATTCAAAATCTAGACCTAGCTCAAAATAATAGATAATCGTTTCCTGTTTAAATGTAGGTACTTGCAGCTCAAAACAAGTTATATTGTTTCCTTTTTTTTCCCCTCAACATCTTACACTCACCCATGTTTTATTTTTTCTATGATGTAAGTTGTTGTTCAAAATAATCTTGTTCTTAATCAATTTAAAGGTGTTCTTGATATTTTTATGCTTAAGAATTTTATCTAACTCCTTGTTTGTTTTTATTATATCTTGCTCACTTTTACCAAAGACTTGACGCATATATCCCATCCTTTATATACAATTAATCCCAAATCCACATCTTTCTAAAGATGTTTGAATTGATCCAAACTTCTCTGTCAACTTATTTGTATTGTATTCATTCATCATTTGATTTGAGGTTGGTTTGTTATATCACTCGAGTTGAGCTCCTCTGAACTAACCCCATATATATCTATAGGGGGAAACTATATAAACTAGACTAGAATGAACTATATTACATACCTGATACAACTGACATCCTTCTCGCATTTAATGAGGGCATATCTAGATTTATGCTGCAACTTAATAGAGAGGCTCTATTCTATTATATCATATCCTAAAGTATGTAATGCTTGGTTTAATCTTCCATAATCGTAAGAAGAAACATAAAATTATCCAATGTCAAATTAATTCATATCATATCTCTATTATCTAAGGATAATATATATGAAATTAACATTTTCTAATTAGATATAATTAATATAAATATTATTGTGATATTTATTATTCTTGTGAAATTGAAAAATATTTATCTTTTTAATATGATTCCTTGAGATTAAACTATTAGTAAATGTAACTTTCACTCAAATAACACATAAAAACATCTATAGGATCAATCACTTTACAAAACTTAATTAGTGCTTCACATTATTATATAGTTTGTGTATTATTAATTACGGAAATGTAAAAGAAATTTCTATTATAATTAGTTGTTTTATAAACAACTAATATTTGTTAGCTTGTGTAGTGGTTAAGTAGGTTGTACTCACCCACGTAAATAGGTTTGATGGAGTTAGTGGTTATACTTGTTTCCTAAATTATAGGAACAAGCTATTCTATATATTCTGTAATACAAACCTGAATGGATATAAAAGGTGAATTATTATTCGTGAATAATATTTTCTGTGCAAACCTGGTGTGTGGTTATCATTTGGTATCGGAGCAGTTTGATTCTCTGTATGTGATGGAAGTGTAAATTGATTGAAGGGGTGGTTAGTATTTTTCCTGTCCCATGTATGGAAAATTGAATTTTATCATTTAGTCATTACCTGAAGGTGCATGTTAGACTTAGTTTGCATTGTAAAAGCATTGGAATCCGTTTGAGCATTACGGGACTGTCATTTTAAGATATACATAGTTTGCGAGTTATAAGAACTGTGATCTCAGAAATCACATCGCCCAGCCGAGGAGGATCTAAGTACGAAGGGAAAAGTGATTTTGTCCAAGGAATTATATCATCCTTGAGGCTCAAAACTCGCGTATATTTTTATCAAGGTCGGCCTTTCCGTGGATTCACCATAGTTTTCTGTTTCTGTCTTTGGTGCCATTTTTAATTATTCGTGAGTTTAAGTTATTATCCAAAAGTCATTAGTTTTATTGGTGGGTCGATGTTTTTTGGTTTTAAATGTCACTCTTATATAGTTTCTCCGAATTGAGTTAAAGTCTCTCATTTGAGTTAATAACAATGTTATATTATTTTGTTGTGTCCATTGTAAAGTATGTCATTTAAGTCATCGACTCTTTGATCATATTTAGTTAATAGTCTTGTAATATATATATATCGTTTCTTTCATAAGTTTAGTTTTTATTTTTATTTTTGTAAAAGCCATTCATCATTGTGAGTCATTTAGTATTGTCTAGGTATCAACATTGTTAAAATTGTGTTTAGGTGAATATAGGTAGTCAATGTTAAATAGGTGATTTTAGGATTATTGTCTTGTCAAGTGTTAAAGTCGTGTCATTGTATTAAGTCCGAAAAATAAAAAAATTTGCCCGCATTTCAATATTGGACACATTTTCGCTTGACGCGATGTCCAAATTATTGAAGGTATTTTGAGCTTCATGATCACATCTAGCTAAACTAGCAGCATGATGGAGGAAGGAGGCAATGAAGGAAGGAGGTCGAACATCAACCTCTCGTCAGTCACCAATGACGGGGCCACGCAAAAGCTGTGGTGGCATATGTATGGTGTGAGTATATGATTTTTAGTGTGGTTTCCATTTTCTTAGTGTGCTTTAGTTTGCAGTGTTCTTGTTGCTTTGAGTGGTGTGCTTTATTGTTAATACTGGAAAAGAATTGTATAAGAGAGCAGAAAAATACAGATATCCTTTGACTGTAGAGATCCTTTGACTGTCGTACTTCATTGGAAGATGATTGGTCAGTGAATACGTTCATTGGAAATGGTGATCATGTGCAGCAAGATCAAGACAACAAGATCCAGTTAGTATGATACAACACAATACATTTTTCCCTTTTTGATTTCTTATTTGGAATTTCACATTGTGGGGGGGAATACATACCAATGTTCCATTCCCATTCTGCACCAAACGACTTAGTCAAGGAAAGCTTCCAGTGGCAGTGGTAGTTTTCTATGCTATTTGAGATCGAGTGGCAGCGATCAATGACAGAGACTACGATTAAGAACATTACGATTCTTATAGGAAGTAATGTGAAATATTTTTAGTATTTCTTCTATTATGTGGTTTTGTGATATGCAAGTTGTGTTTCCTACATAATTCCTTGATGTATAAGCATAGTGGTGAACAGTAGCACTAGAGTAAGTCAGTTCATGGATCTTGAAAGGGTTTGTGGGAGGATCCAGAAAACCACACGAGGTGGAAAGTTGATGAAGTTCCTGTCACGTCAAGGTTTGTGGTAAACCTGTTTAAAACCATGGAAGGAGTGAGCCTTTCTTTTGGATCAAGGTCACGAGTCACAGAGTTGGACATGCCACAAGGGTGAGCATACTACAGAGGAGCGTGTGGATGTTTTTCTACCATGTTCGCACTAAGGGGGGGAATGTTAGGAATATATTGATTAGTGCTTCACATTATTATATAGTTTGTGTATTATTAATTACAAAAATGTAAAAGAAATTACTTTTGTAATTAGTTGTTTTATAAAGAACTAATATTTGTTGGCTTCGTAGTGGTTAAGTAGGTTGTACTCACCCACGTAAATAGGGTTGATGGAGTTAGTGGTTATACTTGTTTCCTAAATTATAGGAACAAGATATTCTATATATTCTATAATACAAACCGAATGGATATAGAAGGTGAATTATTATTTTGTGAATAATATTTTTCAGTGCAAACCCGGTGTCCAAGTTATCAATATTTATTATTCTTGTGAAATTGAAAACGTTTATCTTTTTAATATGATTCCTTGATATTAAACTATTAGTAAATGTAACTTTCAATCAAATAACACGTAAAAACATCTATAGGATCAATCACTTTACAAAACTTAAATAGTATATTATCGACTAAACATGCATATATGACTTATTCATTACATCGATAGGCATTTATTTACGGGAAGGATGGACCTCCACTATGCAGATCAATGACATGTGACATAGTCATGCGCATGCAAGACCATATAATTTTAGACAATCTTTAATACTTATGTTCATTGTTTTGGCCATTGTGGAGATGGGATTTCCTACTATCTTTTCTGTCTTTTTTGGCATTTTAGGAAGACCTTAGTAAATTAAAATGGCCCATCACCATAAATTCAAATAACCTACATCCTACTTTGATAAGACATCCATTAGCATATTTTATCTTTTGCTATATACAATTTTAGTAAGTTTTGAAGTCTGATAGGGAATATACTATTTCTTCCATCGCCCGATGCCCTCGTCTCTTGGTAATCTAGCTAGATCGATACTCAACAAACCTCTGTTTTGTAGCTCTACTATATTTGGCCCGAGTACATCATCACCTTGTGTCTTTAGACATATAAATGCTCCATGCCATTCTTTAAGTTAAAAATACTTCTCTTTAGGTATGCATGTTAAATACTTAATTGATTTTTATTCCTTGAGTAGATATTACTTAATTTTTATGACCTTTCACCTCGCTTTTAGGTAGGATGATTTGGCGGCCCTCTAAAATGGATTCTTCTTTAGCACTATCTAATTCATATTCAAGCCTCTCATTATCTTAAGCCCATATGAATGACCCGAAGAAATGTTAGATGATAGAATCAAATTGTTTGCCTCCTTTACCTCACTTAGGAGGTATATGCAAACAATTCATTGTAGCCATCACCGTAATATTGCTACCATCACTCATTAATTCCTTTTAAAATGGTTTTTATTTTCCCTTTCCCAACATGTTGGCGTGGCTAAACATATATGTTGCACTAACAAAGTCTTAGTAATTACCCTTTCCCTAAAAGTTGTCTTCTTCACAAATCCATATTTTGCTTTAACAATATCTTCATATGGGATATGTGGAAGTTTAATTAAATTCTTGAGATATAGATGTAATCTTTGTTCATTAAAAATCCTTATATCCATCCTCCTTATCGAAACAAATCCTAGAAGGAATATAAAAGCAAAGAAAAACAAATGTTCCACTTGCCACTACTCTTATTATCTCTCTCAAGCGAGGACTTACCATATGATTTTTTTACCTAATACATGCACGTAAGGAGGATATTCAGTAGTGCCCACATTTCTAACCTCGGTTATTTTCCAAATTATTTTCTCATAGTTATGATTTGACAGGGATTATGACACATTTTGGATATCATGTTATGTTATTTGATCTACATGGACATGTATGGTGATTTGGGCACGTAATGCCAATTTCGATTTGATTAGTATGTTGGCACATTTCAAAAGTAGATGTTGTGTATACTAACATATTTCTATGTCATTTGGCCCTAATTGATATTTGATGGACACATAGTTTAGTCAGACATCTTGATGATATAGACTATTTGATTTTGATTAGAGCACATGATAGTATATATATATATATATATATATATATATATATATATATATATATATATATATATATATATATATATATATATGTTTTGAAATGGCTAACCCATGGGGAATTTGTGTGAAATTTTACATGTTTCTTATTTACGATTCCATGTGGATGATGTGTTAATGTAGATTTGCATGTTTAGACTTGATTGTTTATTGAGGAGTTGATTTACAATTATATTAGGCCGATGCGTTTAATGTTTGCATTGAATATGCAGGTTGCATAAAACAAAAGAACGGGTTTTGTGTCACTACACAAATGTGCACAAGCAGCCCACAAGGCTAAGTCCTTACCATGGTAGCTATATAAGGCCTTATTGGTTGGTTGTATTGTTTGGGCACATGAGTGACCCTTATTTGTAATGTTGTATTTTATTTAAAATTAATTGTGGCTAGGTTGTTTATTATTATTTTAAACTAGGTTAGGGACTTAATGGTCTCCACTTGTGTTCGAAGTGTAATAGTGTTTTGGTTTCTTAGTAATGAGGATTTGGGCCACATAAACACACTTGAGTGGGACCCACATCCTCAAAATTTGTGTCCACTTGTGCCAAACCCGAAATTGGGTTATTTTTGGCATTTTAAGTGACCCCTTTTGGTTTTGGGGGTTCACTTAGCATTAAAATAATCCCTTGGACCCTACCTATTAAATAGGGGGCTTATTTTCAAGGCAATAAGGGAGTTTCCCTCCCATTTGGCCTCTCACTTGTCACCATCCATGTAAGATTGGTTGGAGTGTGTGTGTTGTGAAAAGTTGCATAAGCTTGTCTCACTTTCTTTTTGGGTAATTTGGGAGAGGGGTGTTTAAATGTGGGTTTATCTTTTCTTTATTTTGTTTTGGGAATCTTGACTTGGAGGGAAGAGAGGGGTGACACATGTCACCCCCTCATTTGTGAGGAAAATTATTTGATTTTCTTCAAATACTCCCTCATGTGGGAGAAAGAGAACTTTGGGGATTTTGTTTTGTGCTTGGATTCTTTTAGATATGGAGCTTTTCTTGGAAAATGAATTGGAAAAAACTCGGGATTTGGAGAGCTTGTAGAGGTAGGCTCTTTGATCTTACTTTTTTTTTGGCACGTTAGATATTAGAATTTCTTTTGTTGAAAGTTTTTCTTGTTGCATGTGTTGTATGGTTGCTTGGGTGTGTTACTTTTTGTTTTCTTCACCCATCATGTGGTTTGATGGATTTGGGAGTTTGTTTTGGGGATGAGGGAGGGTTTTTCCCTCTTAAAACTGATGGCTTGATGGTGAAACCATGTTTGTTCTCTTTTATCCCCTCATATGGTTTGAGGTGGAGAAGGTGGTTCATATAGTTTGAACCCCCTTCCCAATCCTTGGAGAGGAAACCCAATCAGTTTAAAAATCATCCCAAGGAGGAATTTAGGTGAATGAGGGGAGTAATAAAGAGGGATGATTGTATTGGAGGGATAAGGAGTTTTTGAAGATTTTGTAAGTGTGCATCCTATGGTTGGACCACACTCTATGGTATTATTTGATGTCTCATCTACTCTTCTCCCTTGTCGAGGATGAATATGGTTTTCTCCTTTTTCATTTGGTTGGTAATTGTTGTGTTTTATAGTGTATGAGTTATTCTTGTATGTGATATGCTTGTGTTTACCTCTCCCTTATTCTTGTGGAAATTTGTGGAAGATAGCTCTCTCTTTTATGGGCTTGGGGGAGGCTAGCACGCCTTCCAACCTTTAGAAAGACATGTAATGATGACTATAGGTTGGGTAGTAAAACAAGCCTTTCTCTTTGTGTTGGAATTTGTGTGGAGCACGAAAGATGGAGCTCGAGTTTAGAAGATGGTTGGAATATTCCTTGATAGCTTGACACCTTGTTGTTCTCCAAAATTTGGGAAAGTTTTACTTATTGTATTCATGTGGATATGATTATGTCAAGATTTTGAACCTCTTCTGTAAGTTTTCCCATATTGGGATTGGGATTGATTTTGAGAAACTAGTGTTTTATTAGTGTTGTGATCCTCCTCAATCATGGAGTGAAGCCTTGTAATGTCTTGTATTGAGAATTTTTGAGTATCTTGTAATTTATTTCATATTTTGCAACAAACTCAAGCTTCAAAACTTCTTCTTCGCTTTATAACTTGTATGGTAAAAGTTGAGAGGGCTTTGCATTTTGGAAAGGAAATGGAAGAATTAAATTATTTGGTTTCAAAGGAAATTTCGATATGCATGAGAAAATTATATGGTAAATATTCATGCTTGGAAAAATGTTGTATCCCTTCTCATGTTGTTGTAAAGGATTTTTTTATTCTCTTGAAAGTTGAATGGGAACTTGCTACAAATGAATAAATTTATTTGTTTGATATCTCCTCTTGAAATAAGACTTTGTGTGTTGAAATTTAAGCCTTTCATAGTGGAAGTAATATTTCACTCTTATTTTAGGGATATAGATGCACTAAAGCACTTTCCTTATGTTGGTGCTCGTTTTGATCTCGCACCATTTGCCCTGATTTTCCTCTGATCTACGTGTTATGAAACATTTTGTCTCTCGATGTGGATGCTCTAAATCTTTTACCTCCATTTGAATGCCTTGAATTATTTGTAGAATCCATTGTCATGCCCTTTTTTGAAGGAATCTTTGAGTTTGCCTTGTTTTTCCCTAATTTCTTCAAAATCCGCGGGCTCTGCCATTTTTCCTATTTTTCCCCGACCATGGAAGCTTGAGAATGATCAATTTATATTTTTATGCCTTTGAAAATCCAAATCCATGGTCGAAAGATGCTTGGAACCATGATTCACTTGGTTTTGTTTCAAAAAAATTCATCCTTAGCAAAAAATCAATTTTGGGCATGAATGGTGAATTTTTGTGTTTTTTGATGGTCTAACGGGCATCTTTTTCTGTTAAAATTATTCCTCAAAGCATTCGGTGGTCATGTGGATTCTTTTGGTTGGTTAGGGGATGCGAGCAAATGTTTTAACTTGTCACTTTTTTTTTTTTGGGAAAAAAAGGAAAATTTAGACTCCATGTCAGCTCCGCTCAATTCTGATTGGTTCTTTTGGTACTTATGTGGCTTCTTCTAATTGGATGGGGTGTGGTGGGTTTTTTTTTTGAACTTGTTATTTTTGGCTACTTTGGCAAAAATTTTGAACCCGCCCGTAGCCCTCCAAAGCTTTGATTAAAGAAAAATTTAAGCGGCAGGGAAAAAGTCTTACTTTGACCCCACAGAAGGACATGTGGCAAAGTTAAAAGTGGAGATGCGGGCCTTTAGAGGTAATTTGGATATTTTTCCCTTTTTGAAAAATGGATTAAAAATTCTAAAATGGAAGCACGCCCTGCCAAATCATATTAAAGCCTTATAAGGTTCTTGAAGTATAGCCATATAGACACGTGGAGGTTTATGCCAGTCTTCTTTCCTTAGTTTTTAGAAACTTCCAAAAAGGCTCGAGACATATGGCGAGCCCACGCTCATAGAGGGTCTCTTCTTTTGGGGACCATCTCAAGATGCGCCATTGAGATGCTTGGTGGTTTGAAATGTCAAGAGGTGGGGAGGCGGGCCATTAGGGTCAACTTGGATTTTTGCCCCTTGTTATTCAAAAGACTGAAATCATCAAAATGACTGCGGTCTCGACAGAGAATAGTCAAAATTTTTCTCCAGTCAATGGCGGAGGTGTGAACTCTCGGGGGAAATTTGGAAAATTTTCCTTTTGGGAGAAATGAGTTAAAAGTGTAAAAGGAAGCGTGGTTCCATTGGGAACCATATCAGAAACTAGAAGCAGAAGGGAAGAGCTGGGGAATACTTGGAAAATTTTCCCTTTTCCAAAAAAGAGGTGAAATAGTAGAATTTATTTACGGTTCCTTTGGGAACCACATTGGGACACATGTCAGGCCCATTTTTCAAAGGCGAGAGGGGTGGAGAAAATTGAGAAATTTTTCATTTTTTCCAAAAGGTGTAAAAGGTAAAAAGGAACCCCTGGGCCCATCTTGACTTGGATCTCCCACGTGGACGGTCTAGATTCAAAAGAGAGATCAACAACAATTGTGCATCTGTATATGATTTTCTGCCATTTCTGCTCCAAAGCTCCTAGGGATGTGAATTTTTATGGGTTTTTAATCATTTCTTGGAGTCTCTTGCACGTAAAATGAAGAGGAACATTAATTTGGTATCCTGGTTGGGTGGGAAAAATCTGAAGATGTCTTTTACAATCAAGACGTGATCTGATCATTGGCTTCAATCTGATTTTCAATTTTTCTTTCCTTGGCATGCAAAGAACCAAATTTGATAGATTGGAGGAAGAATTAGTTGGCATGCGAGATGAAGAATGACCTACCAGGTGAATAATTGAATGCTAGAAATATTTGGAGAGATTTTCCCTCTGCACACCTAAAACCTTTTTACAAATCTAATTCTGGGAGTCTCGACATGCAATTGTGCTTTGAATGTTCCTTGTTTTGGGGAAAATTCTATTGTAAATGAAGTATTATAAATTACATGAATTTGTCATGCAAATGGTTGGAGTGTTAGAGGTCGGGATTGATTTTCTAAGAGTAAATCTTGATAGAACCCGTCCTTCTGAGAAATCATCGAAGAAACTTGTTTATCTCCTTTGTGTTAAATTTGATTATGTCAAGGTGGTTGCGAGTGTACAACCATTGAAAAGCTCTGAGATTGTTCTAGAAACTTTCCCCTGCTGATAAATTTAATCAAACTTGAGTTAATCTATGTTATTTTTGGGAAAATTTGTGTTTGCTTCATTCCTAAATGTTTGCAAGTAGTTTTCTTATTCCCATTGCAATCTTACATTGAAATCTTTGTGAATCATACAAGATCTTATCCTTGTCATAGTTTGGTGGCATTTGCAATTTCATTTATCGAGAAGAGATTTCATTTGATAGTGAAATAAACAAATTTAAAATCATTGTGACTCCTAGCATGACTATAAGATTGTTTGTTATCCTTTGAGGGTATCTTAGGCATGATGAAACAGAGGTTTATAATGTTTAGTTAAGTTTTCCAATTTGAGCCTTCATTTTGGATCCTTGAAGCTTATATGAAAAGTGCTGATCTGGGCATCCATTGAAGCACATATTCTGGTTAAAGGAACATCCTAGCTATCCCGAAGCATTATGTTGTTCAAGCTCTCCATTTTTGTAAAATTCTCAAGGATATGGTTAATCAAGTTCATTTCTACCTCACCTCCCACCAAAATTCATTTAAAAACAACCAATCATACCCATACTACCCATTTTTGTCATGTGTGTATACAAATGCATAATTTTTACTACCAAAACATGCAGAAACAATCAGGTTTTCATTGTCTTTAGTGGTCCGAACCTTTCTTAGAAAATATCTCCATTATCTAAAGTGACAAGTCATGAGAGTTAAGTTTTGTCCATCGATCATATTTTCTTCAAGGTCTTCTTAATAATTTCACAAGGAAGAATATCTCCATCTCCTCCACAAACAACAACGAGGCTACTACAAAAGGGTCCTCTCACCTGGTTGAAAGACACAACCATAAAGTAGTGAGGATAGGTCAAATCCTATTGAGAGTGCTACCCATTTCTCCACATCCGAGTGACAAAGAGCAAGCTACATTTCATCCTCGACTATAAAACTACACACTACATGCTCTCTCCGCTGTGTCTCTAATCTTCCTGCCAAACATGTGATGCTGCTCAGCTTCTAAGGGAGAATCAATTTGGGTACCAACACCGATTGGTGCCGTTTCGGGGACATAGTGTTACAATTCATATTCAGACCCTAGTAAACACTTCTTATATTCTCTAAGTGCTAATACATTTTTTCAAACATCATCTTGTGTTCGGGCCTACTGTAAGAAGTATTCAAATTTGCAAGTGTTATGTGTAATTATTTTAGTTTCCACACCTAGTGCACTAGATTTCATTGATAAATCTGGGTAAAGAAAAGTCAGATCATCCCATTTCTAGTTTCTAGTATTGACAGACATTTGACAGATCATATTTTAGTGCATTTGCACAACTAAGGTGGAAATCCTTAGTGGCGACTCCCTGTTGATCTAATTCTTGATGAGTACCAGTGTCTTAACCTTTGTTAAGTGAGTTTTGTTACTAATCTTTGCAAAGTTGGAAGGAAGAATATCTTTCTTTGCTAGAGATCCTGCTAGGACATTATTTCTAGAGCTAGGAAAAACAAATTAGAAGGAAGAAAATCTTGGAGAGTTGTTAGAGATCAGCAGACAAGAAAAGGGATCTCCATTGATGAAAGAAGGAAGAAGATTGTCATTCAAGTGCTTCTGAATCAGGTAGCCTCTTTGTGGAAATAAATTCTCCAACTGGAGAGGGGCCTTTATTTGATTTTGAAAATTTTGTTTCTCATTTTGCCCATGTCTTTTCAAAATTTGATAGGGTTTTCAAGAAACAAGGCCTTTAAGGGATATCCATTTTGAAATTTATACTCCTGTGTTTCAAAGACCCTCTACCCCTTATCAAATTTTCTCCCCTCAAGGTCACCTCCTCAAAACAACATGGTCCAACTACCACCCAAACCTCCTTTTGTTGTAAACACCTTTGGTCCTATAAATTTTACAGGGATGGTTGGTTATCCAAATGCAGTTCCCAGGATGTAAGAAATAGATTACCAAAGTTCCAAGGAAACAACGCTATAATTGGTGATCAAAATTTAAAGCTTTTTATCAATATGATGGAAGAATTTGAGATTGAATATGAAGATGTATATATCAAATTATTTATCCATAATTTGGAAGAGGATGCAAGGGACTGGTATAAAGATTTTCCTAGATAATTCCATTGATTCTTGGACAAAGATGAACAATGCATTTAGATTGCAGTATGGTGATAGAATTGACCCTAGGTTTCTTCTATCAGAATTTGAAAATATCAAGAAGAATCCTAATGAGTCAAGTACATGATTTCAACACAAGGTTTAACAAGACCTTGAGGATATTTCTGTTAGCTTAAGGCCATGTGATGAATCATGTTTGATCAAATATTCAGATGCATTTGATAAAAAGGCTACTTACTACTTGAGGGAAAAAAACCCTACTAATTTGAGGCAGGCCTTCACCATGGCTCTGCAAATTGAGAACAACATCAAGGTAATTAGAAAGCCTCAAAAAGGGAGGGTGTAAAATTAATTAACCTAGAAAAACCTCAAACAAGTAAGGTTGCTGATTTGGAGGAAGTTGTGAAAACTTTGGCAAGGGCTGTCAAAGAAATATCATACAAATTAGCTCGGGCAGAAAAAGGGAATTGGGAAGAGTTCACAAGGTCAAGCACAAATAACAAGGCTAAGACAGGTTTACAAATAATCATAGAAATGATCAGATATCTGATGACAGAGGCAAGGGACTGTTGGATTTGGAAATAAATAGTCCCAGGCTAGGGAAAATAGAATGGTACCTGATCCTTTGGTTGTTAAAGTTGTTGTTGTGGAGGAGATAGATGTCATTGATTGGTGTGATAGATTTTTCATGCCCCATGCTCCATGTGAGGAAGATCAACAACAAGAAGAAGAAGCTTATGATGATAATGATGATGATGTTTGCATGATGGGTTGCTCCATGAGCTCACAACAAGGGGAAACTTCAACTGAGGTAATAAGTGCTAGAATTGCTATTGATTTTTGGGATTACATCCACCGGGTACCCATTCTTCCTCCCTCTCATATTTTAGAAGTAGATATTGTACAAGCTTTTGAATTTCCCAATAATGACTTTGAATATTTAAGAGCTTTAATGATAAATAAGTATGATGGAGGAATCCCATTTGAGGAGGATAGGAAATTATTGATGAATGTTGTTGTGGCTCAAGAAAAGGAATACAACACAAGAAGTAGGGTTTTCAAAGGTACAAGGCCTCAGGCTAAGCCAAAAACTCCATTGCTTTCAAATATTCCTAAAGAGGCTCCTAAGAAAGATGCATCTACTAAGGGCCTTGTTGTCCCAAAAAAAAATCATACCCCTCCTCATGCCCAAGTTGTCAAAAATCTTGTGCCATCTAATGAGTGTATCAACCTTCCTTCCAATGTTGCCTTTCCAAAGTCTGTCCCTTATGATATTGCCCAAGTCTTGAGTCAGATCAAGATCTCAGTTCCAATTGTTGAGTTGCTTAGGATTCTTGAGCACAAAAAGGGCTTTTGAGTATTTGGGGCTGAAAGAGGAGAAGAATACCCTAGGTAGAAATATAAACATTGTGGAGACTCCACTAGTCATTGAAGAGTTAGAGACACCACTAGTGTTGGAGGAACTAGGTGAACCACCTGAGGTTTATTTGGGGACATCCTTGGTGGAGTCTCAACTAAATGTGGATCCATTCTTCACCACTCTGATCATTAAAGATATATTGTTACACAATTGTATGTTTGACTCAGGGGCATCATGTAATGTTATGCCTCTAGAAGTCATGAATGAGCTGGATATCAAAGTAACAACAACATATGGGAAGTGTACTGCTATGGAATCTAGAGAAGTGCCAGTGGTGGGATGTGTGAAAGGTTTGGTGGTGCAACTTGTAGCTTACCCAGGTAAAAACTTGATGCTTGATGTTGTTATTGTTGATTGCCCAAAGCAAGTGGGGTATGTTTTTATCTAGAAAATGGGTTGTAAGTGTTAGTGGGAGTTTTCAAATGGACATGTCCTATGCTACCATCCCAATTGAGGACAACCTTGTTAGGTTGTATGGAGAAAATAAGATGTTGCACCTTATTGAAGATCCCAACAATGCATCTTATGAAGTAATGTACACAAGTGTTAATCTTTGATAACTTTGTACAATTTCTTTGATGGAAAAAAGCACAAGATTGAAGAATGCAAGTTTCTTGAATAGGCAGGCTCTCATTGGACTTTATTCTTTGATGGAGCTTTCTCCAACTTCGGAAATGGTGTTGGTGTTGTTCTAATCTCTCTAGGCCAAGAAGAGTTTGTATTTTCCTTCAAAATCAACTTTGAGTGCACTAATAACATTCTTTGAGTATGAGGCACTATTGTTAGGTCTAAGGATTTCTTGGAAATATGGTGTTAAAGACATCATTGTCAAAGGAGATTCAGAATTAATTGTAAAGCAAGTTAGAAAACTTTATGCCACAAAAATCAGTGAATGAAACAATACAAGCATGCAGTTTGGGATCTCATTGAGATGTTTGATTCATTCAATATTGTGCATCATGATAGGAGGTTCAATGATTTGGTAGAAAAACTTGTAGTATTGGGATCTTGGTTTGATAATTGTATAGTATCCCCATATTGTGAATATGATGTTGAGGTGTTAACTAGGCCATCTGTACCTGACAACATTAAACATTGGCAAGTTTTTGATGATGATGCTCAGGTCAAAAGATTTATGCATAACAAAGGGGAGTTTTTTGATAAAAATATTGATTGGGAGCCAATGGTGTGCATAATAAGAGGGTAAAGAAACCTTGTTTGGCAAAGGCATCATCCAACTAAAGACTAATACCATTCCTAGAGGGTTGGTTGCTCTTGAATCCAACTTTGATAATGTTGATCACATTATTAATAGATGTATAGCAGCCTCAAGGGATGTTGAGGAGCATGACCTTGGCACAAAGGAGAAACCAAGGAAGATCTGGTTGGGAAGCAATCTCAACAAGGAGGAAAAATAGTCTTATGTCCTATTGCTGAAAAAATATCAAGATTGCATGGCTTGGACTTATTTTGAATTAAAGGCATACAGAGAGGATCTGTTTCAACATGAGATTCCCTTGGAATCCAATGCAAAACCATTCAGGTAGAAACAAAGGCCAATCAATCCACTCCTATCTCTTAAAATGCAAGAGGAACTGAAGAAACTGAGGGATGGAGGGATTATTTAGCCCACAAGGTATTCTTCTTGGGTTGCAAACCTAGTACCAATCAGAAAGAAGAATGGTGACATCAAGTTGTGTGTGGATTTTAGAAATCTGAACAGAGCATCAATGAAGGATAATTATCCTTTACCAAACATGGAGAACATGTTGTAATTAGTGACCAGTTTTGAGCTGCTATCTACCCTGGATGGTTTCTTTGGTTATAAAAAAGTTGTTGTAAAGGAATTAGAAAGAATTAAGACATCCTTTACCACCCCTTGGGGAACATATGTATATGTCAGGATGCCCTTTGGACTGATGAATGTTGGAGTAACCTTTTAAAGAGCAATGAATGTTGCTTTTGTTGGTTACATCAATGATTTTATTGTTGTCTACCAAGATGATGTAACTGTGTTCTCCAGAAAGAGAGGTGATCATTTGCAGCACTTGGAGAAAATGCTGATAAGATGTAGAGAATATGACATTTCACTCAATCCAAAGAAGTGTCATTTCAGAGTACAGAAGGAAAAATTTCTTGGTCACATTGTGTCACAAGAAGGGGTAATGATTGATCTAGAAAGGGTAGAGGCCATTAGAAAGGTCCCAATTCCAAGAACCAAGAAGGGGATTCAGTCCTTCTTTGGGAAGATAAACTTTATCAGAAGATTCATATCAAACTTTCCTAAGTTGACCGTCGACATTAAAATTTTCCTCCATAATTTCTATTTTATTATGTATGTATTAGGAATAGGATGTTGTTAAGTATGATTAGTAGTGGCATCTGATAGAAGATAACGGTGCCATTAGTACAGTGCCGCCAATAAAGTAGAGTATGGTAATAGTCAAAGTACAATAGGAATGTTGTAGTAAAAAGTAAATATTTTTCGTAAGTGGTCCGGTAATGTTAAAATGTCAAAGTTGGGGTAAGTAGAGAAGTAGGGTCTACATGATTAGGAATTAGAAATATTATATTTGTAATAAGGACAAAGAGTGATGTCATAAATATTTTGTGTATTTTATTTGTGGAAAAGTCTAAAAAGGTGGAACCCATGTGAGATGATAAGGTTTATCTTATCTTAGAAGATAAGCCTACATGTAAAGGCACAAGTTTAGGCAAGTAATATGATTGACTAGAAGATATTTCCTATCCTATCTTAGAGATAGGGTGGATAAGTCTAAATTCCTATAAATAAAGAGACCACCCCCTCATTTAGCATAGAAGGAAGTAGTGAGAAATATTGTATGAGTAAGTGTGTAAAGGAAACCATCATTTAGAAGGTGTGTTAAATAAGCCATTGTGAAGTTTCTCCCATAGTTATTGTTGGAAGGAAAGTGAAGTTAGTAACACTTGAAGTACCTCATGGGTGAGATTATAACAATTTCATGTTGATATTATAATTTACACTTATATTTCAGATTTTTCATCATTCCTTCATATCATAGTCTATGGTATTCTTGTGTTATGTTTTTTGTTGTGTTTCCAGATTACATCCACCAAACTAAAGGTTGTGCATTAGTAAATAATCATTGCAAGAGGAGTTCTCGGTGGAGAATTATCATAGTGCTGGATTGGTGATGACATTTTGGTTCCGTTGCTGGGACCATTCCTCGTTGGTGGATTTTCTGGAGAGATATTCCCACTTAGTCAGAAATCATTTGGAGGGTAACCTTGTTTTTACTGTGTATAGTAGTTACCATGGTAAAGTCACTTTTACTGTGAATAGTCTTTACCATAGTAACTTTACTTTTTACCATGAATAGTATTTACCACAGTAACTTCACTTTTTACCATGAATAATGTTTACCATAGTAAAGTCAATTTTTACCGCAGTAAGTCAAGTTTTACCGTGGTCATTCCTATTTTACTATAGAAAGGTGTAACGTCACTTTCTATTATAGTGATTACAATTATTTGTGCACATAAGTCTTGTTAATTGTACTTGTGGGTTGGTATTTCACTATGGTTACTTTTGAAAATGGGGAAGATTCCTATTTTTTTAGCCCAATCTAATGAAGATGCTTCCTCTTTCATTCAAGAGTTTAAACAATCTTGTATTTGTAATGGCCTCATAAGAAGGTAACAATGGACTAAATTTTTTCCTACCTTTTTGGATGGTTCAACCCTTAGGTGGTTTGAAACACTAGGTGATAATGTGAAAAATTCATGGGATTTATTAATTAAAAGTTTTCTTGAAGAATTTGGTGAACAAAAGAAATATGCAGATCTCATGATCGATATCACAAAGCTATCCCAAGGAGAGAGGGAGAAGATAAGGGATTATCATGCTCGTGTTCTAGAGCTAAGGAGGAAGCTCGATGCCCTGATGCAGAAGGAAAGATTAGCGGATGGGTTGACGAATGGTTTGGATAATCTCCTCTATAATAACTTCATTCTTGGGATGAAGCCAGAGATCAGACAACGAGTGAAGTATGACCACCCAACAACCCTTGAACAAGCAAAGGAGATTACAAGAAGGTAAGAAGAAAGCATGGAAGAAGAGCCCAAAGAAATTGTTGCTAAGGTAGAGCCTACACCAACACCTTTGGTCTAGAATCCACAACCACTCTTGGTGAGCACAAATCTTTCTCCTAGTACATCTACTGAGTATGAAGATCTGCTCAGGAAGATGGGCCAATTAACTATTAATCTTCTTCAAGGAAAAGAATTTAGTTCTCAGGGAGGAGATAGAGGTCCAAAAAGAAATATTTCTGAAGTTGTATGTTATGGTTGTCATAAAAAGGGTCATTATAAGTATAATTGTCCAGATAGAGCTTCTACATCTGGTACAAGAGATAATGATAAAGGAAAAACACCTGTGAATTCTTTTGATGTAATATATAGGAGCATAAATATTGAAGAAGGTGTGTTTGTAACAAAAAGAAAGAAAGAAAAAATAACCAAGATGGAAATGATCCTAAGAAGATGAAAGGAGAAACTAGTAAGAAACATAGGAGAAGAAAGTTGGGTGTGCAGGATTTTCTGATTTCACAGGGGCAAGGACCATACTCCATCTTAGAAGATCTATCCAAAAGGCCTGCAAATATTACATATGGTCAAATTTTGGCTATGTCTTCTGAGAAGAGGCGGAGCTGCGAAGTGGACTCAATGCTCGACGAAGTAAGGAGGTTGAGGTACCTATTTTGAAGGTAGAGGTGGATCCTTACGCTCTATAAGATGAGGTATTATGTAATGGTATTTCAATTCATGATGTCTTAGTTTATGGAGGTGTTTTAGTTAATGTAATGACCGAGTCTGTAATGAATATGTTGGGTTTAAAAATTGATCGCCCCTCAACACTTATGTTAAGGTCATTAAATAAGGGAAAAACTAAACCGAGAAGGTGTTGTTTCAAATGTGAAAATATCGTAATGGGTGTTATATGTGTGGTAGACTTTAGGTGATGAAAAATGGTACCTTTGTTGTGTACCTAATGTTGTTGGGAAGGCCATGGCTAAGGAGATTTAATGCAAGAAACTACTGGAATGAAGGTTTCATGACACTTGGATGTGGCAGAGAGAGGGTGAAGATAAACGTGATCCCTCGACATCATAAGGAAAAACACGTGGATTCAAGTGATGAAACCGATGATTGGACGTCCTCTGATTACTCTAGTACTAGTGAAGTGGACAGAAGATGAAGAAATTGAGGTTGATGTTTCATTCATAGATATCCTTCCAGTCACACCGACTCATGAACCCATAAGATTATCTTAAGAAGAAATTGTTGATCATCTCCAACAAATCAAGATTGGTGATGCTGTGATGGAGAGTGAGAAGGAATCCTACCTCTAGCTCTTTCAAAGGTACATACACCATTCACTTTTGATTACAAGTAAGTTGGGTAGAACATTCTATTGAGTTGGTAGATGGTGCTAAGACCATAAAGAGAATGCCATATAGAATGAATCCTAATTTTTCCAAGATTGTAAAAGAAGAAATAGATAAGTTGTTTGACGCAGGATTCATATTTTCTATGGAGAATTCAGAATGACTTTCTCCCATTTTGATCTCAATAAAAAAGAATGGGAGACTATGCATTTGTGTTGATTATATGAAGCTCAACAAGGCAACAAATAAGATCATTACCCTCTTCCATTCTCGAGATCATATCTTGACGAAGTAGCTGGATAGGAGTGCTATAGTTTTACTAATGGATATAGTGGATACAACCATGTTCGTATAGCGAGAGAAAGATCAGTGAAGACCATGTTCACCACTCCTTAGGGAACATTTTCTTATAGAGTTATGTCTTTTGGGTGTGTAATGCCCGGCAATGTTCTAGCGCTTGATGAATAGGGTGTTTGAACCCTACATTAAAAACTTCATCAGAGTATTTCTAGATGATTTTTACATCTATGGGAACAAGATGGACCACCTGCACTGAGATGGAGACAACATTTCAAAGGTTAGATGAAGCACAAGCCTCACTAAACCCTACAAAGTGTCTCTTTGTATGTTCTAAAGGCTTTTGTTAGGGCATGTTGTATCCAGAGATGGTATTGGTATTGATCCTAATAAAGTTTCAAAAATCAAAGAGTTACCATTTCCTATGAATAAAAGTAAGTTGAGATCATTTTTAGGCCATGTGGGTTACTATAGAAGGTTCATCAAGAATTTCTCAAAGATTGCACACCACTAACCTAGTTCTTGAAGAAGGATGTTACTTATGAACCAGGAAATAAGGCGCATGAAGCTTTTGAACAACTAAAGGAAGATTTGGTGTCTTCACCTATTTTAAAGAATCTAGATTGGAGCAAGCCATTCATTGTGTATACTAATGCCTTAGATGCAGCACTAGGAAGTACTTTGAGCCAAAAGGATGAAAATGAGAATGATCATCCAATTTACTTTGGGAGCAGACAAATGAGTAGTGCTGAGGTAAATTATACTGTAATTGAAAAAGAGGCTCTAGCTATCATTTTTGCTGTAAAGAAGTTTAGAAATTACTTGCTAGGGTAGAAATTTATAGTTGTAACAGATCATCAGGCTCTAAAATATATTGTAAATAAGCCTAACCCATTAGGGAGGATAGAAAGATGGATAATTTTGCTACAAGAATTTGAATTTGATATTATAGATAGGCTAGGAAAGAAGCATGTCAATGTAGATGCACTCTCTTGAGCCTATGATGGTTTAGGTTCATCTTGTGATGATGATGATTTCCTAGATGCAACATTGTTATCCCTTGACACAATCCCTAGTGAATACATAGATATTTGGAATTATCTGAATGAATTCAAGTTTCTTGATGGTGCCAATGCAAAGACTAAGAGGAATATTACTCAAGCCATTCATCCATATTCTATTCTACATGGAGTATTATTTCAAATAGGACCTGATGAACAATACAAAAGGGCAGTTGGACGTGATCAAGGGAAGGAGATGATAGAATAATTCCACAATGGTACATGTGGAGGACACTTCTCTGGACAACTTACATTAAGAAGTATCTTGGATGCAGGTTATCACTGGCCCACTCTTTTTAGAGGTTGTTATAATTATTGTAAGACGTGTGATATTTGTTAAACACATGGTAACCGTAAGACTTCATCAGCTCCATTATGCCTTATTCTTCCACTTGGTCCCTTTAAAAGTGGGGAATAGATATTGTAGGTCCACTTCGAACTACCCCATGCCAAAATAAGTATATTGTAGTTGCCATAGATTATTTAACCAAGTGGGTTGAAGCTAGGCCATTGAAAAAAACTTCCATGGATGAAGTGGCAAGGTTCATATATGAACGCATTGTCACCGATTTGGTTGCCCATTAGAAATTGTAATGAGATCAAGGAAGCCACTTCATTAATGAGGTGGTATAAGGCCTAGTCAATAAGTTTTCTATTAAGCAAAAGAAGGAAACAACATACAAGCCAAGCACAAATGGACAGTGGAACGAATAAATTTTGTGTTGTGTCAAATTATAGCAAAAGATGCAACCTTGCAAGTACATAAGTGGGATAAAAGGATTCATGCAAAGCATTATGGGCATACAGGGCAACATCAAAGTTAGCAATAGGATACTTCCCATTTTAGTTGGCTTATGGCATTGATCCAATTCTTCCTATTGAGTTTGATATTCCCACTATGAGAGTTATGAAAAATGAAAGGATGGATGAAAGTGATTCGATAAAAGAAAGGTTGCTGCATTTTCATTTGCTAGAGGAAATGAGGGAAATAGCGAAGTATACAAGCTATAGAAGAAAATGAAGCAGAAGGAATACTTTGATCAAAAGATCTGTTGGTCTCCATTTCATGTGAATGACTTGGTTCTAGTATATGATTCTAGCTACAAAAATTGAAGGTAGAGAAAATTTCTTCCCAAATGGATGGGGCCCTACAAAATAGAAGTGCATTAAAATGGTACATATCGACTAGAGGAATTGGATGGCACTCCCATTACGAAATGGGTCAACCACGACAAGTTAAAGATTTTCCAAGCACCAGAATAGTCTACTCCAAGGACAGAGTAGAAGCTAGGAAGGGGGAAAATGTCGACATTAAAATTTTCCTCCTTAATTTCTATTTTATTATGTATGTATTAGGAATAAGATGTTGTTAAGTATGATTAGTAGTGGCGTCTGATAGAAGATAACGGCGCCATCAGTACGGTGCCGCCAATAAAGTAGAGTATGGTAATAGTCAAAGTACAATAGGAATTTTGTGGTAAAAAGTAAATATTTGTCATAACTGGTCCGGTAATGTTAAAATGTCAAAGTTGGGGTAAGTAGAGAAGTAGGGTCTACATGATTAGGAATTGGAAATATTATATTTGTAATAAGGAAAAAGAGTGATGTCATAAATATTTTGTGTATTTTATTTGTGGAAAATTCTAAAAAGGTGGAACCCATGTGAGATGATAAGGCTTATTTTATCTTAGAAGATAAGCCTACATGTAAAGGAAAGAGTTTAGGCATGGAATATGATTGGCCATAAGATATTTCCTATCTTATCTTAGAGATAGGGTGGATAAGCCTGAATTCCTATAAATAAAGAGGCCACCCCCCTCATTTAGCATAGAAGGAAGTAGTGAGAAATATTGTATGATTAAGTGTGTAAAGGAAGCCATCATTTAGAAGGTGTGTTAAAGAAGCCATTGTGAAGTTTCTCCCATAGTTATTGTTGGAAGGCAAGTGAAGTTAGTAACACTTAAAGTACCTCATGGGTAAGATTGTAACAATTTCATGTTGATATTATAATTTACACTTATATTTCAGATTTTTCATCATTTCTTCATATTATAGTCTATGGTATTCTTGTGTTATGTTTGTTGTTGTGTTTCTAGATTACATCCACCAAACTAAAGGTGTGCATTAGTAAATTATAATAACATGAGGATTTCCCGGTGGAGAATTATCATAGTCTTTGGATTGGTGATGATAGACCATTCCAATCACTTACATGTGAAGAATGACAAGACCATCAAATGGGAGGAGGATGCCATTCAAGCTTTCAATGGGATCAAGGAGGCATTAAAGCATGCCCATATTTTAACAGCTCATTATAAGAAGCCTTTCCAATTGTTTTCTTTTGCTTCAGAGAACACTATTGCATCTGTCTTATTGCAGAAAGATGATGAAGGGGATGAGAGGCCAATTGCCTTTTTAGTAAGGCATTGCAGGGGCCGAGCTGAAATACACTATTATGGAGAAACAAGCATTTTCCTTAGTAAAAGCAACAAAGGTTTTCAGGCCTTACATTTTGAGCTCTAAAATTGTTGCTTATGTTCCCCACACTATGGTGAAAGACATCTTATCAGAGATGGAAGTCTCAAGCAAAAGATGCAGATGGGTGAACAAGTTGCAAGAATATGACATGGATATCCAAACCACAAAGTTGGTGAGAGGTTTAGGCTTGGCTAAGCTTATGGCTGAGAGAAACTTGCAAACTATTGAGGTAAATGAGGTAGAAGAAGGAAGGGTAGATGTTTTTGAAAAATTGATGAGTTCTGAGTGGTACAAAGATGTAATTTTTTATCTCAGACATCTATATTGCCCGAGCATTTGAGTAAGAACAGAAAAGAGCCCTTAAGTTGGCTTCCTAGAAATATGTCATTATTGATTATGGGTTAGCTTGGAAGAACCTTGAGGGAGTTCTCTTAAGGTGCATTACTGAAGATGAAGCCCCCAAGATAATTGCTTGATCTTCATGGAGGAGTTTGTGGGGGGCATTTTACTAGAAGAGTCACAACACAAGATCTTGAGGGCTGGTTATTGGTGGCCAACTCTCTTCAAGGATACAACTCTTTTGGTTAGAAGATGTGAGAGTTGCCAACACTTCTTTGGAAGACTGAAAGCTTTAGGCTCCCTACCTTTGCAGCCTGTATCAATTGAAGCCCCATTCAAGCAATGGGGAATGGATTTCATTGGTGAGATTTCAGACCCTTTAAGTGTTGGCCATAAGTGGATTCTTGTAGCCACTGATTACTTCACCAAGTGGGTGGAGGCAATCCCCACCAAAAGAGCAACACACCAAATTGTCATGGATTTTATGTTGAACCATATCATCTACGAGAGTTTGGGGTGCAGTTAAAATTGTTGTTGACAATGCCATGAGCTTCAGAGATAATCCTTTGGTGAAAATGTGCAAAGAATATGGGATCAATTTGACATATGCCTCTGATAAAAATCCCCATAGAAATGGACAAGATGAGTCCAATAATAAAAATTTGTTGAAAATTATTAGAAGAACCTTGGAGCTGAACAAAAGAAAATGGGGTGAACAACTGAAGTTCACTGTTTGGGCTGATAGAATTACTGTTAAAAGAGCCACTAGAAAAAGTCCATTTGAATTGGTGTATGACACTCAAGATTTGTTTCCCTTGCATATGTAACTATCCTCATATCAGTTCATTCAATAACTGGAAGATCAAGAAGTTAGTCCATATGAGGCTCACATTAACCAGATTGTTGAACTTGATGAAGAAAGGAGAGAATCTCACCAAAGGCATGTGAAGTTTAGAGAAAAATTGAAGAATTTATTTGACAAGAAGGTCACTCCTAGAGCTTTCAACATTGGAGATCTTGTGCTATTGTGGGATAGTAGACATGAAGACAAGGGCAAGCATGGTAAATTTGATGCACTGTGGATGGGCCCTTACTCCATTGACATTCAAATTGGTGAGCATACCTTCTTCTTGAAAGATTTGGATGGTGAATTACTCAAATTACCTGTTAATGGAAGGCACTTGAAGCATTTCCTAGATTGATTCCCTAGAGTCAAGGTGAGCATCACATGTACAGTGTATAGTTCGTTGGTTTATTTTCTATCTTCAAAGTGTTTTTCTCATTCGGTCCTCGGTGACTTGGTTTTGCTATTTTCTAGGTTCCATTTTTAGGATGGTTGTGGTTGTTATGCTATGCTAGATTTCTCTTTACTCCATTTCCCAATGGTGTATTCTTGGCACTTGGTTTGCTAGTTGTTCTTGTGAAACTGCAAGGAGTGCCCACCCCTAAGTCAGAGCCGATATTTGTGTTCGTTTTGATCTCACACCATTTGCCCTGATTTTCCTTTGATCTGCATGTTATGAAACATTTTATCTCTCGATGTGGATGTTTTGAAGCTTTTACCTCTATTTGAATGCCTCAAATTGTTTGCAGAATCCATTGTCATGCCCCTTTTTGAAGGAATCTCTGAGTTTGCCTTATTTTTTCCCTAATTTCTTCAAAATCCGTGGGCTCTATTGTTTTTTCCTATTTTTCCGACCATGGAAGCTCGAGAATGATCAATTTATATTTGTATGCCTTTGAAAATCCAAATCCATGGTCGAAAGATGCTTAGAACCATGATTCACTTGGTTTTGTTTTCAAAAAAATTTCATCCTTAGCAAAAAATCGATTTTGGGCATGAATGGTGAATTTATGTGTTTTTTGACGGTCTGGTGGGCATATTTTTCCTATCAAAATTATTCCTCAAGCATTTAGTAGTCACATGGCTTCTTTTGGTTGGTTGGGGATGGAGGGAAAATGTTTTAACTTGTCACTTTTTGCTTTTTTGGCAAAAAGGAAAATTTGGTCCCGTAGCTCCGCTTAATTTTGATTGGTTCTTTTGGTACTTACGTGGCTTCTTCTAATTAGATGGGGTGCGGTGGGTTTGTTTTTTTGAACTTTTTATTTTGGCTACTTTGGCAAAAAAATTGAACTCGCTCCGTGGCTCGCCAAGCTTTGATTAAAGAAAAATTTAAGTGACAGGGAAAAGTCTTACTTTGACCCCATAGAAGGACACATGGCAAAGTTAAAAGTGGAGATGCGGGCCTTTGGAGGAAAGTTGGATATTTTTCCCTTTTGGAAAAATGGAGTAAAAATTCTAAAATGGAAGCATGCCCCTGCCAAATCATATTGAAGCCTTATAAGGTTCTTGAAGTTGTGCCATAAAGACACGTGGAGGTTTCTTAGGGTCTTCTTTCCTTAGTTTTTTTAGAAACTTCCTAAAAGGCCTAAGACATGTGGTGAGCCTGCACTCATTTAGGGTCTCTACTTTTGGGGACCATCTCAAGATGCACCATTAAGACACGTGGTGGTTTGAAAATTCAAGAGGCGGGGAGGTGGGCCATCGGGGAAACTTGGATTTTTTTCCCCTTGTTATTTAAAAGACTGAAATCATCAAAATGACCCACAGGCCCGACAGAGAATAGTAAAAATTTGCTCCAGTCAACAGCGGAGGTGCAGACTCTTGGGGGAAATTTGGAAAAATTCCTTTTAGGAGAAAGGAGTTAAAAGTGTAAAAGGAAGCGTGGTTCCGCTGGGACCCACATCAGAAACTAGAAGCGAGAAGGGTAGAGATGTGGGGAAAACTTGGAAAAAATTCCCTTTTCAAAAAAAGAGGTTAAATAGCAGAATTTAGCCACGGTTTCTTTGGGACCCACATTGAAACACATGTCAAGCCCATTTTTCAAAGGCGGAGGGGTGGAGCAAATTGAGAAATTTTGCATTTTTTTCAAAAGGTTGAAAAGGTAAAAGGAAACCCCCGGACCCGTCTTGACTTGGATCTCCTATGTGGATGGTCTAGTTTCAAAAGAGAGATCAATGACAACTATGCATCTTTATCCTATTTTCCACCATTTTTTCTCCAAAGCTCCTAGGGATTTGAATTTTTATGGTTAATCATTTGTTGGAGTCTCCTGCATGTAAAATAAAGAGGAACATTAATTTGTTATCCTGGTTGGGTGGGAAAAATATAAAGACGTCTTTTGCAATCAAGACGTGATCTGATCATTGGCTTTGATCTGATTTTCAGTTTTTCTTTCCTTGGCACGCAAAGAACCAGATTTGATAGATTGGAGGAAGAATTAGTTGGCGTGCAAGATGAAGAATGACCTACTAGGTGAAGAATTGAATGCTAGAAATATTTGGAGAGATTTTCCCTCTGCACACCTGACAACCTTTTCACAAATCTAATTCTGGGAGTCTCAACATGCAATGGTGCTTTGAATGTCCCTGGTTTTGGGGGAAAATTCTGTTGTAAATGAAGTATTATAAATTGCATGAATTTGTCATGCAAATGGTTGGAGTGTTAGAGGTTGGGACTGATTTTTCTAAGAGAAAAGCTTGATAGAACCCGTCCTTCTGAGAAATCATCTAAAGAAACTGTTTATCTCCTTTGTGTTAAATTTGATCATGTCAAGGTGGTTGTGAGTGTACAGCCATTGACAAGCTCTGAGATTGTTCTAGAAACTTTCCCTTGCTGATAAATTTAATCAAAATTGAGTTAATATGCGTTATTTTTGGGCAAAATTTGTGTTTGCTTCATTCCTGAATGTCTGCAAGTAGTTTTCTTATTCCGTTGCAATCTTACATTGAAATCTTTGTGAATCACACAAGATATTATCTGTTTGATAGTTTGGTGGCATTTGCAATTTCATTTATCAGAAGAGCTTTCATTTTATAGTGAAATAAATAAATTTAAAATCTTTGTGTCTCCTAACATGAAGTTATAAGATTGTTTGTTAGCCTTCGAGGGTATCTTAGGCATGATGAAACAGAGGTTCATAATGTTTAGTTAAGTTTTATAATTTGAGCCTTCATTTTGGATCCTTGACGTTTGTGTGAAAAGTGTTGATTTGGGCCTCCATTGAAGCACATATTCTGGTTAAAGGAACATCCTAGCTATCCCGAAGCATTATGTTGTTTAAGCTCTCCATTTTTGTAAAAATTCTCAAGGATTTGGTGAATCAAGTTTATTTCTACCTCACCTCCCACCAAAATTCATTTAAAAACAATCAATCGTACCCACACTACCCCTGTTTGTCATGTGTGTATACAAATGCTTTTTTTTTACTACTAAACATGCGAAACAATCGGGTTTTCATTGTCTTTAGTGGCTTGAACCTTGCTTAGAAAATATCTCCATTATCTAGAGTCACAACTCATGAGAGTTAGTTTTGTTGCATTGATCATATTTTCTTCAAGGTCTTCTTGAGAATTTCACAAGGAAGGATATCTCCATCTCTTCCAAAAACAACGAGCTATAAAAAGGGTCCTCTCACCCCGGTCAAAGACACAACCATAAAGTAGTGAGGATAGGTCAAATCCTCTTGAGGGTGCTACCCATTTCTCCACATCTGAGCAAAAAAGAGCAAGCTATATTTCATCCTCGGCTACAAAATGACACACTACATGCTCTACTTGTCTCTAAGCTTCCTGCTAAACCTGTGATGCTACTCAGCTTCTGAGGGAGAATCAATTTGGGTACCAACACCTTACATTGAAATAAACTTAAATTTATTTTCACATATGTAGTGAAAGGCATTGCATAATGAGAAGGATTGATTTTACTTTAAGCCACTCTTTGAGAAGGGGATTATAGGAATGGTAATATTGGTCTTTTCTTAGTTAAAGAAATTTTTAGTATTGCATTGTGTCTTTGCAAAATGAAATAATTTTGAGGAAGTTTTGGAGTTGTATTTTCAATGAGTAAATTAGAACTTGGTCCTTAGATGTTTATTTAATCTCACAATTTTAATTTTGTAATAAAATACAACACTACTTGTATTTCAAATGTTCATATACTTGCATTTAGTTGTTGGAATTTCTTTTTTAAAACCATGAAGGTAAACCCTCCCCCAAAATAAAATGCTAAATATATATATATATATTTACACTCCTTTGGGTGAGTTGAGCTTTATGCAAATGTGGGTATACTTGCATATAGTTCTTCTCGTAAACTTGATTCAAATAATAGAAACTATATACCTATATAAGTCTGATTATTATTATATATATATATATATATATATATATATATATATATATATATATATATTAAGAACCCATTTTAATATTCTTATAACCAAATCGACATGTTAATATGATTTTAAACTTCCTCTTAGTTTCTGGTATATACAAATTAAATTTTGTATATAAATAAAATTATACATATAAAAAAGAGTTAATAGGTAATTATTTATTAAAAAAGGAGATTATTAAAAATGGAACTCCATGGCATAAGTTTGAAATTTGGCAATAAAAATAAAAGGAATAAAAAAGTATATGAGATAAGAAATGTATTTGGTCATCGTTTGTTTTTTTAGTTTGTTTGAAATATTTTAATAAAAGAAAATATGGGGGCTCGATTTTTGCCAAACCACGTGGTATAGCCGCCAAATTGCTGCCCCAACATCTGAGACCCATGCTGTCCTCCAAACAACCAAACACAAAAATATGGGGTTCGGCCATGGGTTTATTTTGCTACTTTTTTTTAAGGTAAATATATATACCTTTGTGATAAAAATGACTACATAGTTTAACAAAAATAAATAAAATAATAGAACCAACACATTCCTCCGGCTTGAGCTAAGAATGGAGTTCACACACACACACACACACACACACAAGGAATAAATCGAAACTTAAATAGGGTAAATCCTAAGAAGCAATATAAGATCCCAAAATCTATTCCTGTACACAAATAAGAAAAAAAGAAGAAAATACTTGTTTTCATGGCCATCCATGGTCTCTTCCAACCCTACAAGCAAAACAAAACAAAACCAAATGAGAAAGAAAAGAAAACATAAGGACGAGTTAGGGAAACTCTAGGGCAACTTTAAAATCAAGGACTAAGCTTGGATAGATCCAATAGTCCACATTGATCCCTACATCATTTTAAGTTGGGAATATTGGTGGGAATGAATTGTTTTTATTAATCACATGGAAATGGGTTTATTAATGGGTAGTCATGGGTAATAAAATAAAAAGGAGTTGTGGGAAAAATTAAATTAAATGGGTATGGGTAAGGTTATTACATGGGGATAAATATTTATATGCGTGTGAATTTAATTAAGTGTAGGTAAATTTATTTAGATATGGGTGAATTTAATTAAGTGTGGGTAATTTATTTAAATATAGGTGAATTTAATTAAGTGTAGGTAAATTTATTTAAATATGGGTGAATTTTACCTGAGTGTGGGTAATTTATGTGAATAAGGGTGAAATTAATTAAGTGTGCGTAAATGTATTTTAAATGTGGGGAAATTATTTAAGTTAGGTGATTAATGGCATAGGGTTATAATTTTTAAAAATAAGTGCTCTCAAATGTGTAGGGAATCTAGTTAATTAAAATACCCCTTGTAAATTTAATAAATATTATGCTTTTAATAATTATTTTATCTTCGAATAGGTAATCATTCTACGAACTCATTAAATGAAGTAGTTTTGGTCCAATGTAAATAAAATTTAATATATATATATATATATATATATATATATATATATATATATATATATATATATATATATATATATTAAAAAAATAATTACCAAATTTTTAGTAATTATAAGTTATATTTTGGTGTTATTAAATGGGGCATTACATTTGGTATCAGAGCGATGGTTCACACACGTGGGACGCTCTGGGTAAAATATTAAACTAGTTATTAATATTTTAAAACATTAAACGAAAATAATTAAAATATTTCCACAACCTTATACAACTTAATAATCCACTGTCTTACTTCATACACAGGATGACATCTGCAAGATGACAATCCATTAAAGACTTGGGACTTAGTTCACCTACACCCAAGTCGTAGGCCCCGAACTCGAGACCATATATTTTAGAGGCTCTTCAATAGGTGATAGGTGTTGTGCAGCAGGCCTTGCACCACCGTAGGAGATGAGAGAGGAGGATGTCCAATCGGAGAGATGAGAGTTGTTAGGTGAGGACTCACACTTGCAGCTACTGGAGCATGATACCATGAGGTGGGAGAGGTCGCGCAGCCCTTTCGTTCATCACGAGAGTATGGCCTCATGTCATTGAGCCATTCACACGGCCTTGATGGACCATTTGGGGATAGACAACCACATTATCATGTTAGACCGCAGTGACATGATCGTGATATAAGTAGCCACCTATGTTCACCAAGAATACAAATGACTTTGGGGATGAGTCATGGCTCCTCAGCCTTGATAGCTACTTTGGCTTACACTCTTACGAGAGAAATGTCAAAGCCAAGTTCTCCATACACCTCCTCCGAGATGCAACAAGCATTTAATGGAGGAATGAGGAGTAGAAGCTCCATTTGACTCGAGATACAATGACCTAGGAGTTGTTTGAGGAGTGTTTCAGAGCTCATTATATGTCAGAGCATTTCTTGCAAAAGAGGATTGATGAGTTTCATGACTTACGACAGGGCTCTAGCACAGTGGCATAGTATGAGAGTAGGTTCTGGATCTTTTGCAGTATGTGGACTACCTGTAAGACAAGAAATTATAGGTTAATAGATTTTGTAGACACCAAAATTGGGTCACACTCCCCTTGGTCCCTCGTCAAACAAACACCTTGAACACATTCACCTAACCATGGCCCCTTTCATCCCACTCTAATATTAATTTAATTAATTTAATTAAATTAATTCATTATCTCACAATATTTATTATTTTAATATCCTAATTGAGATAATGCCCACATATCCACCTCACCTAGACACCTCATCTAGCCACCTCACCCTAAGACCTATTCTTAGTATGTTGCCATAACTAACTAAGACCTACCTAAACCCTAAAAATCAAAGCCTATATTCCCTCTAACCACATTCCTGCACATTAGAAAGGAAGCTTCTATTCTAATCCGTGGAGAAAACCGAACGAGATCCCAAAAATCAAGGGGATCTGCCTAGTTTAGTAAACCTAGGAAATCCCACCCTAACCGACACCGGTCAACCTAAAAGCTGTTACCAACCCGAAACCATCGTCGGTTACCATTTAACCCCCAAAATAACCTTATTTTGAGGTTGGCACATTTATGAGAGATTGACACATCTTTTGAGAACAAGAGATGAAACCAGAGCTGCATGCAAGTAGAACGAGCATTTATATATGCATTGGAGTGATCATAGCAAGCAAAGAAGCACCCATAGAGCCATCTACCTTCATGAGAGCATCCGAGGAAGCGTCAGCACCACATCAAGTTCCTTCCATTTGATCACCCACCATTTCCAACTAGACATCAAGCTCGTACAAATAGTAAGTGCTTTGTTAACTAGCACTTACCCATTTATCATTTGGTAGATTCTTTTACTTCTGTTATTAGTTTCTGCTCCCATTTCCATTCCACCACCATTTACCTCCATGCAAACTTGACCATCCCTTCACCCATACCCTTGAACTTCCCATACCCAAATTTTAATCATTCCTATGCATACTTGAGACCCACACGAACCTTGTCATTGCCCTTCCATTTTCATCTAGCCTCAGATCTGTCACCCCACCAATTTTTTATTGAGTTTCCTATACCATGACCATATTGACACCGATTAACCTAAACTAACATCGGTCATACCAGATCTCGGTCTCTATGTTTTTGACCAGAAACCAAGAACAGAGCTTCCACTCTCTACCCAATACCCAAAACAACCCAGAACCTAACCCTAACCAATACTTGTATTCTGACAGAGACCTTGACCTTCAGATTCAGTCATAGCTTAGCCTGTTGTGAACGAATTTGCTTATTGTAGACGAATGAGATACCTAAATCATTTTAACTACAGTATGATGTCCTTTATTATTGGCATTAAGTTGTTTTAAATAGTGGATTGACAACCATCTAGGAACTATCACACTTCCTGGATCTAGCATACGCTAGGCGATTCACTACATATACTGTTTAAATTTTATTTGGTGGTCTTGTTTCCATTTTAGGTAGTTCCTCCAAGTAAAAAGGAATATCTCACGATCAGTTGTGGATCAAGAAGTCATAAGCACACAACCTACAACCAAAATTTCGACAGATATTCCTCCAATCCCTTTACCCTTATCTGTTTCATCAACATTCAAAGAAATGATCTAGAATCAGGTGAAACATTTTGGCATGCACGGTGGGACCTATTCGGGGTTCTTTGCATTCTTTCATTTCTAGGTGAATTGATGGGTTTAATTTCCAATTATTGATATGAAAAGAAAATAAATAGGGAGAATGTGATTTAGGAAAATGAAAGATGAATAAGTTAGGGTAGAGAGTGGCTGAGCTAACCTCCAAGGGCCCCATGCCCTTAGAGTGTTGCCTACATAGTCCGGTGAAAAGGGACCTCATGCCAATGTAGTTCTCCCATAAGCTAGGGAAGAATGCGAGGAGGTATGAGTATGGGTGGGTATGTTATAGGCATGATTGAGTCTAGGTCTGTTAGGTATGGGTGAATTGTGGGCACATTGGTATAGGTGATTTTGAGTTGATTATGGTGAAGGAGGAGAAAATTACCCAAAAATAAGCGTCGAGGATCAAGTCCTGTATAAGGTAATCAATACGTAATGAAGAAGGTTTAAAATATAAGAGGAGGCAAGAAAGTGACCTAATTGGTAAGGATCATAATGGGTGGATCATACCTTAGATGGGATGATGAACATAAGACCCTACAAGAATTGCATGATTGATTATTCTAAAGGTGAAAAAGTAGTCACATGATCACCAAATGTCATGGTCCAATAGGTCCCTTGAGGCAGTAGGAAATGAAAGTGTAAATGGTGAGAGGGTGAAAAGTGGTTAGTTTTTATATGGTACTAGGTAGCATGCCTTTTTGGCAAGAGATCCAAGGTCACAATGGGAAAGTCCATGACTAAAAGGATTTTTTTTTACTGATATTTGAGATAGACTGATCAATGTGGGAAGTCTATATGGGATGAAGAAATTAAATCGTTGAGGTCTTCGTGAATTTGATTAATGGGAAGCTTGATTCTCTCTCTCTCTCTCTCTCTCTCTCTTTCTTCTTCTTGTTCTTTTTTTTTTTTTTTTTTTTTAAAACATGCTTTTATATAGTTGTCCTTTGAGGGAGCAGTCTATTTATAGCAGAGATTTAGAGAGAAAGATGTCCTTTTTGAGGGAGTCATCTTTTTAGTGGAAGTTTAACTCAAGGATTTGGATCCCATGTGATGGATTTTAATTCATGGACAAGAATAAGGTGAAGAATCAGATTCTTTTTCAGAAAGCAAGGTGAAATGACCATGGGATCTCATCTAAAAGTAGACAAAAAGTATCCATGAGAATCATGCTATGTGTAGTGCCGTGGTACACATATTTAAGAGAGGATAAAAGAGTGATAGGTACGCACATGATTCTTGTTTAATCATTGGTGATGGCATAGGAAGTGGATAGCACTCAAGGGACGAGCATGGAAAGAGGTAGAAGGTGAGGTAGGACTAAAAGTCAACAATAGAATGGTCAAAGATGCAAGGCATTAAGGGGCTCAGGTTCAGGTTTACCATCGAGTGAAGATAAATGAGTATGAATCACGATGTATGGTCCAAGCCAATTAGGAGCAAATTTTCCCCGTTTACTTTTTTCTGCTTTGGTTACATGTTGATTTTATTTTAGGAAAAGGTCACCAATTTGGAAGGTTCATTCATGGACACGTTTGTCATAGGAAAGTTTGATACGTTTTTGGTAAACTTGGAGATGGTCAAGATCATTAAGATGGCGTTCATATAATAACTCAAGTTGTGCTAAATGGTCTTGAAAAAGTCATCTTCATTAAGAATGTCATGGAGAGAAATGCAGAGTGAGGGGATTTATACTTTGAGAGGTAGAACAACCTCTGTACCATAAACCAGAGAAAAAGGTGTGGCAGCAGTGGAAGTGCGAATATGGGTGCAGTATGCCCACAAGGCGAAAGGAATGTGAGTATTTCAGTCCTTCCCGTATCGTTAACCACTTTCATGAGAATTTTGTTCAAGGCTTTGTTGGTGGATTCGGCTTAATTTGTTGTCCGTGGGTAATAAGGTGATGAGAAACTTAGTTGAATGTTGAAGGTGTCACAAAGTTTTGCAAGGTTTTATTTTTGAATTGTTTTCCGTTATCAGTGATGAGGCAATGTGGGACACCAAAGCGATAGATGATGTGATGATTGATGAACTCACATATTTTCTCGGCTTTCATGGAGATGAGAGGTATGGCTTCAACCCATTTTGTGTAGTATTTGGTAGTGGTGATGATCCATTGATGTCGTTGGGAAGAATGAGGATTGATTTCTCCAACAAGATCCAAACCCCATTGAGAGAAGAAAAAGGTCACAGGCAACCTATAAGGCATGACTGGGTGTATGATGAAGGTTGGCATGTTGTTGGAATTTTACACAATGCTTAACATAGTGAATACAATCATGGTTGAGGTTTGGCCGATAATAGCCTAGGTGAAGAATATGCTTACCAATAACAAGGCCACTAAAGTGGCCTCCACATATACCATCATGAAGCGCCTTAATGGTATAAGGAATTTCTAAACTCGCAAGGCACCGTAAGAGAATACCATCGAAGCCACGCTTATAGAGGAGGCCACCCATAATGACATAATGAGAGACCTTTTTAACAAAGGCACATTGTCCATTACAAGTGAGGTCGGGAGGCAAGATGGAGAGGGAAAGGTAGTCTGAGTATTGTTTATACCAGAGGTCACTCGGGTCGGGGCAGCGGTTATGATAGAGTAAATTTCACAAGGTAAATAAGAGGGTGATTGGAGTCTTTGTACGGTGACAAATATTTTAGAATCGGTGGGTGAAGCGGGTATTTGAGAAGCCAAGCAGGCCATGGTATCTACAAATTTGTTGGTTTAATGCAGACGGTTTGGACGGTATAATGATTGAAGGTGGTCAAAAGTATGTCTACATGATGTTTATACTTTTGAAGTATCTCATTATGACATTGGTATATACCATTGACCTAGTTTATGACCAATTGAGAATCACCAAAGATGTTGAGTGATTTAACATCTAAGGCATAGGCAGCTTAGAGACCCAATACGAGTGCTTCGTATTCAGAAATATTGTTTGTACAATCAAAATTGAGTTTGAAAGATAAAGGCATGGGTTCACCATCAAGCAGAATGAGGATAACACCAGCCCCACCCCACGCTAACACTTGGAACCATCGAAGAAGAGTTTCATTTGGTAAGTGGGTTCGATCACGGAAAGGGTAGAAATTGACTCATCCGGAAAGTAAACGTTAGAGAGTTGATCCCGAGAAATAGGTGTGTTGGCCATTTGGTTGGCGATAGCTTGGCCATTGATGGAATTTTGGTGGATAAATTTGAGGTCAAGGTCAGCCAAAAGCATAAGCCAACGTGCGACACATTGATTTTGGTACGGTTTGGCATACATGAAGTGTAAGGGGTCGGTGTTGGTCACAACATAGGTTTTGTGGTTGAGTAGGTAATGGCGGAGTTTGGTGGCAACAAAAACTAAGGATAAGCAAAGTTTTTTAACATGAGTGTATCGGGTTTCATAGTCTAGAAGAGTACGGATTATGTAATAAACCACCTGCTCCTGTGTTGTTCATCGCATTGGCGAGCATGGCCCCCAAGGAGTGATCGGTAGCTGAGATGTATAGGTAGAAGGGTTGATTGTCTTTAGGTGGAATGAGTACAGGTGGTTGGAGAAGGTATTATTTTAAGGCCTCAAAATCTTTATGGCAGTCATCATCCCATTTAAAGGAGACATCCTTCTTGAGAAGATGATGAAATGGTTGACACTAATCAGACAATTGTGAAATGAAGCGGTGAATAGACTGCAACTTTCCTTACAAGCTACGAGAGTTGCCTAAGATTAGTGGGTGGAGGCATTTCAAGAATGGCCTTGAATTTAGCAGGGTCAACCTCTATACTACGTAAGGAAAAGATAAACCCCAGGAGTTTTCCCAAGAGAACTGCGAAGACACACTTCTTGGGCTGAAGGTGAACGAAATATTTAATGAGGCGGTCAATGATGGTTTTTAGGATGGCGAGGTGCTTAGAGCGGTGTTTGTATTTGGAAAGGATGTTGTCCACGTAATCTTCCAATATACGATGTAAAATGTCATGGAAGATATAAGTCATAGCCCATTGATATGTGGCACCATCATTTTTAAGGCCAAAATGCATAACTCGATAGCGAGAAGGTCCCGCAAGGGGTAATGAATGTGGTTTTGTGCTGATCCTATGGGGCAAGAAAGATTTGGTTATAACTGGAGAAACCATCCATGAGTGATAGTATCTTGTGACTAGTAATAAGGTCAACCAGTTGGTCAATACCAAGTAGGGGAAAGTTGTATTTTGGGTAAGCTAGATTGAGGTCATAGAAATCCGTGTAAATGTGGAGTCCCCTATCACCTTAGTGACAAGGAAAATGTTAGAAATCCAACGAGGATAATCAATGGGTAAGATGAAGGAAACCGAAAGGAGGCACTGAATTTCTTCTTTGACCAGAAGAGCAATGTGAGGGTACATTTTCCTCAGCTTTTGTTTAATGAGTTTGGCATCGGGAATGGTTACGATATTGTGGACCACTATAGTGGGGTCAATACCGGGCATATCTGCATAAGACCAAGAAAAAACATGGTTATGGTTTTTGAGAAAAGAAGTGATGGCTTCCTATTCAACATCTAAAGATTGTCTGATCTTTACAATGTGCGGGTCGCGTCTTTAGTATGAATGTTGATCTCGATAGTCGATTCATTCAACATGGTTTGCATCTCGAGATGGTAATGACCGATGAATATATGAGATTTCTACACAAAGGTAGGTGAGGATAGATTCATCATCCTGACATTGAACAACGTTAATTGAAGGTGTATTGTCATCGATCATTTCAGGATATAGGAAGGGAAGAGAGGAAGGGGCCTCACCCTCGCGTTGATAAGTCGAGGCCCCAATGAGATGGCATTTATGAAAAAAAAGTTAGAAGGAATGGATTCGAATCCATTGACTGCATCGAAAAATATGGTGAAGAATGTGGAGCGGGTGAAGAAGGTGGAGAAGGGCTGATGTCCACAATGAGTTCAATGCGGGCCTTATTGGTAGGTGGTTCGGAAAAGCCGATACCACTACGATCGTTATGTTTATGGGTAGTACATGGAATAATGGTATGGATGCCTTGTTCATAAAATAAAAAACTAAAAACCCTTCCACACATCGGTGTAGGAAGGTGTGGGTGAAATGGCGATTGGTGAGTGATTGGAGGTCAAGAGAAAATGGGCGAGTTTATGACGGTGGTTACGGTGTGTAAGTGGTAGTATCAAGTCCCCCATAGGTGAGACCTGGTATAAAGGTGAGGAGGAACATAAAGGAGTTTCTCTCCTATGTGGTTATCATAGCGAGGGTGTTGGTGAAGGCTTCCGTACTCTTGTGGAGTAAGGAATGTGTTGATAAGGAAATACTTCCCCATAGTGAGGCATTGAAAAATGCCTTCTAAGGGATCGGTGGTTGATATGTGGGTAGCTGGAATAGACAATGTGTCAGAGGTCAGCTCGGAGGTGGAGCTAACGGAGTGGGAGGCTGATGGTTCAGCCGTGGAGGTTGTGGTAGTGGTGGGAATGGAGGATGTAGGTGTGATTGAAGTAGTGGTTACACTGGTGGGTGGAGGTGTAGGTGAAGAGGTAGTAGTCATGGAGGTAGACACTTTAATGGGTATAAGCATGTCATTGGGTCGATAAAGCATGTTGTAAGTTTTGAAAGGTGATGGGTCAGCCGGAATGGTATAGGTGTGTCCTTCATGCTCAAACTTTACACAGTGATGCAAAGTGGAAGGAACACAACCCATGACATGAATCTAGGGTCTACCAAGAAATAGGTTATATTGAAATTCCCCCTCCAAGATGTAAAATAACTCTGGAATAGTACGGGGCCCATGCGAACATGGAGGATGACAGTGCCAAGTGTAGAAGGTGATAGCATCATTGAATGAACACAACATGATGGGATGTTTATGCATGCAATTTTCTTATATGTGCATTTGAGAAAATTCACGGGAGGAAATGATATTAATATTAGTGCCCCCATCGATCATAACACATCATACACATATATCATCGATGTGGACAAAGATGAAGAGAGCTGGATCTGGGTCATTAGTTTGGTGTGGTGTGATCTCTTCATCTGAGAAGCTAAGGGAGGCTACCTGGTGAGTAGGTGGAGGTGTAGATAAAGGTGGTAATTTGGTGAGAGAGGCTACATGATGGGGTGTAATAATGGAGGCTACGAGTGTAGGGTCATTGGGTAAAACCTCAATAGATTGAAGGACCTCCATGAGAGCTTGATAATGGGATTCTGAGGTTTGGATGAGGTCATATAGGGAAATTTTGAGGGGGGATTGGTGTAGTTGTTTGAGCATCACACGGTGTGTAACCCCATTAGAAATAGGATATGTGGGGCCACAGATAGTGATTTTAGGTGTAGGTGTAGATGGTATGTTGGGTATAGGATGGGTTGGTGGGTCGGTTGCCTTTTCCTTGCCTTTTTCCTTTTGAGCACAGGTAGCAACATGGATCATGTTGATCTGAGGTGAGGAGGTAGGCAAGGTAGGTGAGCCATGAAAGGTATAGTGACATGAAGGGTAGAAGCCCAGAGGTGGGAAAGAACCTTGTGAGATGAGTTGAGGACATCTACATTTGGGTGGAGGTTTGGCAAGTTCTTTGATGCGAACCATGTTAATTTTGAATCTTGGGAGTGGCTCTAAGAGTTGTTGAGGTGGAGGTCTTGGTCGTTGAGTAGGAAATGAGGGAAGAACTGTGGGAATGGGTGTTGGTGAAATGGGGTCCTCATCAAGAAGGTCATCATCGTCAAAGTTTCCTTCAAGAGGACACAAATGGATAAGAATGGTTTTCAAATCCTTGTAGTTCTCTACATCATGCCCTGGCACATGATGGTAGGCAATAATTTTGGTGTTGTACAACCTGTTTGGTTTGGGTTTGAGAGGGTCATAAGGTCTGAGTGGCAGTAATGTGATGATAGAAGTCTCAAGGAGGTTGGTTAAGATTTTGGCATAGGATCCTGCTAGTGGATCACAATGGGAAGTGAAAGTGGGTTTGGGTGTAGGTGCGGCTGACTATCGAGGAAGGGTCTTTGCATGAGGGGGAGTGGGTTGAGCTATGGTTTTAGGTGCTGGTGTGGTCTTGGGTGTTAGTCATGTTTGCTTGGGTAGGGGTATGGTAGATGAACTGGCAGGAGAGTGTGTGGTTGTTTTGACTACCTTATTGGAGGGTAGCAGATTTTTGTCTTTAGGTTGCACCTTCTTGGGTAAAGGTGATATGGGCGCACGAGATCTAGAGGGGAAAGCGAATGGGGAAGAGGGTGAGTTACCCATGGGGATAACTGAGGTTCTGTGAAGGTAGATGGTGTAGGTCATGTAGGGGGTGTGAGGGAAAGAGACTGAAGTGTAGTGGGTAGTGAAGAAGTTACCGATGGTATTGGAGGAATGGGTGGTAAAGATGCTGCAGGTGCGGGCATAAGTCATGTCAGTGCTCGGGTATGTTAGAGGTTTATGAGGGAGGAATGGGGGCCTTTGTGTTTTTGGTTTACTGTGTATTGGTTCGAAAATCTGTCGCTTGGGCAGATCTATGGATAGATGAGCCAACAGTGTGCGGGGCATAGCCCCTCTTTGAGTCAGCAAAGCGAAACTGGTTTATTGCTATTCTACCAACAGGAATGCTGTAAGTCTCACAATATTCTGCCTTCGGGGTTGGGATCTCATCCCAGAGGGGTGTTTCATCATGCGAAAAGATAGGAATGAAAGAGAGGATGAAGAAAGATCAGTCGAAGGGAGAAAAGAAATGAATTCCAAAGCAGAAAGGTCAGAGGGTTTATGTTTTGGGATTGGTAGTAAATGAGCCAAACCTACTTGCATAAATGAGCAAAGCAATACTGATGAATAAATGACAATAAAATAGAAGCAGATTTAACAGAATGAACACAGAGATCTGACGTAAGAAAGATCTAATGCAAATAACACATGTATTCAGCACAAAGTCTAAATATTGTATTAATATTTTCTTTTGTTACAAAAGCTCAAAGTCTTTTCTCCTCACTTCTATTTTTCATCCGAAAGATATTCACTCATGCCCAATACAACAAGCACTTGGGGTATTTATAGAAGAAGGAAAGAAAAGAAGGCAAAAAGGAGCCAACCACCTATTTACAAAGATATTTACAAAATATGTCAAAGTCATGTTGACTTTTGACAACATGATGGATGACATCATCCCATGGTGCAACATGGATGATGTCATATTTTGTGCCAACTTACTTTAGATATTTACAAAAAGAAAGTCAAGAAGAGAGAGAAGAAGAAGAAGAAGCCACTATTCATCATCGTCATCCTGCGGCCGTAAAGGGAGTAGCTCCTTACATTCTTTGTCAGTCAGTGACGAGATGTGGAATTGAGCGTGGTATTCCATGAACTTGCTGATCATGGGCCCTAGTTGATCCTGGGAAGGATCATTGTGTCGCTCACTGATCACTTCGCAAGTCTCCCGCTCGTCTATGAGCTTCTCTGGGAGTTTAGAATATTCTTTTTCTGCTTCTATGAGGAACCCGATGAAGTCCCGATAGGCCAGCAGGTTATTAATGGACTCTGCGTCAAAAGTGACCTCTGGCCCAAGCCCTCGTGACACGATCTCCTTGAAGATCTGAATGGTTTCATCAATTTTCCTTAAGGCGAAGGAAGGAGTAAGCAACCCTGGAGACATGTTGAGAACGATTTCTTCCATTTGGTGCATCGCGTCCAGGGATTCTTCCTTTACCTTATTGATCTTTTCAAGGACAAACTCTAGTTGATCCATCCGGTAGTCCAGGGTGGAAATGACTTTGTTGAGGGCTCTGGGATGACCAAAGACACCGAACTTGACCAGATCTTTGACTGAACAGTCGAACATTTGTTGGAAGGTCTCATCTGCTGCACCTAGCATGATCCAGCTCTTGATATGGGTCATGCTTCGCATGGAGCTCTTTATTCACCTTGTTGATGTTCAAATACAAACCAAAGAATTCAGCGATTACTTTTTCTTGTCTTTGAGGATCCGGCTCCTCCAAGCGAAAGCGCCATGCCCTTCTCGTTGATCTTTGCATATTCATTAATTTTATCTGGCTTAGAGGCTCGGGAGTCTCGGTGGCGTTGTGGGAGATGCACTACCCATCTTCTGTAAGGCTTGGAGCAGATGTTTATTTTGCTCTTTCAGTAGCCTTTTCTCTTCTTTTGTTTCTTGAAGCTTCTTGTAGAGGGCGTCAACTGCAGATAGGGCCTCTCCCTGAAGGCTCTCAGAAGACATCCCCATTGTGACTTGGGTCACTGTATAATCTGTTGGAGACAGATCCTTTTTATCCTTGAGGGGATTAGGGTATGCGATCTCCATCACCCTTTCTCCCGAAGAACTCTGAGAGAAGCTTGTGACAGGCTTCTGTTTCTTTGCCCCTTTGGACGGGATTACCGAAAAGTCCATCGGAGCGATGGGAACTTTCCTTTTCTGCTGACTTAAGTGCTGGGAGATCCAGGCTAGACTTATGGGAGAAGGTCCGAGAGAAAGCTTGAGAGAAGGGGACAGCTTGAGTAGTAGAAGGGAAAAAAGTGGAGACACTTGGAGGAGGCATCGAGAGGGAGGCCGAAGAAGTGCTCACGGGAGGAAGATATACTGCACGAGAGGAAGACATAGGAAGGGAAGGGAGCTCAGAGATGAGGGAAGAAATGGAGGGGGATAGATCTACAAGAGAAGAGAAGATAGACGAAGAAAGCGGGAGGAACGGTAAAAGAAGGGGGAGAGGACACGACCAAAGGAATGATCGCTTGAGTAACTCGAGGAGGGGAAGGAGGAGAAGAAGTAGGGACGAAGGGACCTCGGTAGTTGCAGAAGATGACGACATCCCGAATGGATGGGCCTATTGGAACATTTTCTTTCGCTTCTTTCTCTCTGGGAAGCGAGTTACAACTTGTTCAGTGCGGTGGAAGGACGACTTTCGGGAGCTTCCTCTTGAGTGGTGCTAGATTCACCCTCTTTGCCTTTTCCTTTCTAGGTGTTGTTTAGATCGAGAAGGTGCGTTACCCAATGGGGAGGTTGTGAAATCAACCCCGAGGTAGATGAGTCCGTTCATTCGGCACCAATGCTCTATTCTGCGCAGAGTTTCCTTGACCCTCTCCTCAATTTTTGAGGAGCTTTATTTCTATCAATTACCGCAAAAGGCCAATCATCCCCACCTGTGTCAAGATATACTTGATCTACTTCTTCTTCGGTAGTTTGGTAGCCTTTAGGGATGAGGGCTACCCCATATTGGATGATTTCTGCCAATGCCAACCGAGAATGGTCCTTCCTTTTGAGCTCCACCTCATGATATAGGTTAATGTAAATATCCTCGATCTAAGGGATATGGATTGGATCGAGCTTGGCCCTTGGCAGACAATTCCTTGGGTCAAAGGTGGGTCTTGCTGGGAAGTCATGTTTCAAATTGAGCAGCTCCAGCTCTGCAAACATGTCTTTTGCCTTGTGATGAGAAAGACATGTATATCTACCCACTGTGAGGGGGAAAGGAGTTCCACCCTCTTTCTTTTGAGACACTTCTCATGGTAGGTGATTAGCTTTCTTGATAGCTCTAGCAGAATCAAATTGGGTCCAACATACCTTGGCAATCTAGTTGGCTCTCCCAAGAAGTTAGCCACCCTTAGATATGTGAATGTGGGGAATTGGGTGAACAGGGCCCCCCATTTCTCAGTGGCTGCTACTATGCTCTTGGTCGTGCGACCGTAAGTCATATTTGGCCTCAATAGGTAGATGATGAAGTAGAAAAATGCATCGTTGATCTTGGTAAATTGAGGGATGCTATTTTCCAGCCTCAATTCTAGATAGTATTCATATATTTTGACCTGGGGCCAAACCCCACTCCGCATCAGAGCTAGATAGTCCCTTTCAGAAGCTGCAGCATAAACAACATAGGAATTCATATAGAATCTCCCAGTTGTATTAAATTATTGTAGCTGCTCGGAGATTGTGCTACTTATAATTTCTGCCCAACAAAAGCATTGATCGGGCATATTCTTGTTCATCGTTTCAGTACCGCAGCATCCATTTGTGGAAAAAGTGGGGGTCAGGAAGCCCAAAGACTCTGCTTAGGAACGTGATAGTGTCACTGAGCTCCTCTGAAAAATCACTACGGTGAATGATTTGTGGCCAACTGGTCACCACCTTTTTGTTCTTGAGATAGACTTCATTCATCAGCTGCATGCACTAATCTTCATTGTCGTCCCATGCCTTAATGCAATCGTCTTGGCTGACGGCCACAAAGTGCCGGTGATGAGGAATGCCGAGTATTATCTCAAAGTGGTGGGCAGTGAGGTTGATTACGACCTCGCCCTTCTCATTTACGACACATCTTGTGTCTTTGTTGTAGCACCGGGAAACCACCATCATGAATTCATTATTAACGGCGCTGACTGGGATTCCTCCAGCGAAGTGCAGGGCACTGCCTATCAGCTTGTCCATCCATGGACTTCTTGTAACCTTCTGAGTCCTGACCTAGAATTCCTCCAAATCAATATGACCCAACTCTGAGTCTCTAATATCTAGGTTACACTCGGCCTGGGAGTCGGGCATTCTGACCCTCTGATATTTATATTTCATTTCTTCTTCTGTGAGCTTGGCCTTGCCTTTAGATTTGGCAGGTCTCTTGCTTGATGTTGACATATGTTCTTCTGATCTTAGCTGCTGATCTGCAAGAATAAGACGTGAAACCCAATCGGAGAAAGCCGTGTCAGCTGTTTGATTTTCCATTGAAATGCTGACAGAAGAAAGAGTTAGCAATTTAAAGGCCTCAGGGCGCATGGCGCGTAGACACTGCAGGATGCATTTTGTGTTGCTGTAAGGACAAGTGCGCCTGCGCCATATGGATGTATTTTGTAAAAGGCGCATGAAAACTTTGTGTTGCACGGAACATCGGTGCGCCAAAGGCGCATATAGGGTTTGTGTAACATGTGCTTTTGGCGCGCTTAAGGGAACTTGGCGCGGCGCATGAAGGGTTTGCACAACAGGATGTTGCTGCGATGAGGAACGCGCCTGCGCCTCTATAGCTTAGCACTTGGCGCATATGAAAGGGCTGTCACATGGATGCTGGGTGCGCCAAAAGGGCGCAGGAATTCTTTATGTTGCATCCAAGTTTGATGCGCCAAGGGGCGCATGGGAAGCATTTGCAGCATGCGAGGGAAGTGCGCCATGAGGGCGCATCTGCTCTTTTTGTAACAGGCACGGTGGGTGCGCCAAGGGCGCGACTGTTGATCATGTTGCAGGGGTGAAAGATGCGCCAAAGGAGAAAAATATTACAGTCTCCTTCCAAGCCATGACTTCTTCACTAAGGTGTTTGCATATGGTTCAAGCTTCTTTTTAAGGAGTCATTTGGGTGATGAAGAGGCTTAAACCAAGATTTTTAGTCATTACTTTAGGACAGAGTCCCCTTCCCAGCAGATCTAGAAAGAGGGGGGAAGGACATGGTGAAGGAAAGAAAAGACAGCAGCCGGGGGACAAAAACATGATTTCACAGTTTAAATCAAAGCCAACCAGCCAGCCAGCAGATCTAGAACCAAAGCACAAAACACACAAAAGGAGTGAGGACCTCTTACCAGGATATATAATGATGAAATGCACGAGAGGGGTCCACAAATCAATTCGAAAGCGATGGGGTTGGTGCACTGACAAGCTCGAGAAAAAATCACGTGATGTGCAAGAGTGACAATGACAAAGCGAGACACACACCTATATATAAAGTAGGCAGCAATAAATGCGCCACCAAATTTTTAAAGGGGCACACCAAATGAGTTGTCAACATGAAGGCGCATGCGCTTAGCGCACGCACGCAGAAGGCTTCAACATAGAGAGGCACACCAAAATGCCTTCTCACACAAGAAAGCATGCGCCAAAGGTTTTAAAGGGGGCACATCAAAAGTTTATGTTGTATAGTCATTCTATGCGCTTTGGCCAAAAAGACCAAAAATGATTAAGTTCGGAAAACTAGATTTCGGGAAGGGATTTTGTAATGTTCCAACGCAAGGATCCTGACAAGGATCAGAACAAAATTTCGGTATGGTTATCTGTAAAATTTCCCTTGTCAATTTTATGGGATAATAGCTGGCTCTTTCTGGGGACTATCCCTGAGCAAACTCGGGGGTAGAGAATCCCAGATCTCATGTGCCTATCCATTGGGTAACAGAGTCAAAAACAAGGGCGACCGGAGGGAGAACAAAGGAAACACAACAAACAGAAAGCAAACACATGACGAAAACAAACACACAACTTAAAGCAAACTATACAAAGAAGAGAGCAAGCTCTACTTCCTAAAAATTTTCAGATGTTGCCCGCTGTAGGGAAGCGGGAGTTCGGTTCCATCCAGATATGAGAGATAGAAACTATTCTCTCCATTGAGCTGCTTGATCTTGAAAGGTCCTCTCCATAGGGAATCAAACTTTCCGTGCATGCCTTTTGGTTCTCTTCACTTGTCCCACAGAAGGACGAGGTCCCCCACCTGGAAATTCCGTTGCTTAGCTTTTTTATCGAACAATCTCTTGACTTGATTCTGATGTTCGGTGATCCTATCGATCACTCTTACTCTCTTTTCTTCGAGCTCTATCAGATACATGATCCTCTTTTCAAGAGAATTTTGGAAAGTTTCATCTTCAATAGCTCGTGCCAAGAGTAGAGTAGGGAGTTTAGCAGAAATGGGAAGCTCGGCATCAGTGCCATATAACACTTGAAAAGGTGACATACCGAGAGACCTCTTGGGAGTAATGTGATCTGCCCACAAAGCGTCGTATAAGGACTTGTGCCACATTCGTTGATTCTCATCCACCGCCGTATGATGGTCACCAAGTTCTTGTTACTGGATTCTGCCTGACCATTTCCCTGAGGGTAATAATCTGAGGCATGAGCCAAAGTTATCCCATATTCATAGAAAAAACTAATAACTTCCCATGAGGAGAAGTTGGAAGCATTATCAGCAACAATTTTGTTGGGAACGCCAAACCTGACAATGATATTTTCTTTGATAAAACTGCAAACAACCTCGGAAGTGGCATGTTTGACAGGTATGGCTTCCACCCACTTGGTGAAGTAATCTGTTGTTGTTAGGACATAACTATGTCCGGCACTCGATTGGGGATTGAGTGCACCAATAAAATCAATTCCCCACTGCCTAAATGGTTCGTTGACAATGACCGGCCTGAGGGGAAAAGCAGCCATCTTGGGCTTGCCGACGAACTGTTGGCAAGGTTCACACTTTGCTACCTAGGTAGCTGTATCTTGGAAAAGTGTCAGCCAATAGTACCTGGCTTGGATGATCTTGTGTGCTGTCACGGAAGAGGAAAAATGGCCTCCACAGGCTGAATTATGAAAACTTTCAAGCAACTTTACCTGTTGTGGCTTGTCGACACATCGCAAGAAGACACCATCTATCCCGCGTTTGTATAAACCGTCATCCCAGATGACATATTTCACTACTCGAGCATTATAGTGCGCTTCTCCTTTGCGATTAGGTGAGTGGGCATTCATTTGTAGGTGAGGAAGAAAGCAATATCGGAATACCACTCATCGCTGGTTGCGACAAATAGGACCAGAGGCAGAGAATGGGCTTTCTCCAGCTGACTTTGTGCTTCGTTGGTACAATCATCCTTTTCCTCAGGACTTTCTGAATCTTTGTTTTCAGCCATAAGCTGACATAGGCCCTTGCCTCTTACCAGCTTGGTTGGTTTTATATCCAGGTCGTACTCCTGGACCTTTGCAATCCAATTTCCTCGCAAGCTTCCTAACTCCTGTTGAGTTAGAATTGATTTGACTGCCGTGTCAGGGACCAACACCACTGTATGAGAATTTAGAATGTAATACCTGAAATTTTTTACTGCTTTGACAACGGCGAAGGCATGCTTTTCCAATTGAGACATTTTTAGTTCGTGAGGCTTGAGGGGAGAGCTCATGAACGCAATCGGAGATTCAACATTCTCCGAATTCTTTTGCATCAAGATGGCAGACACAGTATGCTCAGATGCATAACTATACATGATAAAGTCCTTGGAGAAATCGGGACATACCAGGACTGGTGCGTGAGCAACGGAAGCTTTTATTTCTTCAAATGACCTTTTTCCTTCCTCGCTCCACCGGAAAGTTGGTGACCCCTTCATCATGTCCAATATATGACGAGTCTTCTCAGCAAAGTTGGGAACAAAATGCCTAAGAAACTTCACCTTTCCAAAGAAAGAATGAACGCCAGTCTTACTTGTAGGCAGAGTAAGGCTCTGAATAGCCTTAACTCTTTCGGTATCTATCTTCGTTCCTTCTTTGCTAACCACATGCCCTAGCAAATTTCCTTCCGTGACTCCAAAAACAGACTTTTTCGGGTTCAGGGAAATCCCATGTTCTCGGCATCTGGCCAATACTTGCTCCAAATGATCACAATGATCATTTTGTTTTTTAGAGAACACAGTTAAGTCATCCAGATAAACGACAATGACTTTCCCCATCATACCTTTGAATGCCAGGTCCATGGCCCACTGAAAAGTGGCACCAGCATTGGTTAGGCCAAAAGGCATCCTGCTATAGGCAAACGTACCCCAGGGAGTAGTGAATGCTGTTTTAAATTGATCCTCAGGAAAAACTTCAATCTGATTGTAGCCTGAAAAACCATCAAGCATGGACAACATCTCTGATCCAGTTACTGCTTGTAGAACTTGATCCATTATAGGAAGTGGGTAGTTGTCTTTCAAGGAAGCCTGATTCAAATTTTGAAAATCTACGCATATGCGTATTTCCCCGTTCTTCTTGCGCACTGGCACAATGTTTGCTACCCAAGTACTGTGATGGATAGGAAAGATAATTCTCGCATCCAGCATTTTCTGAATTTCAGCTTGGATAGTGCCTGAGATTTTAGGATTATAATGCCTCTGCTTCTGGCGAAAGGCTTTGACGTCTTCTTTCAACGGGATGTCATGCTGGACGTCTTTTGGTTTAAAAGACTTTAGATCGGCATAGGACCATGCCAATACATCCATGTATTTCTTCAGCAACTTGACGAATTTCCGCTTCTCTTCAGGTGTGCAACATTTTCCAATGTTCACAAATTGCGGATGTTCTACCGAACCTAAATTAACCGGTTCGGTTTCTGGGGATGAGTTAGCATCATCTCCCCTTTTCTTTTTCACAAAACGATCATGCTTGTCGAACAACCGTTCCAGAGAAACCAAGCCCTTTGGAATTTTATTTCCTTTGAGCTGACATATGCCGTCATTCCCTTCGGATTCATTGTCTTGATCGGTGACTGATTCACGACAAGTGGAAGTGGATCCTTCAAAATTTAATTCCTTAAAATTTTCCGCCTTCTCTAGAAATGTAATGAGTTGATTATCATCGTTGAACACTTGCCAATCGAGAGAGTTATCGGCACGCTTGGGTGGAAAACCACCTCAATGGTGTATTTGTTTGTTTTCAAACCTGGGTGAGGGAGCATGAGGGATGCTGAAATAGCCAATGAATCAGCCATGTCATTTTGAGCTCTTGGAATGGATTCAATTGAAAAAGCATCAAACTCTTCAATGTTGTCCCATACTGCATTACGGTAATGCCTGAGCCTTTCATTCTTCACTTGATAAATCCTTTTAACTTGATTTACAACTAGCTCTGCATCACCTTGCACTTTTAGATTTTTGATCCCTCTTTCCTTTGCGGCTTGCATGCCAAGTAACAAAGATTCATACTCAGCAGTGTTATTCATATTAAAAAACTGCAACTTGAAAGAGAGAGGAATAATCTCCTCTTCGGGAGATATTAGCACGGCTCGGCACCACATCCACTGGTTGCGCAGCTGCCATCAAACTGCAAAGTCCAGATCTTATTAAGATCTTCTTCTTGAACGAGAACAACCATTTTGTCAGACTCGGTAGACAAGAAATAGTTCCCCATCCCTGATGATTCAAAAAGGATTTGAGCTTTGGGGTCCTCAGAATTAGTGACCAAGTACTTCTTTTGTGATTCCGGCTCCAAAGTCTGCATTACACCTTTGACGGGAATTCTAGCCTTAGACCAGTCCATATGAATCTCTCCACCAACTTCGCTACAAAAACTTCTTCCCAGCAAAATTTCATAGGCTGCTGGAATGTCAGCAACGAGGATGGTCATCTTTACTCTCTTCTCTGGGAATGTCACAAATGCAAACTGTGCATCTTTGATTTGACCAATCAACGGAACCTGCTTGATTTCCAAGGAATAACATCTACCAAAAGGCTTGGTAAGGGTGAGGCCCAAAGCATGGGTGACTTTTGCCGGCATGACGTTATCAGAAGCTCCCGAATCAATTATACAGTTACTCAATTTGTGACCATTGATTAGGAGGGAGAGATATTGATTAGGAGGGAGAGATAGAAAGGCTCTATCTTGCCTAATGCAGATGTTGAGGCAACATTTATGTGGGATTCAGGAGGAGTGGAAAGGATTCCTTTTGGGGAAACCTAATTAGATATAACAGCTTGACTTTGAATATACTTGGTCAATCTTACCAGCTGTTCAGGATTTGACTGGAGGTACTCGGCTTCAGACATTTGGATCTTGGTCTTTTTTGCATGGTCTATGATGTCAAATGCGGCCAAGGGTTGGGCCGGTGAAGGAATGAGTCCCTCACTTCGTGATGGTGGAGTAGGATTACTGGTCTTGATAGGAATATGAGAGGGCTGATTTGGAGGAGAGATGGGGGGAAAAGATCTCCCTGTAAAAGACTTAACAGGGGGTTGAGTAGGGAGAGGATTACCTCTTTTAGCAATGGTTGGAGGCACATTTGACACGGCCTTCTCCTTCTGCACATGGGCAGCAACCTCTGCTTCTTTTCCTTGCGAGTGGGTAAAAACAACATATGATTGTCCGACTGGCATAGCCCTGGGTACCCTCTTCTTCATCAGATTCTTCCTCATCAAATTCCATATACACGATAGTAGAGAGTCGCCGTCAGTTCACCGACGTCTTGATCATCTTCACCTTGAGACGAAGGTTCTTCATAATCTTGTTCCTCTTCTTCGATTTCGGCTAGAGCGTTGACCGGAGGAGCCTCAAGCGCCAACCATGGAGCAGTTGTGGGTAAGTGTGGCCTTTGAGGAACATTGTTGGAAACGAAGTTCCTCCGTGGAATATCCGGTATGAGGAACTGGGAGAAGCTTGGGCCAACTGCTTCTTTAATGCAAGCAAGTCGTTCACCATCTTTTGAAAGGCCGGATCAGACGAAGTATTGGGAGAAGGGTCTGAAGATTTAGGCTTGGATGATTCCTTTTTCAATTCGCCAGATATTATCAAATTATCTTCTATTCGAATGGCAAGCCCTGGCGAGAATCAAGGTAGCCACTCACTCTTGAAGGAGCAAGAAACTAACTTTCGAGCTCATAGCATTCACGAAGAAACACTTCTGATTTTCCGGTGTTGGAAGCATGGCAACAGGGGACACTGTTGATTAATGCATTGAACCTGGCGATAAAATCACACATGGTCTCATTGGCCTCCTTCTTGGTGAGTGATCTCGTGATAATAATGCAAATGCATCTTTCAAGGCTTGACTGCCTTCAAAAGCATCTGCAAGGTGGCCCAACCGGTAATAGATCTCGCCGGCAAATACGAAACCATTCAGCCAGCAGTCCTTGTAGAGTTTCCAGAAAAAGGTGAACCGACACATCCTCATGAGTTACATCAAAGATACTGCATGACATGATGAATGCAGATATGTGCGAATCCGTGCTTTGGTTTCCGCTCCCGTTGAATTTGGGAAAATTCTTTCGGTTTCGTGAGGGAGCGCATGAATAGGATGTGGTAATGCGAGAGGACCCATAGCATTTCCCCATGGCACCGCCATCTGGACAGCTGGAAAAAGAACGCGGGCTGGGAGTGTGGTTCCACTAAGCAATAAAGCACCGCAAAGGGATGTAGAGGCTCCTTGTGAAAACCAGCTCTTACGTGGGGTGAAGCGCTTGGTTGACCGATCAATTTGAACTTAGTGATGAAAAGCGCACGGTGCTACACTCGAAATTGTGCCTTTGAAGCCGATCGAAAGTAGGATCGACTTCTCCATGAGCTTGCCTGCCACGCGTAAATGGCTCACCTACCAGCGTAACTTCCAGATCTGGAATGTGGTGCAGATTTAAAATTTATTTTTGGTTGTACTTGCTGATTTTCTGGCTTTTCTGACAAAAACCAGCAGCATGTACTTTTCTAAATATTTAAAAACTATCCTCTTCTAAAAACCGATTGCGGTTAATGACAAATAACAGCAAGGATAAAATGACAGAGAAGATTAGCAAGCTGATTTTCGGATCTAAATCGACTTTTTCAAAGAGTTTGAAATTTTGGTAAACTGTCAAAAACTCAGATCTACGGAAAAACACAAATTTTTGTAAGAACTCAGCGAACTAAAGATCTCCAACTAGGCCAGATCTATGGATCTCAGAAGAAAATTTTCAATTCGGGTCACTTTTGCAAAATTTTGGATTTTTGACAAAAAGTTAAAGTTTGCAAATAGATAGTGATTTTTCTAATTTTTTCTGATTTTCTATCCTACCACTATCACAGATCTGATAGATCTATTCGCCCTCCAGTGGAGTCGCCAAAAACTGTTGGTTCGAAAATCTGTTGCTTGGGCAGATCTATGGATAGACGAGCCAACAGTGTGTAGGGCATAGCCCCTCTTTGAGTCAGCAAAGCGAAACTGGTTTATTGCTATTCTACCAGCAGGAATCTATGCAAGTCTCACAATATTCTGCCTTCGGGGGTTTGGGATCTCATCCCAGTAGGGGTGTTTCCGACTGCGAAAAGAAAGGAATGAAAGAGAGGATGAAGAAAGATCAAGTCCGAAGGGAGAAAAGAAATGAATTCCAAAGCAGAAAGGTCAGAGGGTTTATGTTTTGGGATTGGTAGTAAACAGAGCCAAACCTACTTGCATAAACGAGCAAAGCAATACTGATGAATAAATGACAATAAAATAGAAGTAGATTTAACAGAATGAACACACAGATCTAACGTAAGAAAGATCGAATGCAAATAATACATGTATTCAGCACAAAGTCTAAATATTGTATTAATATTTTCTTTTGTTACAAAAAGCTCAAAGTCTTTTCTCCTCACTTCTATTTTTCATCTGAAAGATATTCACTCATGCCCAATACAACAAGCATTGGGGTATTTATAGAAGAAGGAAAGAAAAGAAGGCAAAAAGGAGCCAACCACCTATTTACAAAGATATTTACAAAATATCTCAAAGTCATGTTGACTTTTGACAACTTGATGGATGACATCATCCCATGGTGCAACATGGATGATGTCATCTTTTGTGCCAACATACTTTAGATATTTACAAAAAGAAAGTCGAAGAAGAGAGAGAAGAAGAAGAAGAAGACACTATTCATCATCGTCATCCTGCGGCCGAAAGGGAGTAGCCTGCTTCTGTTGCTGCTCAGGTGACGAGATGTGGAATTGAGCACGGTATTCCATGAACTTGCTGATCATGGGCCCTAGTTCATCATGGGAAAGATCCTTGTGTCGCTCACTGATCGCCTCGCAAGTCTCCCGCTCATCTATGAGCTTCTCATGGGAGTTTGGAATATTCTTTTTCCGCTTCTATAAGGAACCCGATAAAGTCCCGATAGGCCAAAGCAGGTTATTAATGGACTCTGCGTCAAAAGTGACCTCTGGCCCAAGCCCTTGTGACATGATCTCCTTGAAGATCTAAATGGTTTCATCAATTTTCCTTAAGGTGAAGGAAGGAGTAAGCAACCCTGGAGACATGTTGAGAACGATTTGTTCCATTTGGTGCATCGCGTCCAGGGCTTCTTCCTTTACCTTATCGATCTTTTCAAGGACAAACTCCAGTTGATCCATCCGGTAGTCCAGGGTGGAAATGACTTTGTTGAGGGCTCTGGGATGACCGAAGACACCGAACTTGACTAGATCTTCGACTGAACAGTCGAACATTTGTTGAAAGGTCTCATGCTGCAGCCTAGCATGGTCCAGCTCTTCTGATATGGGTCCTGCTAGTGCTTGGAGCTCTTTATTCACCTTGTTGATGTTCAAATACAAACCAGAGAATTTGGTGATCACTTTTTCATTTGTCTTTGAGGATCTAGCTCCTCCAAGCGGAAAGCGCCATGCCCCGCTCACCGATCTTTGCATATTCATTGATTTTATCCGGCTCGAGGCTCGTGGAGTCTCGGTGGTAGTTGTGGGAGGTGCACCGCCCATCTCTCGTAAGGCTTGGAGCAGATGTTTATTTTTCTCTTTCAAAGTAGCCTTTTCTCTTCTTTTGTTTCTTGAAGCTTCTTGGAGAGGGCATCGACTGCAGATAGGGCCTCTCCCGAAGGCTTTCGAAGACGTCCCCATTGTGACTTGGGTCACTGTATAATTTGTCGGAGACAGATCCTTTTATCCTTGAGGGGATTAGGGTATGCGATCTCCATCACCCTTTCTCCCGAAGCACTCTGAGAGAAGCGTGTGATAGGCTTCTGTTTCTTTGCCCCTTTGGATGGGATTACCGAAAAGTCCATCGGAGCGATGGGAACTTTCCTTTTCTGCTGACTTAAGTGCTGGGAGATCCAAGCTGGACTTATGGGAGAAGGGCCAGAAACAGAGAAGGGGACAGCTGCAATAGTAGAAGGGAAAAAGTAGAGACACTTGGAGGCGGCATCGAGAGGGAGGCCGAAGAAGTGCTCACGGGAGGAAGAGATACTACAGGAGAGGAAGACATAGGAAGGGAAGGGAGCTCAGAGATGAGGGAAGAAATGGAGGGGGACAGATCTGCAAGAGAAGAGAAGATAGACGAAGAAGCGGGAGGAACAGTAGAAGAAGGGGAGAGGACACGACCAAAGGAATGGTCGCTTGAGTCACTCGAGGAGGGGAAGGAGGAGAAGAAGTAGGGACAGAAGGGACCTCGGTAGTTAAAGATGCCGACATTCGAATGGATGGGCCTATTGGAACATCTTCTTCGCTTCTTTCTCTGGGGAAGCAGAGTTATAACTTGTTCAGTGCGGTGGAAGGAGGACTTTCAGGAGCTTCCTCTTGAGTGGTGTTGGATTCACCCTCTTTGCCTTTTCCTTTGCCTTTAGGCTACTGTTTAGATCAAGAAGGTGCATTACCCAATGGGGAGGTTGTGAAATCAACCCCGAGGTAGATGAGTCCGTTCATTCGGCACCAATGCTCTGTTCTGCGCAGAGTTTCCTTGACCCTCTCCTCAATTGTTTGAGGAGCTTTGTTTCTATCAATTGCCGCAAAATGCCAATCATCCCCACTGTGTCAAGATATACTTGATCTACTTCTTCTTGATAGTTTGGTAGCCTTTAGGGATGAGGGCTACCCCATATTAGATGATTTCTGCCAATGCCAACCGAGAATGGTCCTTCCTTATGAGCTCCACCTCATGATATAGGTCAATGTAAATATCCTCGATCTGAGGGATATGGATTGGATCAAGCTTGGCCCTCGTAGATAATTCCTCGGGTCGAAGGCGGGTCTTGCTGGGAAGTCATGTTTCAAATTGAGCAGCTCCAGCTCTGCAAACATGTCTTTTGCCTTGTGATGAGAAAGACATGTATATCTACCCACTGTGAGGGGGAAAGGAGTTCCACCCTTCTTTCTTTTGAGGCACTTCTCATGGTAGGTGATTAGCTGTCTTGACAGCTCTAGCAGAATCAACTTGGGCCCAGCATACCTTGGCAATCTAGTTGGCTCTCCCAAGAAGTTAGCCACCCTTAGATATGTGAATGTGGGGAATTGGGTGAACAGGGCCCCCCATTTCTCAGTGGCTGCTACTATGCTCTTGGTCGTGCGACCGTAAGTCATATTTGGCCTCAATAGGTAGATGATGAAGTAGAAAAATGCATCGTTGATCTTGGTAAATTGAGGGATGCTATTTTCCAGCCTCAATTCTGGATAGTATTCATATATTTTGACCTGGGGCCAAACCCCACTCCGCATCAGAGCTGGATAGTCCCTTTCAGAAGCTGCAGCATAAACAACATAGGAATTCATGTAGAATCTCCCAGTTGTATTAAATTGTTGTAGCTGCTCAGAGATTGTGCTGCTTATAATTTCTGCCCATCAAAAGCATTGATCAGGCACATTCTTGTTCATCGTTTCAAGGTACCGCAGCATCCATTTGTGGAAAAAGTGGGCGTCAGGAAGCCCAAAGAATCTGCTCAGGAACGTGATAGTGTCGCTGAGCTCCTCTGAAAAATCACTGCGGTGAATGATTTGTGGCCAACGGGTCACCACCTTTTTGTTCTTGAGATAGACTTCATTCATCAGTTGCATGCACTGATCTTCATTGTCGTCCCATGCCTTAATACAGTCATCTTGGCTGACGGCCACAAAGTGCCGGTGATGAGAAATGCCGAGTATTATCTCAAAGTGGCGGGCAGTGAGGTTGATTATGACCTTTCCTTCTCATTTACGACACATCTTGTGTCTTTGTTGTAGCACCGGGAAACCACCATCATGAATTCATTATTAACGGCGCTAACTGGGATTCCTCCAGCGAAGTGCAGGGCATTGCCTATCAGCTTGTCCATCCATGGACTTCTTGTAACCTTCTGAGTCTTGACCCAGAATTCCTCCAAATCAATATGACCCAACTCTGAGTCTCTAATGTCCAGGTCACACTCGGCCTGGGAGTCGGGCATTCTGACCCTCTGATATTTATATTTCATTTCTTCTTCTGTGAGCTTGGCCTTGCCTTTAGATTTGGCAGGTCTCTTGCTTGATGTTGACATATGTTCTTCTGATCTTAGCTGCTGATCTGCAAGAGTGAAACCCAATCGGAGAAAGCCATGTCAGCTGTTTGATTTTCCATTGAAATGCTGACGGAAGAAAGAGTTAGCAATTTAAAGGCTTCAGGGTGCATGGCGCATAGACATTGCAGGATGCATTTTGTGTTGCTGTAAGGACAAGTGCGCCTGCGCCATATGGATGTATTTTGTAAAAGGTGCATGAAAATTTGTGTTACTGCACGGAACATCGGTGTGCCAAAGGTGCATATAGGGTTTTTTAACATGTGCTTTTGGCACGCTTAAAGGAACTTAGTGCGGCGCATGAAGGGTTTGCACACATGAATGTTCTGCGATGAGGAACGCGCTGCGCCTCTATAGCTTAGCACTTGGCGCATATGAAAGGGTTGTCACATGGATCTTTGGGTGTGCCAAAAGGGTGCAAGAATTCTTTATGTTGCATCCAAGTTTGATGCGCTAAGGGGCGCATGGGAAGCATTTGAAAGATGCGAGGAAGTGCGCCATGAGGGCGCATCGCTCTTTTTAACAAGTAACAAGAACAGTGGGTGCACCAAGGCGCGACTGTTGATCATGTTAGGGGTGAAAGATGCGCCAAAGGAGAAAAATATTACAGTCTCCTTCCAAGCCATGACTTCTTCACTAAGGTGTTTGCATATGGTTCAAGCTTCTTTTTAAGGAGCCATTTGGGTGATGAAGAGGCTTAAACCAAGATTTTTTATTCATTACTTTAGGACAGAGTCCCCTTCCCAGCAGATCTAGAAAGAGGGGGGAAGGACATGGTGAAGGAAAGAAAAGACAGTAGCCAGGGGACAAAAACATGATTTCACAGTTTAAATCAAACCTAACTAGCCAGCCAGCAGTTCTAGAACCAAAGCACAAAACACACAAAAGGAGTGAGGACCTCTTACCAGGATATATAACGATGAAATGCACGAGAGGGGTCCACAAATCAATTCAAAAGCGATGGGGCTGGTGCGCTGACAAGCTCAAAGAAAAAATCACGTGATGTGCAAGAGTGACAATGACAGCGCAGACGTGCCTATATATAGGCGAGGCAGCAATAAATGCGCCACCAACTTTTTAAAGGGGCGCACCAAATGAGCTGTCGACATGAAGGCGCATGCGCCTTAGTGCACGCAGGAAGGCTTCAACATAGAGAGGCGCACCAAAATGCCTGCTGACACAAGAAAGCATGCGCCAAAGGTTTTAAAGGGGGTGCATCAAAAGTTGATGTTGCATAGTCATTCTATGCGCCCGGCCAAAAAGACCAAAAACAACTAAGTTCGGAAAACCAGATTTCCCGGGAAGGGATTTTGTAATGTTCGACGTAAGGGATCCCCGACGAGGATCGAACAAAATTTCGGTATGGTTATCTCAGTAAAATTTCCCTTGTCAATTTTATGGGATAACACCGGGTGGAGGTTTCTTAATCGCATTGGAAGGGAAAGGTCCTAAGATGAAGGGAAAGGGTGAAGGTGATGAAGGTGTGATCGGTAAGGTTGGAGTATGAGTTCTACTGTGGTTTGGATTTTTCGGTTGGGTGCAGATTAATCTTGGTCTTAGTTTTGGAGGATATAGCTAAATCTAAGTTGATGGGTGGATGAGAAATGATGGCGGTTGGGATGACCCCTAAGGTATTAATAGGTTTAGGTGAGGAAGATGATGTAGGATTAGGTTTGGATGTAGATACATTATGGGTTATGGGTAGGGGTGTGAGTTGAGAGTCATGACTGGTATCATTGTGGAATTTGTGATAGTTGTGGTCATATTTGGTTTGATTGGCCAAAATATTTTTGGGTAGATAGTGGAAGTGTCAACAAGTGACATTTGCATTTATGTTGAGACAGAAGCGAAGACACCCCCAAAGCAAGGCTCTATCCGCATAATCAAGGCAATCGGATAGGCGTAAAAGGTCTTGTTGTATGTGAGGTTGATGAGGATCCAATGAAAATTCCCGTAAATTGTTTCTTCTAAATGGGGAATTTTCTCACTTCAGTTTCTATGGGTAAGAGAGCCGAAAGTAAGTCTATAGGATCTTGGGTAATTGATGGAGAGTGGTCACCTAAAGGTAAAGGCATTTTTACTAGATTTTTGATAGGTGGAGGAGATGATGGGTGCTCCTCTGTGGGTGGAGGAGATGATGGGTGCTCCTCTGTGGGTGGAGGAGATAGACAAGCCTCTTCCATGGGTTGGAGATGTACTGTGGGTGATGGATCTCTAGGTGGAGAAGCCAAAGGTGAAATGATCTCAATGTTAACAAGAGGCTCCTTCACAGGTGAGGGAGGGGACGAAGGGTGTTCCTCTGTAGGTGGAGGAATAGGTGAGGTGGATTCAAGTGCAGGTAGAGGACTTCAGCTAGGAATTCCTCTATGGAAGGAATATGGGGTAATTGGGAAGCAACTGGTGCATCACTAAAAATAGCATGGACCTCGCGGGTATGGCTATCATGAGTTGAGGTCTCTCTAGTTTGATCAAAAGAAGGGGCATGATTAGGAAATGGTTTCTTGAAGATGTGTAGGTTTTGATTGGCAGGTGCATTAGGATTATCCAAGGTTAACTCACCTTTCTCGAGCATTTCTTGGACAATGTTTTTGAAAGTGATGTAATTTTTGTCACTATGACCCTTTACTCGATGATAGTTGCAAAATTCGTGCTCTTTATACCATGCGCAGTGTAATGGGTAGTAGATCAAAACCAATGTGTCATTTTATGGGAGGAAGGGTGATGGCCCCAACTTTAATGAGATTTTCTAAGACAGAAGAATAAGGTTCCCAATCGGGTGTATTTCCATTGTTCCCATCTGAATTGAAAGGTCTAAACGGGTGAGAGATTAGATGAGGGGTTAGCCTGATTTGATGGATGAGTGGGCCAACTTTTAGTACCACTGCATTAGCAGTTCCCTTGGCTTTTGAATAATTGTTCTATGGTTTCAAGAAGAAGAGGTATCATTTGGCTTAAATGTTGAGTTTTTATTGCGTAGTTGGATTTTCTTTTCTTCGATGGCCCGAATCTCTAGCTTTCATGCCATGGTGAATGCTTCATCGAAGGTTCGGAAGGTTTGGACCTGCAGGGTCGATGAGATATGCCTAGCACAAGCCCGTATGAAGAGTTCGATGAGTTTGGTTTGCGGTAGTTGGAATGTGAGTTGATTGATCAGGCTACACCAACAAGAAATAAAATCTGCGATAGATTCGTCGTCATACTGACATGTAGAGTAGAGGTTAGTCATGGTAACCTTCTTAACGACATTAATGGAGAAGTGATCCAAGAAGGCTTGGGCTACCTAATTAAATGAGAATATAGAGTGTTTAGGTAACCCACTATACCAATCTAATGTGGGTCCAAATGAGACATGGGAAAGGTCCTCAAGAGCAAAGCATCATCATGGGCGATCAAATAACACTCGTGTTTGAAAGACCACAAATGTTATTTTGGGTCTTCTTTGCTATTGAAATGGTTGAATTTAGGCATTTCCCAATGCATGGGATATGGACGGATAGGAATGGATGGGTGTATAGGCTCATTACAAATCTCATCGTAGGTGAGAAAGTTATGGGAACCAAAACCAATGCCTCTAACGTCTCGCATCTTGTCTATCATTAACCTAATTAGGTCATTGGTAGGTTGTGATGACTAGGTTCCTCATGTAGCGTAAGGAGGTTGGTGTTGGACATATGATGGAGGTGGTGTTTTTCTTAGTGTTTCGCTTGGATTCCATTTTGAGGTGAGAGGATTCATTCTTCATTTTCTTATTTCCCCTTGCATGCTCCTCATCACAGTTGGTGTATTCCAGCTTCATCTGAGTGTGCTTAGGCCATATTCTCATCATTCTCTAGAATTTTGGGTTTGATTCCACATCTAATTTTAACTCACAACCACATTTTCTTCATTGCTGTTTTAATTTCTCAATAACCGGTGTCGGTCCTGAAGAACCGTCGATGGTTATCCTCTCGATGTCATTGGTTTCACCCAACCGGTGTCGGGCCAGTTCTTGTTCTTTTGGTTAACCTACTCAAAAGGACACCCACTTCACCTTCTTTGTTGTTCAGAGCCTCTGTCACTCTCAGCATATTCACTTTCTAGGTAAATTCCATCAGCATCTTGCATACTTGGCAAATTATTGGCCTTTTACCTTGTTTTGACAAACTGACCATTTTCCACAGTGACCGACCACGGTTAACTGTGACCAACGTCAGTTTACCCTAACCGCATCGGTTAGCCTATGTAATTCTCTAGCTAAAATTTTAACCCCAATCCACCTACCACCACCTGTTTCTCCTATCTCTACTATATTTCTGGGGCATTTACAGAGAGCATTCCTACCACATCAGTACTTGTCCACATGGTGCTGATACGTAGCCAAGAAAATGCCCTCATATTCCATGCCAGCTATCAACCACTCCCACCTAGCCCTTCGCCACCTTCTATTTTATCACCCATGGATCCTACCTAACTTACCACTATCACCACAGGGGACGAGGAGTTTGCACGACTCCTTGACCAAAACCCTACCGCCATACAGTTTTATCTTTCCCACTCATCTACTCGAGATGCCTCAGGTTAGTTGATATATGGCATGCCTGTATCTATCCCCCCAACACTCACTCCTAGTTCTGATCCAACCACCCATACTCATTCCACCTAAAGACGATAAACCCTTCTACCTATACATCTCGCCTCATCGATCACTCCTTGGGGGTCATGCTCACCCACCATGATGAACAACATAGGAATCCATGCCTTGACCACAACCTAACTCTACCATGCCTAAAACCTGACTCAATCCATGCCTAGACCACAACCTAACTCAATTCACCCATACCTAAAGGACCTAGTCTCAATCATGCCTACACTACTTGATTTCCATCACAGATACACATCAAAATAACAAGATAACCACAACCATGTATACACATAATGACCATAATCATCATCATATCTATAAATAAAAATATCCAAACATGTGTCTCCATATACATAAATCTCAAATATATTTGGCACATAGGCTGGTATATATAATCAAATCTCTCAAAACTCTCATATACAACCTCACCATCTTGGCACGTAGGCTGGTATATGATCAAAAATATACAAAAATCTCATACATCCTCACTCTCTTTGGCACATAGGCCGGTATATATCAAAAATGACTAAAATACATCAAAATAAAGAGATGTGCATTAGGAATCATCCTATCGGACATCCTCCATATCAGTCTCTCTTGTCTCCTCCTCGGCTCATGTCCAACGACACGATAACATTTCACCCCTACCATGGGTCATGGTTCGATCCCCACCGATACATCACCTAGAGCTAGCCTCTCGTGAACTGGTGGCCTCACCCTGATCCTATCTCAGAGCTCAATGGCCCCTTGTGCTCTCCACGCTGTGAGTCCGGGATCTAGTCCTCTCACTCAAGGCCTATTGTGCCCTATACTCTCCATAGGATAGAAAATCTATCCCACTGCCATCAACTAATCCTAATAATATCTGGCCTCCCCTAAGGTGTCCCGTAACTTGGATATGGGTACCATTTGTGGTGGCCCCATCAGCCTTGGCCCCGTACCTATCCTTTGGGACCATATCCCGCCCCGCTTGTGAAGCTGGGAACATGTCCTATTTCCTATGGAGGTGCCATCACCTCGCATGTTGTGCATGTACCTACACCTGTAATGCCTGAATCTGTGCTTGTGTAGTGGCCAACTAGCCCTGCAAACCTGTAACATGTGCCTATAGGGCAGCTACCTGCTCCTCATCTCCATCTCCATCTCCACCCTAGGCCATATGGGCTCAGAATGGCCACCAAAGACATGCAATGCGACCATATCTCGCCTCCGAAGATGCTAACTACCCACAGTACCATCCTCAATTTGGGTAATCAAGGTCACCACCGCCTCGTATGGTGTCTCTCTACACAGTGATGGTGGCTAAATCTAGTTTCCCCGGCTTGGGAGGTACTACTTGTAGATGGGCTGCCCACCACTATCTATACCTGTTTATCACTCCGACATCATCAATCTTCCAGTCTACAACTTACTTCCCCTACCCGGTAGGTACTATTGGTGTAGAAGTGGCAGTGGTCTCTCTACATCATCTCTCCGGTACTATGGGATGGGTATTGGTATATCCTGCAGTAATCCAAACCGCCGTCGACTCATCTCACTTGGGATCATCTTGTGATCCCCGCACGATGCCCCTCAATCCATCGACTATCTACAAACCATCTAACTCATCATCCATCTATCTATATGAGGGATAGCCCACATACGGTCTCCAAATAATGTCCACGCTAGACAATCCCTCCAGTAACCACCTGTAATAGGCTACATCATGTGTAACCTTTCCCACTTGATGCTCTCCAATAACTGGCACCCATTGCCTATAGCCCACTCTAACAAACCCGGGCTCAAATGCGTCAGCCCGGGGCATCCCAACTGGGTGCACACACACAATGTGCTCATAAGCCCAACAATGTAATAGGAAAGTGCAGCACAAACTGAACCTCGAAGCCGCCCAAACGCCCATAGCTATATAGTTACACTAGGAATGTTAACACCCATGCGAAGAAGGTCCTATCCATAATTATGTCATGTATTACCCCCATCAGTGATCGTGGCAATCTACCACCCTATGCATCGGCGGTGCAAAACAATAGATCGCCTCCATTAGTAATACTACTATCCTTGTCTCCTCCGGGACGGGCTAGGTATATCTCTCCATAGCTCAGCCGCACTTTGTGGAATGTTAGCTCTACCATCCCCTCACCAAATACCATTAGCATCAACTCCAAAACCCCATTTTGGACATGTATAGCTCTACCATGTTAGCTCTACCATCCCCTCACCAAATACCATTAGCTCTACCTACATACCCAATATAGGTAACCGCAGGATCCTATACATGTCCTCCAGGGTGAATTTCATCTCCCCATCGGCAGGTGGAATGTGTTGGTCGCTGAATCCCATCTATCGATGAGATCGACCATAAAACTCATTTTTGGACTACATGTCGATAACGTCGGACTCAATAAGGCCCACATCGTGACATATCTCCACTCCTCATTCACCGCCCCAAAATTGTCACAAGTGGGTGGCACCCTGTCTCGCATCCACAATTGATCTCTCACCTGCATCCAACAAAACAATCACATTATTAAAACAAGACCATATCTACATTCACCCATACCCATTACCCTACCTCTTTTACTTCGTTACTTACCCATTTATCCCATGGCTTCCCCTCCACCCCAACCCAACCCTCACCTACCTACTTACCCAGTCCACCCCTAACCCACCGACCTACCCACCCTAAACCTACCCAACCCAATATCACCTTACCTATTTGCACCACCCGACCCCTCCCCTACTTCCATTTTGACCCACTCCCTGACCTTACCTATTTTCCCACACATCTATACATTTTTCTCTAATAGCTCCACCCTTACCTATTTTTACCCCTTACCTATGTTATGATTTTCACCAAACCCACTTCTCTTACCCCTACCTACCTCACCCACCCAACCTCGGACACCTTTTTGGCCCCTTTTTCCTCCAATTATGACCAGTGCAGTTACCCCTAACTAATCCCACTTCCCCTTCTACCCGGCATCGGTCCACCGCTTCATGACATATACCGGCACACTAACACCTATGTCGGCTTAACCTTCAATCGACGTCGGTTACATCGCCGTATTAAAAACGTGACGCCCAAACCCCCATTTTTCCTTCAAATCCCTTTTTACTCCCTTCTACCCACCCAATCCTACCCAAATTCCCCTACACCCTTCCCCACCCCTTCTTAACCCAATCCCCTCCCTCCCCATTCCTATTTTAATTGATTTCCATCCCATAATTTAAAATTCATTTCCCCCCAAAACCCATTTTCACCCACCGACCTCTAATTCATTCTAATAAACAAAAAAAAGTGTAGGATTGAATCTTACCTCATCATGCTACCGTCTGCGTGGTGGCACCTCCAGCCGCTGCACTCGTGGTCCCCTCGATCCCTCTCCTACCTCTGCCATCACCAAATGACCTCTCACTATCCAACCAATCAATCTAATCAAATCGATCCCACCCAACTCGTGGATCCACCTATCGACCAACTATCACCTGCCATGTGGCTTGCTAACTCAATCCTCGTCTCAATCTATCACTTTCCACCTTTTTCGCTCTCTCTTGTCGTTTTCCCCAAATTTGATAAAAGACAAATGATTTGAAAAATACAAGTAATTTTTCTTTTTATAACCTACCCGACTTGATTGGTGACAGGTTTTACCTAAACCGACATCGGTCCTATGCCCTAGCTTACCGTGGTGGTCAAGCTTGACCGGCATCGGTTCCCTTCAACCGTCATCAATTTACCTGCTTAGTCTTTTTTCTACCCCCTACCCCCAATTTTTGACCTGAATCCTTTTTTATCTTACCCACACCTCACTTGGCCACTTCACTTGACCCTCTTGACCTTATCATTTACCCCCTCACCTTGTCCTCCTTTTGGGACTCATTATTTTACCCATACATCGGCCCTACCCATGCCATGACCTAGATACTTGGACCTGGAATGTTGCTAGTGACCTTTGACCTCATGTGTTCACTATACCTTGTGGAACTATTACCTATGTTGATGGACATACTGACCTTACCTTGCCTCTTGTCGTGACCGTTTATCCTGACCCAACCCTTGGGTGTACTGGAACATACCTACACGTTCCTCGCACCCGACTGCATCATGTTTCTCACATTCACCTAACAATGGCCCCTTTCATCCCGCTCTAATATTAATTTAATTAAATTGTCATATCAAACCAAATTGAGATAATACCCACATATCTCATCTAGCCACCTCAAGATGTCATTTCCTTCATTTAATACTTCTTGTTGATGTCATAACCAAGGTGTGTCAAGAGTACTTTAACCAATCTAGTAGTTGATTGTATTTATTTTTGTATTTTCTGGGGGATCTCTTTAATGTCTTAAGGACTTCTTGGTAAAACCTTATTTAAATCAAACTATGAAAACTTGTTGAAAGTAAACACACTGAAAGCTTTGCTGAAAGGAAACACACTGTGTAGAATGGAAACACACTTCTTGGAAAATAAACACACTTGCTTTTGAAAGTAAACACACTTGCTTTTGGAAATAAACACACTCAATTTAGAATGCTTGAAAACAATTGCAAGAAATATAAGAATCTATCTAAACACCTACAGGAACAAGTATACAACAGAGTTTAACTAAAAGAATTAAAACAATACAGAATTAATAGATCTAAGCTATTTGCTGAAGAAATATAAATACCAAATAAACAAATATCTTGGTCCTTGGGGGAGTGGGCCCTTGCTCCTCCTGAATCAGGATTTAACAACTCAGAATTCTCTCAAATAGGAATGGATATTTTATTGATAAAACATTCAGAATTACAAATGTACTGGATCTGAGTACTTAGTCTATTTCTCTTCTTTGTTCTATTTCTTCTCATTTCTATATATTCTATTTTATATATATATTCTATCTACTGCAGGTCTACTTTTATATACATTTTACAATCATAGTTGTCTCAATGATTCTGATGAAATCGAATCATGCCCGAATAGATGTTGAGTTGGATTGCATGGTTGATCAAATAGCTATAGGATAACTCTCCCTAGATCTACGTTTAAAAATCTTCTCGTCCTTCCTGATTGAAAGGGTTGTAGATGTAAAATCTCTAGATGTGGTTTAAAATAGATAACTCCCATGGTTCCAAAACTTCAGAGAAGTTCCAGAACCATAGGAAATTGTTAAGGATCAAAACTGTGAGAGTTTCGAGAGCTATCCCAGGAGTTCCGGAACTAAGTCTGAAAATTCTGGAACTAAATACTAGAGTTCCGGAACTAAGTCTGAAATTTCTAGAACTAGATGATGACTGTGTGATGGAGTTCCGGAACTAGCTTGGAAGTTTTGGAACTAAGCTACGTAGGAACAGATGTTGCTGAAAACAAACTCGAACGCTTCCGCTTCATTTTCCTCATTGATTTAGACCCGCTTTATTACAAAACTAAATTCAAACACACACTTGTTAGGAATTCTAGAGCTTTTAACATTAGAATCAAAATCAATCAAAAGATAGACAATTACATCCTAACTCATATCAGATCAACTAAAAGTCACACAATGTAATCAAACTTAATCAAAAGGAGAGTAAGATGAGATCATATATTATACATTAATCAGACATATTCTGGCCTCATCATTTCCCCCAAACTTACTTGTTTGTAAGTCCCTTTACAAACTTCATTCTTCAAAAGTGGGGTTATAAGTTCTGCATTCCATTTGATTGCTTAGATCAAATGGTTGAAACTAGATTTTCCAATGTTTAAACTTGGATGTACTATACCCTACTCCTTCTTCTATTTTCCTCTCCCACTGTTCAAATTCAGTAGGGTCTTGAGGTTCTCTATTTTTCCAAGGAGACATGGGGGTGAGAAGTAGAGGGGCCTTGTTCACATTCCCATCCATATTTTCCCATAGGTTTCATTGACTTGGGGAATTATTGTGCATAATACTTTTTCCCTTTCTAAACTCCAGATCAGATTTTTGGGGAAATTACTTCCCTTCTTCTCAAGGAAACAGTAAGGAGTTCCCACCTCTTTGAGCATCCTTCATAAATATCTTCAAAATTTTCCTCCTCATAGGAGGTGAAGGCATCCATACTCTTTTGCAGAATGGAAAGATAGTGTGTATTGAATCTCTCATCAAAGGCATGAGTTCTAAAATGTGAGAGGAAGGTAGAGGGTTTACCATAATGAGCTCTCATATAGAGACCTATTGAGTTGGCTTTCAATAAAAATTCAGATTCCCTTTCCTTCCATGTAATTTGGTTTTGCAAAACAGAGACAAATGCATTGAGCTGGATCTCCCCTACATACAAGTTGATCATAAATCTTGTGTTTTTCTCTAGCATAAAATTGCAAAGATAAAATTCACACAGAAGATTTTTTTCTCAGGGCTGAGAGAGAGAGTAAGCTGCCATGAATTTAGATTCATCTTTGAGTTCATGTGGAAGCCCACATGCAATCCTTGACAAGCTGCCAAGTGAATGAACTGCTCTTCTAAAAACACACTATATGCAGGAGAGGGCCTCCTGCAGGCAAGTAATTTCTCACTCATAATATAGACCATATGAATTTTTGCAAGACATTTATATTTATTTCCTTCCTCCTTATAAAATTTTTCTTCCCATTCCTTTCTTGCCTTCATCTCTTCCTCCATCTTGGTCTTTAATTCTTCATTTAATGTTTTGGCTTCTCTGAGCTCCCTGCAAGTATCATTCCATAGTTGTTGGAGAGGAAAATAGGTCAACTCAGTCTATGTGCAGAGACTATGGACACAACACTCTATTTTCTGGAAGCCTAAAATTCTTTCCTCTTTTCTATCAGCTATTCCTTGGTTACTTTGATAATTCCTCAGTCTTGGCTGCAAGCTGAGTTGTTAGCTCTTCAATGAGCATCTCCCTTTGTTCCAATTTGAGCTTGAGGAAATCCAATTCCTCATATTTTTCTCTGATAATGAGCTCTGCTCTAGACAAGAACAGAGCCTATTTAACTTGTTGTCTTTCTTCTTCCTCTGAAATTATTTGAGGAGTTGGGCATTCTTCCTCTATCAAAGGAAATTTTCCTTTTCTTATCCTGGATGCCAACTCTTCTTCTTCATGTGGCACTGCTGATGGTTCAGCCAATTCCTGAAAATATTGCTCTTCAAATCTCTCTTCTCCTCTATCCATTTCAGCTTGACTTGGCTCAGAGGAGTCATGGCCATACTGCCCAAAATGTTAGCAACTTCTTCTTCCATCCTTTCCTACTCACTCCTTTCTTCTAGGGTTTCCCTTGACCTCTTATGAATTTTTCTTATCTGGGGAAGTTCAACATGCCCAATAGTGAATTTCCTTCTAGATCTTCTTCTTACTATTCTTTCTTGCTCTTGTGTGGGTGAGCTATCACCATCAAAGACAGATATTGGCTCCCCTGAAGTTCTGTTGTAGAAGAAGGAATTTCCTTCACAGGTATAGAAGGCTCTACTTTTTTTATCTTTCTCACCGACTTCTTCTTTTTTGGTATATTTTCTCTTTCCATTTCCCTTTGTCCTTCTATAGGGGCATCAATTTCTAGATTAGCTGAAGGAGAGAATGGGGCTGGAATTGTTCTTCTGATAATATTAGGGTTTTTCTTGAACTTGCCAAGAAACTTGTCCCAAATTTCTTCTCCATTCTTCTTTGATAGGAAATGGTGCTGACATATCAAATGAATTAGACCATGATGCCTAATTATTCCCAACACCCCAGAATACCTCTGAGCCATGGTCTGAATGGAATAAAAAAGAAACCCTAGGAGGTTTATTATGTATTCAGGTTTGGTGGCTCCATACTTCAGATATATGAGCATTTTTAAGACTTCTTTTCCCACAGACCCAAACTGACCATCACAGGTTAAATATTTTACTATCCAAAATGCTACCCTATCAAAGGGTTTGGGAAAACTAGCCCTTCTGACCCCTTTTATGATTTTCTTTGTATTATAGATGTTGGGGTTAGCTTTTCTTCTTTGTATAAGACTTTTTCTTTCAAAGTCCCCTTGGCAGGTTGTGGGACATGCACAATGGGCACTCTAGACACATTACTTACAAGTATTTACAGAAAAAGGAATAAATACATTTCTCACCTTTGTTCTGGATTGTTCTAGGTTTATGACAAATTCTCTTACCAATTCATCATTATGCCTTGAAAATTTCTTCAGGAATTCAAGCCATCCTACATGCTCAAAGATGGATGCCACTTCTTCATCTGTGAGTAGCTGGGAATCATCCTCTGGTTCAGATTTCTTCTTAATCCCCATATCGGCTTGAGTTTTGTCTCTTTTGATTTTGTGTGAATTGGTTGCAGGCCCTTTTTCTTAGCTGCGAACTAATGAATTGGCTGGAACCTCTGTTTTTAGCTGTGGAACCTTAGTTCTTAGCTGTGGAACTTCTGAATTCTCTGTTCTTTGCTGCATGGAATACAAACTCAATTCGCTGCTCCTTCCTCAAAATATCTCTGCAACTTATTTCACTTGATTTTTGCAATAATGATTACTAATGATAACCATGCCACCACTTATTCCATCCAAATCAATTTCATGATTACACACTTGTAATCATAATGTATAAATAGATGACTCATCATACCTACTTTTAAATTAAGTCACATCACACATGCAAACATTTAATCAACCCTAAATGAGTTAAAAGACATAATTACCATCCTTGATGATGTAATCCTTTTGCTATGATGACTCATCATTCCTACAAGTGGAACAAAACATGATTAGATAAGACAACTAGAATTCAAAAGAATTCCTTTATTTGAACTAGCCAAAAAGAGGTCAACCGCCATTTGTTGGTTTTCAATTGACCTTTGAGAGAATTTTTATTATTTTATATATATTTTTATATATATTTTTTGGGGAAGAAAATGCCATTTGCTGGTTTTCATCTTCTTCCCTTTATTCTGGATCTATCATCTAGTTATTTGATCATTTTGGAAGAACTGGGTTCTTCCATATGATCAAATTCTTTGTCTGCTTCAATCTTCCTCAAAAATTCATCCTTAGTGGGAGGCTTCCTATAGAGTTTCAGCCTATGTCCATTGACCAAGAGTGTTCATTGTTGCCATCAATGGGAAGTAACTGAATAGAACCATTGTCAAATATTTATTCAATATGATAGGGTCCCAACCATCTGGTTCTCAATTTTCCCTTGAACTATTGGTACTTAGAATCAAACAACAATGCCCAATCTCCTACTTTGAATTTCTTTTTTGATATGTATGTCATGCCATTGCTTCCTTTTCTCTTGAATCATCTCTGTCTGTTGAAGTGCTTCCAACCTTAATTCATCCAACTCATTGAGTTAAAGGATTCTTTCTTTTTGAGTTGCATTCAACTCAATTCCCACCTTCACTATTGTCCTCAATGTCTGAAGTTCAAATTCTATAGGAAATAAGGGATTTTTCCCATAGACTAATTCATATGGTGAAAACCTGTTGTAGTTTTCCAAGTTGTATTATAATGCCCAGACAGCTTCAAGTAGTCTCTTTACCCAATCTTTTCTCCCAACTTCAACCATTTTGGTAAGGATGTTCTCAATTCTCTGTTTGTTACTTCAACTTGTCCATTTGACTGTGGATGGTAAGGAGATGACTTCCTATGATTGATTTGGTAATACCTTGTGAAATCTTGGATCATATTAGACATGAATTGTGGTCCCTGATATGAAACTATGCTCCTTGGTGCTCCAAACTTTATCATAATTTTGTTCCAAAGGAAATCAACAACTGCTTCCTCAGTGGCATTTGTCAATTCCTACACTTTTGTACCCATTTTGTCACATAGTCAGTACATACAAGAATATATTCCTTCCCTTGTGAAGGAGGATTAAAGGGACCAAAAATCCAATCCCCATCTCTCAAATGGTTCAACCACAACTTGAGGCTGAAGAGGCATTTCATTGGTGAAAGTTGGTTGTCCCATCCTTTGACAAGGATCACACCTCTTGATATATCTTTTCACATCCTTGTACAAAGATGGCCAATAATAACCAGTGCCAAGTATCTTATGAGCTGTTATTTTTACTAAATAGTGTCCTCCACTTGGTTCATCATGACATGCTCTGAGGATGTCAAAGATTTCATCCTCTCTTACACACCTGCGCAAGACAAAATTAGGACCACACTTAAATAGCATTCCATTTAACCATTTGAATTGTGCACTAGTTTTAATTAACTTCTTTATTTGTTTCTTAGTGAAAGAAGGAGGAAACTTCCCTGTTGCAAGATAATTTTCCATATCAACAAACCATGGTGTACTTGCTGAGATTGCAAATAGTTGTTCATCTGGAAAGTTATCCTTGACTGGATCTTGCTCCCCTATGGTGGTTAGTCTTGACAAAAATCAGCTACCACATTAGATTTACCTGGATTGTCCACAATGGTAATATCAAATTCTTGCAAAAGTAATAACCATCTAATGAATCTTCCTCCAACCACTAGTTTGTTCATTAAATACTTAATTGTTGAATGATATGTGTGTACAAATATCTTGTACCATGTAATGTAATGTCTGAATTTATTGATTGCATAAATCACAGCAAGAAATTCCTTTTCAGTGGTGGTGTAATTCTTTTCAGTGGGAGTAAGATTCTTGCTAAGATAGTAAATGGCATACATCTTTCCTTCCTCATCTTTCTATCCCAATACTACACCAATGGAATAATTTGAGGCATCTGTTTGGATATGAAATGGATTTTCCCAATTAGGACCTCTCAATATTGGGGCACTGATTAATTTGTCTTTAATTTCTTCAAAAGCATGCTGACACTTTTCATCCCAAAGAAATTCATAGTCCTTGGTTAGCAAATTAAACATGGGGGAAACAATTTTACTGAAATATTTTATAAAGTGCCTATAGTACCCAACATGCCCTAGAAATGATTTGATATCTATGGGGGTCTGAGGAATAGGTAAATCTAAAATGATCCTAATTTTGTTTTGATCCACCTGAATTCCTTTTTTTGAAATATGGTGTCCTAATACAATTCCCTCATCCACCATCATCAAACATTTTTCATCACTAAGAGATAGGTTGTGTTGTTCACATCTTGTTAACACTCTGTCCAGATTTCTCAAAGCATCTTCAAATGTATCTCCATGTACAGTGAAGTCATCCATATATACTTCAACACAATCATTTGTTAGATCAACAAAGATTACAAGTACAACTCTCTGGAAAGTTTAGAGAGCATTACATAAACCAAATGGTAACACCCTATAGGAAAAGGTTCCCCATGGACATGTAAATGTAGTTTTTCTTGATCTTCAATAACAACTCGATCTGATTGTACCCACTAAAGCCATCCAAGAAAGAAAAGTATTGTTTACCTGAAAGGTTATCTAGGACTTGATCTATGAATGGTAAGGGAAAATAATCTCTCATTGTGGCTTTGTTTAGTTCCCTATAGTCAACACATATTCTCCATTTTCCATTCTTTTTGGGAACAATTACAAGAGGAGATACCCACTGGCTATCTGAGATAGGGTAGATGAAACCTACTTGTAATAGTTTTTCAATTTCTTGTTTGACTATATCCCTTAAAGTTGGGTTAATCCTTCTTTGAGGCTACCTAACTGGTTTAATGTTTTCAAGTATAGATGTGATGAGTGCAGATACTTGGATGAATCCCCTTCATATATTTATAATCCCAAGAAAAATATTTAGTATGATTTTTTAGAACATCAAACAATTTAGCTTCTTCATCCTCCTTCAACCAAAGCTATTAATGTTTAAAGTTTTACCTAGTTGAATTTCAACATGCTTGGTTCCAATATGTGATGAACTGATTTGTGGAAAGGGTTTCATTAAAGTATTTAATGGACATGCATGTGGTAACAACATATGGTATGTAGCAACATCTCCAAAATTTCCTTGAGACAAAATACTGGAAAAGGACAATAATGAGAATTATGATACTTATCTCTTTGCAGGCCAAATTCTCATCACTGCTACTTTCTAGAAATTCTTCACCACTTCCTGATGTACTTGAAACTGAAGCTACTAATTCATCCTCTCCCCATGAGAAATCTCATTCCTCCGGAGTGAAATCATTTTCAATCAAAGAGAACTATTATTGTCGTGGTTCCGGAACTAAATGTGGTGGTTCCAAAACTAAGTTCGCAGGTTCGAACTAAGTTCATAGGTTCCAAAACTAAGTTCGTGGGTTCCGAACTGAATTTTGTAGGTTCCAAAACTAAGTTCGTAGGTTCGAAACTAAGTTCACAGGTTCCGAACTATTTCTGATTGCTCGAGGACAACAGGTTCTCATCCAATGGTGGATTAATCATCTCTTCTACTTCTCTTACATGATCCTATAATGTGATCATAGCCAAAGAAGACAAATTTTTCTTATTAGTTTCAGGAGAATCAACCCATAATTGTTCATGATTGTCAGTAAAAGGTTGTGTAGTAGGATATAAGGAAATTTGTTTAGAGTTCTTACCATTCGAGATTGTCATATCACCTGACCTGCAATCTATCAAAGCAGCAACTGTAGCTAACCATGGTCTACCCAAAATAATGGGATAACCCAATGTTTTACCTTTTGGCTACAGTATAAGGAAGTCAACTGGATATTCCCATGACTCCACCATAACTACCATGTCTTCAATAATTCCTTCTGGTTTTGCTACAGACTGATCTGTCATCTGCAATATGGTATTAGTAGGTTATATACCCATTAATGGTAATTTTTTCAGAGTATCCATTGTCATTACATTGATAGCAACTCCCAAATCTATCAAAACATTATGTACATCCTTATTTCCTATAGAGATAGAAATAACAGGACTTCCAGGATCTCCATATTTGGGAAGTAAAATTTTTCCTACTAATAAATCAACAAGTTTCCCATCTACTTTGATAGTCTTGGGGTACTGTTTCTTCCTTCCAGGATTTTTCATACATAACATTTTGATTAATTTGTTCAATTCTAGAATATCTTTAATTTCTTGTAATAATGGTATTTCAATATTCAATTTCCTTAGTTCCTGTACCAATTTAGACTCCTTGATTTCTATAGCTTCTTTGAATCTCTGGAAATGGAGTCTCAGAGTGTTGCTATCTGGCTCCTTTTATTTTCTTTCTATATCCTCTTTTGGAACAACAGTACTAGGAATTTCATTTTCTTCTGTCATTTCAGTGATTATAAGGGGTGGACTGTTAATGATTTTCCCAGATCTAGTTTGAATATCCTTACAATCCATAGCATGTAAATCAACTAATTTTTCTGGTTCTATTCCATAAACAAGAGTTGTTTGTTTGTTTCTTGGATTTTCTATTGGTTGTGCTGGCATTTTGTTTGGACTACATTCTTATTTTGTGAATTTTGTAGGGGATCCCATGATGGCCTGTTGATTCTGATTTGGATATGTTCTTCCTTGGGAATAATTATTAGGGTTCCATCTAGGTTGTGACCAAGCATAAGGATTTCCTTGACCAGCCCATGGTTGTTGATGTCCCTGAGCATACCAAGCTTGATTTTCCCAATCTTGAGGGTTCCAAGTTGGTTGAGGTACCCAAGGTGGTTGTCCCCAATTTTGTGGTACTACCTGAGCATCCCATGGCATCGTCCATGGATTAGGAACTGATCTTGGCATAAAATGCCCTTGGTTAGGTTGTCTCTGAACAAAATTCAATTCTTCTATTGTAGATGAGGCACTGGTTTGTTTAAGCTAATTTTTAATAATAGGAAGTAAAGAACAAACATCAGTATCATGTTCTTTAGATTCACAGATAAGACACATTTCTGTTTTATCCAAAGGACAGTCTCTTAATGCATGCTTCTTCCTACATCTAGGACAATACATAGCCAATGGTTCAATTTTGGAATTTTCTTTAGCTTGTAATCCATCCATAGTAGAGGTTAATTACACTAAAATGTTTGTTTTAAAGTTTGCTAACTCATCCATTAGTTTGTTCATATCTGGATTCATACTTTTCACTGATTTTCCTTTTCTAGGTCCACCTCTCGTTCTAGAATAGCTTCTACAAATCTCTTTAATTCCATTCATTCTTATCTGATCAATGTCTCCACCTCCTATCAAGTTAAGGGCTTCTCTAGATTCGTCATCCAAACCTTTAAGAAAAATGGTTTTACTTAACTCCTCTATAAGCACAAATCCACATCTTTTTCTAACAAAGAGGAATCTGTCTAAATAGTCTTCTATGTTTTCATCATCCTCCTGCTTGATTTTGAAGAATTCTTCCTTCCTATTTCTCCCTCTATAATAATCTGGTATTTATCTAGGAAGGCAAGTCTCCATTTGTGCCCAAGTGCTAATAGAGTTGGATGGTAATCCCATGAACCACCTCATTGCTGCATCCTTCAAAGTGGATGGAAACAACTTGAGTTTTTGATTATCTATCTTATAATCATAGGTCTGACATAGTACCTTGAACTCAAATAGAAATTGGTCAGGATCTTCAGATGACATCCCTCTAAAGGTGGGTAAATGTGTAGGTGAGATATTTTTCATTGATGTATCATCATCTCCCAATTGGATTGGATAGGTAAAGGTCCTATTAGGTTCTCTCTCAGCTTCTCGTGCCATTTTAAAAATATTTTCTAAATTTTCCTCCCAATCAATGTGGTAAGCAGTATGCCTTGGGGAAGGTGAAAAATCAAGAGTAGGAGGTTGACTACTCAATTGAGAATCAAAACTTACCCTAAATGGATCTTGAGTAATAAGCTTTCTCCTAAAAGTTCCACTTCCTTCAGGTGACTGATCTAAGAATTCCAAAAATGGAAATTTTGTTTCTTATCTGACAGGGGATGATGGTGCTTCCAATTCTTGATCAATTTCCTTACTTTGACTAGAGGATGTTATGAATTCTTGTGAAGATGTTTTTGGGAGGAATCTACCCTGTGAGTCTCTTGGTCTACTCATATATTTTGTGATATAGTAGGGAAGATCCTTCAACTACTAGATGTATGATTTGTTGCTCTTGCTAACACTTAATTAGAAAGTTCCAACTAGTGTTCCCTGAAAATGGCACCAAAATGATGGGTGTCATCATTCCCTTCATTTAATCAACTTCTTGTTGATGTCATATCAAACTAGGGGTGTGTCTAAAGCTATATGCAACAAGAGTACTTTAACCGATCTAGTAGTTGATTGTATTTATTTTTGTATTTTCTAGGGGATCTCTTTAATGTCTTAAGGACTTCTTGGTAAAACCTTATTTAAATCAAACTATGAAAACTTGCTAAAAGTAAACACACTGAAATATTTTTTGAAAGGAAACACACTGTGTAGAATGGAAACACACTTGCTGCTGGAAAATAAACACACTTGCTTCTGAAAGTAAACACACTTGCTTTTGGAAATAAACACACTCAATTTAGAATGCTTGAAAATAATTTCAAGAAATATAAGAATCTATCTAAACACATCTATAGAACAAGTATACAATAGATTTTAACTGAAAGAATTAAAACAATACAAAATTAATAGATCTAAGCTATTTGCTAAAGAAATATAAATACCAAATAAATGAATATCCTGGTCCTTGGGGGAGTGGGCCCTTGCTCCTCATTGAATCAAGGATTTAACAACTTAGAATTATCTCAAATAGGAATGGCTATTTTATTGATAAAACATTCGGAATTACAAACATACTGGATCTGAGTACTTAGTCTATTTCTCTTCTTTGTTCTATTTCTTCTATTTCTATATATTCTATTTTTATATATTCTATCTACTATAGGTTTGATTTTATATACATTTTACAATCACAGTTGTCTCAATGATTCTGATGAAATCGAATCATGCCCAGAATAGATGTTGAGCCGGATTGTGGTTGATCAGATAGTTGTAGGATAACTCTCTCTTGGATCTACGTTTAGAAATATTCTCGTCCTTCCTGATTGAAAGGGTCATAGATGCAAAATCTCTAGATGTGGTTTAAAATAGATAACTCCCATTGGTTCCAAAACTTTGGAGAAGTTCCAGAACCATAGGAAATTGTTAAGGATCAAAACCGTGAGAGTTTCGAGAGCTATCCCTAGGAGTTCCGGAACTAAGTCAAAGTATCGGAACTAGATGATGACTGTGTGATGGAGTTCCGGAACTAGTTTGGAATTTCAAGAACTAAGTGGGAACAAAGTTAAAAACATCTTGAACTAAATGATGACTATGAATTGATGGAATTCTAGAGCTTTTAACTAGAATAAAAATCAATCAAAAGACATATAATTAATCCTTCATATCAGATAAACTAAAAGTCACACAATGAAATAAAACTTAATCAAAAGGAAGTAAGGTGAGATCATATATTATGCATTAAAAACATATTGAATCACTTCCTTTGTTTAAATTTTATTTGGTCATCTCATTTCCTCGAGTTCCTCCGATTTAGAGCTCTCACGATCAGTTTGGATCAAGAAGTCAAATGTGCAATTCAAACACACATTTGTCAGAATTCCTCCTAGATCTATTTTCAACATTTGAAGACACATTAGAATCGGGTGAAACAAGTTTCAATCAAAAGACATAGATGGAAATTAGGATGATAATCCTTCATATGAGAAGGCCGTTGAGAATCTTTTCTAAGGAGAACATGACAAGGCTCAAGAACTCCAAGATAGGAACAAGGGAAAATATCAGAGAAGATGCAGAGTATTGAGGGCTCCACAACATCCACAACATACACATATAGAGACACAACATCAAGGCTACTAGTAGCGAGAGGGCTAGATAGACTCAAAGCATACATATAGGTAGATCTAGAGTAGATGTTGTTGGAGCCAAAGATAGGAGACATGTTATTCAATAGGTATACCCACTCACATACAACATTCTACTAGGGATGGTCCAAAGAGGATCAGTTCACCGAGTACATTAGGGATGCCATCTCAGAGGGGTATAGGAGGATGTTTTATTTGTGGGTCCCCTGATCAGTATGTGTGCATGTTTCCACACAAACCCACTACCCTTGATATAACAAAAGCCCCTAGATCCAAGTAGACAGTGGGTGATGTAGGACATGCCCATAATGTATATGTAGCGGTTGATAAGTGCTAGGCGATCATCAGTCACAATTATTGAGATGACAAGTACTATTAGGGGTATTTCTTTCTTAGTACTATTTGATTAAGGTGCTTTAGATTATTTTCTATCTCTTACGTAGTGGAACAAAGTGGGACTAGTTTTGGCTAGGTAGCTAGATAGTGGCGAGTTGAGTTGGCCTCTAGGGCCAAACTTGTTGTGGAATCATATGTGGAGATTTGCGTACTTGATTTGGGAGTCTTCTCCACTACACTTGACCTCTGAGTTATACCTCTATGATCATATCAGGTTGTTTTGGGTATGGATTGGCTTAAGGCTCATCGAGCCAAGGTAGATTACAGGAATAAGGTCATTGAATGTCAGGATGATCTTGGGAGCTCGGTTGTGATTACATGGATGGAGAGGCCTAACTCTTTGTGCATGATCTTAGCTAAGTAACTCAAGCAAATAATGTGTAAAGGTTGTTTGTTATTTTCTATCACCATCATTGATTAGTCGGAGGGCACTCCGCAGCATTCACCCTTAGATGACCATGTAGTTTTGAGGGTGTATGCAGATGTGTTTCGTGGTTACAACCTTATAGAGAGGTGGATTTCGCCATTGATATAGTGTCAAGATCTACACCCGGTTTATAGGGCACCTTATCGATGACAACCTCATAGCTTCATGAGCTCAAAATATAGTTCAAGGATTTATTAGAGAAGGGTCTCATTCACCCTAGTGTATCTTCTTGGGGAGCACTAATCATATTTGTGAAGAAGAAGGAAAATTATCTCAGTCTTAGTGTAGACTTTAGGAAGCTCAATAAAGTCACAATAAAGAACCTTTATCCGCTCCCTAGGATTGATGATTTTTTGATTGATGCGGGGAGATTGGGTGTCCTCCAAAATTGGTCTCAAGTCGGGTTATCATCAATTGTGCATATTAGATGCGAGAAATCCATAAGCCAAATTTCTACACACGTTATGGATATTATGAGTTCATGTTTATCCCATTTGGTTTGACCAATGTCCTCGCTTTCTTCATGGTCTTCATCAATGGATTATTCATGACCTTTCTAGACTACTTTTTCTTGGATTTCCTAGAAGATATATTGATTTATTCTCGTTTTGACGAGGAACATGAGGATCATTTGAGATAGGTACTAGAGGTTTTGAGAGAGAAAAAGTTGTTTGGGAACTTGAAAAGTGGAGCTTCTTTGAGATGGAGATTCAAGACTTGGGACACATCATATTAGGTGAGGATATCTTAGTAGACCCCTCTAAGATACAAGCTATTATTGAGTGTGCGGCGCCACATCGATTCATCGAGGTTAGGAGTTTCATAGGGTTAGTAGGTTATTACCACATATTTTTAAAGGACTTTTCCAATATTTCTCACCCTATTACTTCTCTTCGAGAAAAGGGTAGATGTTTGATTGGTTAGAGAAGTGTGAGCGGGAATTCTAGTTGATTAAGGAATGGTTAACCAAGACGCCCATGTTAGCGGTTGCGGATATGACAGAGGAGTTTTTAGTTTGTACTAATACATCACCGGAGGGTTTGGGAGCGGTTATTATGCACGAACATCAGGTTATTACCTTTGATTCACGTAATCTCAAAGATTAACAAGATTTTTCAAGATTAACATAGATTAATTCGAGATCTATTAGATTTATCAAATAGGGAAAGTTTCTTAAATAGTCTCAGAGCTTGTCAATAGATGTACACTTGCAACTATCTTGACATGATCAAATCTAAAACACAGGAGATTTAATAGGTTTCGAGACGGTCTCTTAGGAAGATGGGCTTTCTCAAATTTTGTCATAAAAATTAATACTGACCATTTACAAGAGTATCCTCATTGCTTTTATACAATTCACTCGCTCACCGATCCAAAATTTTCCCCCCAAAAAGAGGAATATTTGAGGAATCCTTTGCTTGCTACCAATTTGTCTCGAAAAGTGATGTTTAAAAAATTCACACCCAAAAGCTGCCATGTGGACAAATTATGAGCTGATCACATTTCTTAGACCCTCACCATGAATGGGATGCCATGCCACAACTTTTTAATATTCCTTTTAATCATTTTTATTCTATCATGCAAGAAATCCCCTTTTAATCATTTTTGGTGGCTCTGTATAGATGGATCTAACAAGAAATCCTTTTCACCCTAGAGGAAACACCTTGAGAAATGAGTGACCTCGCATGGATGCCTTCATTCATGCCTCTCAGAAATGATTTTCCACATATGGACTATTCCACATACCTGCGTTGTGAGTCCAATTTGGCCAAGTGCAAAGAGGAGTCTGCGGAAACCTTCACGTGTTTCCTTGGCGCAACTGCAAAGGTGAAGTACCGAGGTAATCTCTCAAATGAGTGCGGGACTTCCATGTGCCCTTGGCCATTAAAAAAGTCCCAGTATAAAAGGAGCTAGCAGAAGTCTCCGTGTGTTTGATTGGTGCACTTTTGATATGGCGCCCAAAATCATAGACCTCAAACCAGCGTGGGATCACCATGTGTCTCGACCTAGAAAAATTGCCTTTTAGCCTTTGAAAAAGTCTCAGTATAAAATGGATCCAGTGGAAGCCTCCACGTGTCTCTTTGGCGCACTTTTTATATGGTTCCCAAAAGCAAAGCAACCCTAAACAAACACATAATCACCACGTGTCTTAGTCCAACAAAGTTGTTGAAAATGGTTAAGGACCAGTGGAAGGTGCCACATGCCTAGGGTCCGAGAAAGTTTCTTCGGCCATTGAAAAGTATAAGTATGGGAAGACCTAGCAGAAACCTCCACGTGTCCCTTTGGCACTTTTTCAAAATTAAAGTATAGGGGTAGGTCCCACATAGTCGTGGGCCCCATGTGTCCAAAACCCAATAGAATTGCATTCGACACTAAAAAAATTTTAAGTATAAAGAGGAACCAGCGGAAGCCTACACGTGTCCCTTCGGCACTTCTTCAAAAGTAAAGTACAAAAAGGCAGGTCCTAAATAGGTGCGGGCCCTCTATGTGTCCCGAGGCCTTAGAAAATTTTAAGTATAGAGAGGAGCTAGCGGAAGCCTCCACATGTCTCCTTGATGCAACTACTAAGGTAAGACCCAGAGGCAGATCCTTAAATGAGTGCTAACCCTCCACGTGGAAAAGCTTTGAGTTGAAGTGGGCCTTAAAGTTTCAAAATGCCCCCCGACTCCGCCTTCCCTCTTCTAATTTTTGATGTGGGCCCCATCGGAGTTGCGGGTTACTTCATAACTTTACTCCCTCATATAAAGAGGAAAAACAGTTAAAAATTTTCCACCGACCGCCTTCCTATTTGTATCATGAAAAAATGTCACGTTTCCTTCTTCTTGGTCAAAGTAAGACTTTTCCCTCTTGCTTCATATTCTTTGAATAGCGAATCAAAGACTATTGGGGCCATGGGGCCAAATTGATATTTTTGAAAAAATAGCAAAAAATTACAAGTAATAAAATATACCGACCACATAGTGAAGATTTGAGATATAATTTGACAGGGAAAACACACCCGACAAACCGTAAAATGTAAGGAAATCACCATTTGCACCCAACATTGAATTTTTTCTTCAAGGACAAAGAATTTCAAAATGATACAAGGCCCAAATGTGATCCATGACCATGGAGAAGGATCTTTAACAACATACAAATGAATAAAACCTTTCACGCATCCATTCGGGAAATAGAAAATACGACAGAGCCCACAGATTGAAGAATTTTAAGGGAAAACTAGGGCATGATCAAATCGAGCACCAACATTGAATCGGGGATGGGAACTCCTAGCGAGTGCCACAAGAACAAATAGTAGACCAAGTGCCAAAAATAAACCATTGGGAAATGGAGTCACAAGCCAACCCTCCAGGAACAAACTGAGAAACCAACAAAAATGGCCGCCAAGGACTAGGGAAAACCAAAATCAATAAAACACAAAAAAATAACAAAAACCCACGACTTTACATTATACAATGGTGTATACATTGATTCGAGAAATGAATCAAGGAAATGTTTAAAATTATGCCATTTACTGGGAATTCAAGCAATTCCCCATCTAGGTATTTTAAGAAGAAAGTATGTTCACCAATTCAAATGTTAATTGAATAAGGGCTCATCCACAATGCATCAAAATTTCCATGTTTTCCCTTATCCTCGTGTCTGCTATCCCACAATAACACAAGATCTCCCACACTAAAAGCTCTTAGAGTCACCTTCTTATCAAACAAATTCTTCAATTTCTCTTTGAATTTTACATGCCTTTGATGGGATGCCCTTCTTTCTTCATCTAACTCAACAATTTGATTGATGTGAGCATCATAGGGACTAACCTCTTGATCTTCCATTTGTTGAAGAAATTAAAATGAAGACAATTGCATATGCAGGGGAAGCAGAGCTTGAGTTCCATACACCAACTCAAATGGGCTTTTCCAGTAGCTCATTTAACAATTATTCGATCATCCCAAACAACAAACTTCAAGCGTGTGTTGGTGCTCAAAATATTCTCACCCCATTTTGCCATCAAAATTTATCAATTCTGACCTCTGCTATATTTTCTCCCCAAGTGTTGTTCTGAGAAGTCTCTAACTTCTTTTTGCCATAATCAATCCATTCCTAGGCTAAAAATCATTTATGGATCCATAGTTAGCTCCTCATTTCTCTGTTCCTCCGAAGGAGTCTCGTAATTTGGGTCTCCGTTCTCCATTCATTTAAAAATTCAAGATTTTCCTTTCTTTCCATTTTCCACAATCGGGATTTTCCACCGTTGTCATTTTTCCCTAAATACTTGATGAAAAATGAATGGATGTAGCTTAGAGGAATGTATTCAAGCCTTGTAAACATTTCTAAATCCTTTGTCCTTGGAAAAAATGTCATCTCCAGGCTCAAATGGTCATTTTTTTGCGTTTTATGGTTTGATGGGTGTTTCTCCTAGATAAATTTGCATCCTTACATCATCAAGGAATGTGGCCTCTTTTGGTTGAATGCGTTTCAACATGGTACTTCATAAATTTTATGAATTTCCTCCACTTAGAAATTTGTCCATGTGGAGGAGCGGTGCTCATTTGAAGATTTACTTTTTGGTTTGGCCTTGGAGTAGCACCGAGAGGACACGTGGAGGTCTCCGCTGCTTCGCTTTGACTTAAACAAATTTTTATGCAGTTAATACAAATTGGCGGGATAGAGACACGTGGTGAGCCCATGCTCATTCAGGGTCTCTACTTTGGGAACCATTTTGAAATTGTGCCATGAAGACACATGGAGGCTTCTGCTGGGTCTTCCCATACTTAGTCATTTTTCAAAAGGTTTTGGGAGGTCTGGGACATGTGGAGGAACCGTGCATGTTTGGGGACTGGCCCTTGAGTTTCATTTTAAAGAAATGCCGGGAGGATGCGGGAGGCCTCCGCTCACTTTACATTTTACTCGGAGAATTTTGGTGGCCAAAATATATTGCCTCGAGACTCTAACACATGGCACCTTCTACTGAGCTTCAAGCCTTCAAACAAATTTTTCCGGCAAGCAAGGACATGTAGCGAGCCCATGCTCTTTCAGGGTCTCAAATTTTGGGGATAATCTCAAGGTGCGCCATTGTGATGTGTGGTAGTTTGAAAATTCAAAAGGGGCGGGGAAGCGGGCCATCAGGGGAAACTTAGAATTTTTTCCTCTTATTCTCAAAAGGGTTAAAAATAATCAAAATGGCCCACAAGCCCGCAAAGGACCAGTCAAGGTTTGTTTTAATGTCAATGGCGGTGGTGCAGACCCTCAGGGGAAATTTGAAAAATTTTCCTTGTAGGAGAGAGGAGTTAAAAGTGAAAAAGGAAGCGTTTTTCAGATGGGACCCACATTGGGGACATGTGTCAAGCTCATTTCTCAAGGGTGGAGGTGCAGAGAAAAATGCAAAATTTTTACTTTTTTCCAAAAGTTGTAAAAGGAAAAAGAGAACCAAGAGCCCGCTCTAAAATTAAATCTTCCATGTGGACGACCCAAATTCAAAGTAAAGATCAACAACAATTGTGTGTCTAAATATGATTTTCCCCATTTTTACTTGAAAAGAATCCTAGAAGTGTGAGTCTTCATGATTTCTTGGTATTTCCTACACACCAAACAGAGAGGGAGTTAATTTTGATATCTAAGTTTGGTGGGGGAGATCTGGAGACGTCTATCGCCATTAAAATGATCTGGCTATTGGGCTCGATATGATCTTCCATTTTTCTTCTCTCAAGCATGCAAAGAGCCATATTTGACATCCTGGGTAGAAGTGGTTGGCAAATATAAGGAAGAGTGATTTACTAGAGGAAGGAGTTGAATGCGGGAGATATTGGAAGAGATCCACCCTTGAGCACCTGACGAATTTTTATAGATTTGATTCTAGGAATCGCGATCGTAATCATGGCAAGCACTGGTGCACTCAATGTTTGGGTTTTTTGGGGGAAAAATCTGTTGCAAAATGTTATAAATGGCATGATTTTTTCCATGAAAGAGGTTGGAGTGTTACAGGTCGAAGAAAATTCCTAAGAGGAAAATTTGACAAAGCTTGTCTTTTGAGAAGTGGTCGAGAAGCCTATATATCTCTTTTGTTTTAAATTTGATCATGTCAAGGTGGTTGTGAGTGTACAACCATTGAAAATCTCTAAGATTGTTCTAGAAACTTTCCCTTGTTGATAAATTTAATCAAACTCGAGTTATTCTGTGTTAATCTTGAGCAAAATGTGTTTGTTTCATTTTGAATGTTCTGCAAATAGTTTTTCTAGTTCTTATTGCAATCTTGTATCAAAATTTTTCTTAATCACACAGGTCTCAATCCTTGTGAAAGTTTAGTGGAATCTGTAATTTCATCTCTCGAAGAGCTTTCATTTGGGAGTGAAATAAACAATTTAAAATCACTTTTCTTTCATCATTGTGTGAGATTGTCAGTAAACCTTTGGGCATACCTCGGGCATGACTGGCCTTAGATCTTGATGCTTTATTGGGTCTTCCAACTCAAGCCTTCATGTTAGAATCTCATAGATTGTGTGAAAAAGTGCTAATTTGGGCCTCCATTGAAGCACATATTCTGGTTAAAGGAACATTTTAGCTATTCTGAAGCATTATGTTGTCTAAGCTTTCCATTTTGTAAAACTTTCAAAGATCTGGAAAAACAAGTTCATTCTGCCTCACCTCCCTCCAAAAATTCATTTAAAACAACCAATCCTACCCATACTACCCCTGTTTGTCATGTATGTATATAAATGCATAATTTTTACTACCAAAAATGTAGAAACAATCAGGATTCCAAATGTCTTTAGTAGCCTGAACCTTTCTAGAGAATATCTCCACTATCTAGAGTGACAACTCATGAGAGTTAGATTTTGTTGCATTGATCATATTTTCTTAAAGGTCTCCTTAAAAATTCATTAGGAAGGACATCTCCATCTCCTCCATAAACAACAAAGGCTACAAAAGGGTTCTCTTACCTTGGTTGAAAGGCACAACCTAAAATAGTGAGGATAGATCAAATCCTCTTAAGGTGCTACCCACTCTTTTCAAATCCTGAGTGCTAAAAAGTTAGATAGATTTCATCCCCAGCTACAAAACGACATACATAATCATCTATCTACATCCGAGTTTCTGTTAAATCCATGATGCTTGCTCGGCCTTTGAAGGAGATTAAATTTGGTACAAGAACCTCGCTCGCCCCACTTCCTTTTGTTCAACTCCAAATTTCTTCTAATTATCTTCAACAAATTTTTATTGTCGGACTCGCTTGTCCATTTCCTTGGGGATTATAATTGGAAGCATATGTAAAATTGATCCCATATTCTTGACACATAGCCACCAAAGGTTTATCTTGAAATCTCATGGCATTATTAGCAACTATTTTAGCAGTACTCCAAATCTATAAATGGTACAATTAGAATAAAATCCATGACAATTTGGTGGGTTTCCTTCTTGTTGGGAATTTCCTCCACCCACTTTTGAGGTAATCTATGGCCACTAATACCCACTTATGGCCTACACTTGAAGGATCAGAAATATCCCCAATGAATTCAATCCCCCACTGCTTAAAAGGGGCTTCAATTGATATAGGTTGCAATGGGAGGGATCCTAAAGCTTTTAATCTCCCTAAAAATGCTAACAACTTTCACACTTCCTTACCAACAGAGTTGTATCTTTGAAAAGAGTTGGCCACCAATAACCAGCCCTTAAGATCTTATGACCTTTTACTCTTCTAACAAAATTCCCCCACAAACTCCTCCATGGAGATCAACAATTATTTTAGGGCTTCATCTTCAGTAATGCATCTTAAGAGAAATCCCTCAGGGTTCTTCCAAGCTAACCCAAAATCAGTAATGACATATTTTTGGGAAGCTAACTTAAGTGATGTTTTTTTATTCTTGCTCAAATGTTCAAGGAACTGTAGATGTTTGAGATAAAAATGATGTCCTTGTGCAGATTCGAGAATTTATCATTTTTTCAAGGACATTCATCCTTTCTTCTTCAACTTCATTTACCTCAATTATCTATAGATTTCTCTCTACCATAAGTTTTTCTAGGCCCAAACCTCTGACCAATTTTGTTGTTTGGATGTCCATATCATACTCTTGCAATTTGTTTACCCATCGGCATCTCTTTTTGAAACCTCCATTTCTAATAGGATATATTTTACCATGGTGTGGGGAACATAAGCAATGACTTTGGAACTCAGAATATATGGCTTGAAGACCTTTGTTGCTTTTACCAAAGAAAATTCCTTCTTCTCCATGATAGTATACTTTAGCTCAGCTCCTTGTAATGCCTTACTGAAAAAGGAAATTGGTCTTTCAGCTCCCTCATCATCCTTCGCAACAACACGGATGAAAAAATACTTTTGAAGTAAAAAAAACACTTGGAAGACCTTCTTATAACTGGAGCTTCTAAAACAGGGGCATTATTTAATGATTCTTTGATCCCAAAGCAAAATCTTGAATAGTTGCTTCTTCCCATTCGATACTTTGATATTTTTTCAGCATGCTAGTGATTGGGATATTTAGTTCAACAAAGTTGGAGATAAATCCCTAATAAATTAATCTTCCCAAAAAGGATTGAATTCCTTCTTGGTTCTTGGAATAGGGAATTTGCTAATGGCTTCTACCCTTTCAGATCAATCATGACCCCTTCCTTTTGACAGAATGTGTCCAAGCAACTTTTCTTTTGAACTCCAAAATAGCACCTCTTGGTATTTAGTGAAATACCATACTCCCTGCATCTTAACAACATTTTTTCTAAGTGTTTCAAGTGGTCACTCCTTTTTCTAGAGAAAAAAGTCACATCATCTTGATATACATCAATGAAATTATTAATATAGCGAGAGAAAGCTACATCCATTGCTCTTTGGAAAGTGGATTCATAATTCATTAGACCAAAACGCATTCTAACATATACATATGTTCCCAAAGGATTGGTAAAGGCGAGTCTTGATTCGATTTGGTTCCTTCAAAACTACTTGGTTATACCCAGAAAAACTATCCAAGGTGGATAACAATTCTGAACTAGTAACCAATTGTAACATATTGTCCATATTTGGCAGAGGGTAGTTATCCTTCATTGATGCTCTATTCAAGTTTCTAAAGTCCACACATAGCCTTATATCTCCATTCTTATTTCTAACAGGTACTAAATTTGTAACCCATGATGAGTACCTTGTGGGTTGTATGATTCCTCCATCCCTCAACTTTTTCAATTCTTCTTGCATCTTCGGGAAAGGAGTGGATTGATCGGCCTTTGTTTCGCCTGAATAGAATGGTAGAAGATTCCAAGGAATTTTGTGCTGGAAAAGATCCTCTCTGTATGCTTTTAGTTCAGAATAAGACGATGCTAAGAAGTCTTGGTATTTCTTCAAGAATTGGACATAACGTCGCTTTTCTTCCTTGCTCGGATTTCTAACTAGCAGGATCTTACGTGGTTTATCCTTTGTGCCAGGTCATGCTCTTCAACATCCCTTGAGGATGAGATGTGTCTATTGATAATGCAATAAACATTATCAAAGTTTGATTCAAGTGCTACCAAACCTATGGGAATATTATTAGTATTCAACTGAATGATGTCTTTGCTAAATAAAGTCTCCTTTCCATCAGCTCCACAAACCATTGGCTCCCAATTTATATTTTGATCGACAAATTCTCCTTGGTTCTACAAAAAAATTTGCACCTAGGTGTCGTCTTCAAACAATTTCAAAGTGTTAAACATTGTTATGAACAGATGGCCTAGTTAATATCTCAATATTATACTCACAATAGGGGGATACAAGTACAATTTTCAAATCTAGACCCCAATACGACCAATTTATCTGCTAGAGTATTATACTTCCTATCATGATGTATTCTATTGAAGGAGTCAAAAATTTCAATGAAATCCCAGACTACATGTTTATACTACTTCATTCTCTTATTTTTTGGTGCATATAGGTTTCTAACATACTTGACAATTAGCTCTGAATCTCCTTTAACAATGATGTCTCTAACACCATATTTCCAAGAAATTTCTTAATCCCAATAATAAATTGCTTCATATTCTGCGCAGTATTTTTAGTGCAATCAAAGTTGAGTTTAAAAGAAAAAACAAACTCTTGTTGGTCTAGAGATATCAGAACAATACCAACACCATTTCCAAATTTAGAGCAAGTCCCATCAAAAAGTCCAAGGAGAACCTACTTGTTTAAGAGACTTGCATTGATCAATTTTGTGCTGTTACCATAAACAAATCCAACAAAGTTATCAACATCAATGTCAGTTTATAACACTTCATAGGAAGCATTATTGGGATCTCAATGAGATGTAGCATCTTCTTTTCACCATAAAACTTTACAAGGCTTCCCTCAATAGGTATAGTGGCAAAAGACATATCCATTTGCACACTCCCACCCACACTAGCAGCCCATTTTCTTGATAACATCATTCCCCATTTGGCGGGAAATCAACAATAACAACATCTAGTTTTAAGTTCTTTCTTGGGTAGGTTGCAAGTTGCACTATCAAACCCTTGACACATCCAACCACTGACACCTCTCTAGAATCCATGGTAGTGCACTTCCCATAAGTTGTTGTCACTTTGATATCTAATTCATTCATGACCTCAAGAGGCATAACATTGCATGATGCTCCGAATCAAACATACAGTTGTGTAACAACTTGTCCCTAATAATCAGAGTAGTGAAAAATGGATCTACATTTAGCTAGGACTCAACCAAGGATGTTCCAAAATATACTTCGGGTGGCTCACGTAGTTCTTCCATTACTTGGGATTTTTCCAACTCTGTAATGGTATGAGGAGTCTCAACATTGTTTACATTTCGACTTGGTTGATATTTTCTTCTTTCAATCCCAAATACTCAAAGGCCCTTTTCTTGTGCTCAAGAATCCTAAGCAGCTCAACAATTGGAACATAAATTTTGATTTGACTCAAGACTTGGGCAATTTCATAAGGAACGTATTTGGGAAAGGCAACATTTAGAGGAAGACTAACAAACTCATTTGACAACAAAGGATTTTTCATGGTCTGAGCATGGGCAGGGATACCAGTTCATGTTTGGGGAAAAAGGCCTTTTCCAGATGTATCTTTCTTAGGAGTTTCTTTTGGGATATTGGTGAGAATTGGAGTTTTTGGTTTGGCCTAAGGCCCTGCCCCTTTGACAACTTTACTCCTAGTGTTATATTCTTTTTCTTGGGAAACCACAACATTCATTAACAACTTCCTATCCTCCTCAGAAGGGATTCCTCCATCATAATTTTTAATCATTAATTCCCTTAAGTATTCAAAATCATTATTAGGAAATTCAAAATCTTGTACCATATCTATTTCAAAAGTATGAGAGGGAGGAAGGGGTAATACCCAGTGAATGCAATCCCATAAATCTGTAGTAGTTCTGGAACTGATTAATTTAGTTGTGGTTTCTCCCTTTTGTGAACTTGTAGAGAAAGCCATCATGCATGCATCATCATCTACCTCATCATCATCAGCTTCCTCAACTTATTTATCTTCATTGCATGGGGAACTGGGCAAGAAACATCTATCACACCACTCCATATCATGGACCTCTTCCACACTAACAACTCTAGTAGCTAAAGGATCAGGCACCAATTTAATTTCTCAGGGTTTGGGTTATCTTTTTCTAATCCCACAGGTTGTTTACCCCTATCATTTGATTTATGATCACATTAGGGATGATTTTCAAATATTTCTAGACCTTATGGCTCGTGCTAACCTTGAGAATCTTGTCCAATCCGTTTCTCGATCTAGCCAATTTGTAAGATATTTCTTTAATAACTCGGCGCAAAGTTTTTACAACCTCTTCTAGATGCATAAACTTACTTGATTGAGGCTTCTCTAGATTGATCAATTTGATACCCTCTCTTCTAGGAGGCTTACCAATTAGTTTGATCTTGTTTTCAATTCTGCAAAGCCATGGTGAAGGCTGCCTAAATGTTCTTGGGTTTTTGTCCCTTAAGTAATAGGAAGCGTATGATGGAAAAGTGACATGCGAACATGAGAATCTACAAGTAACTCTTCCTCGCACCCGACCTCCCGAGGTCGTGCCGAGATAGCCTTGATGGGGATGGAATACACATGGGATGCAGATAAGATAGTTAGGTAATCTTATGTCTTCAACACGTAATAGCGGGATCTACAAAACTAAAGAAAAGAAGACCCTCCTCACACGAGGCTGGTGTGATAAATCATTCGACGAGGATAGCTGCAAGGCTCCAATCAATATCGAGCTCTATCATGATCTGATCTATGGGTTATGGAATACATGGAAGATGACATGTGGGTGCTTCATATATATCTCCGAAAAGGTCATGAAAATGGAATGGATAAATGTGTAGTGGATCTTTTGGTGCTTTATGGATGATTCTCTGGTCTAGTCCAGAAATCTTTAGCTTGGTTGGCTGTTACGTTTAATAATGATAGTTGTGTGATGATGTTTGGTGGGAGTGGAGAGGACCTAAATACTAATGTTCGCAAACTAGCATCAACATTGGATTGATTTGTAGGCCCGTTGGGTTGTGGGACCTGTGGATCACAACCGTAAGTTTGTGGTTGTTGTGGACCTTCTATGGTCATATGAAGAGTCAACCCCTGATTCCGAGTATCCAGTAGTCATATTCCTTTTGGAATCTACATTTAGAACTAGAAGTTGCATGATTTTCTTAGAGTACCTAACATGTGTTCAGCAACTTAAATACGTAAGCTAGTGTCTATATCAACGAGGAGGTCTCATGCGTGCAGGTGTGGGACTCTTGAATCACAACCGAATGTTTGCTCTCTTTCAGGTCCTTCTATAGTCATACGGACATCTATCAAGGTAGTATATAATTTGGTTGATTTGACCAGAATGTGTGTGCTTTGTCATCTTCTATGTTTAATCCTCTTATCTCTGTGTGCTGATTTCTTTTTGGCCTATGGTTGTTCGGAAGACACTGAATTCGAGATTTTGGTCTATGTCAGTTATTGCTGCAACAATATTTGGTTGAGGCACAATTGGCTCAAAAATGTATTCCCTAGGCTCCCTAGGTCCCGTGATTGTCATACAAGATCAATATAAGCCTAACTAAAATGAAATAAACTAATTATGCAAGATATATCTACAACATATATATATATATATATATATATATTTTTATTTTTATTTTTGATAGAATTTTAATGAATTGAAAGAAAAACTAATCTAATATACTCATAAAATGACAACTAATTTAATAAAAAAATTAAAACAAGCAAGGTAGCCGGAGTAGCTACTTTTCTATGCGATTTGTGAGTTTATCCTAAATAACTAGATAGCTGATTAACTTAATTGAAAGATTCTCGATCCTACCTCAGAAGTGAGGAATGAATCATAATTTCTCGAAACTATCAATCCCCATGACTTCCCCTGGAAATATCAAAAATGAAACTTAACTGAAATGAAATATTTCACTACTCTAGTTGGTATGTTTTAACTAGAACTTTGTGAGATAAAAACCGGAATTTGCATAACGGTGGCGAATCCAGTAGTGTATGATTTTGTCCCCTCAAAATGATCTCCTCATTCCTTCATGTTCACATGAGTCTAGAGGAGCGTGTATATGCTAGCATCAATAGAAAAGGTATTTCAAACAATGGAAGATTTTGGATATAGACCGAATATAATGTGAGTAGGAGAGGGATAGCGCAAGTGATGAGCTTGGCGTATGCAATTCCTAGTGGGATTTATTGTGGGAATACAACAAAAGTGTACCAAGAGATTCTAGAATCTACCTTCTATGAAGAACACAACCTACAAATCTTAATGGATTCAATCTACAAATGACATTACTCGCTTTAAACTAATTTATATGAACAACAATGAACAAGATCAAGCAAGAAGATCAAATGACTTCCAACAAAGAAAGGAAAACTAACATGGATGCAAACATGAAAACAAAATGAGCTCTAAACAAGAAATTGAAAGACTAAACAATGGAAATGAGAAGTTGAGGGGCCATTTGCTTGAAAACAAGCTAGATATTTATAGATTTCACATTCACCCAAAGGTAATTCCCATTAGAACTCTTTTACCATTAAACAATGAAGAAACACTATTCCAGGGAACATAAAACATTAATACGAGCTAAGGCGGTTGAGAAAAGCTGGTGAAAGTTGAAAAATTACGCAAGTTGTGATCAAAGAAGTGTTGGAAAATGCATGAAGGACCGCCACCTTGAGCAGGGTGGCGGTTACAGACCGACGCCTAAGCACGGTGGCGGTTTCTTTACTAAAGGATAAAAAGCTTAGAAAAGAAAGGCAAAGGAACAAAACAAAGGACAAGGAACTTGGATAAAGCATTTGGGATGTTAACATATACTTCGTGAGCTTCTCTGGATCCCGAACACCTTGCGAGGTGACTTGTATCATCATTGGGGCATGTGTGACATCGTTCCGGTGGTACGGTACCCTACAATTTTGGGTACGTACATATTGCCCTTTATGGAGAAACATGTTAACCATGAAGAGGCGTAAAAAGTGGGTCCAAGTATGGCGAACGAAAATGGGAAGCTAGAAATTATACGACACGTCCATTTGTCGAAATTTCTCCATCCAAGTTCCCGCTACTGCAAAATGGAAAGAGTACTCAAGTGTAGATAGATAAAATAAATCGAAAGATAAATACTAAATTAGTATGAAATGAGGACTTACCATTTGTGCGGGGATGAGAACTTACCTCGTCGAGTGCTCTAAACACCGTGAAAGGGCATTCAAAATGAGTCAAAACACCATATATATATAACGGGACCATTTTCTTATTCATTTACGCATGTTGATTTGATAGTTTTTGAGCTTTGGGACCCACGGTGATGGTTTTTCAATGAGAGTATAGTCGAAATGTTCGTATCGAGATAAGCGATCATGCCTCGCGAGAAGAACCTCGACCCGCGAGATCTCGAGTTAGTTCTTCTTGATTTATCGTTTTTGCACCCAAAATGTAAAAATTTTGAAAACTTTGTCGTGGGGGGTATTTTTAGAAATTTCAATTTTAAATGTGTCTCTTAGGGGGACACCTAATGGGTAGGCATTTTTTTAGCTAAAACGGTCATTTTTTGTATTTTAAAGCATTTTTAGTGCATGCGACCCGTTTGTAGTCGCGATGCAGGGACCGCTGCCACGAGCGGTGGTGCTTACGAGGATCATTGCCTTTTAAGACAGCGGTTACAGAACTACCGCCCTGCTCGGGCGGTGGTTCTCTACAGAGTGTCAAAACAACACTAGTTTAAGTTTATTTTTGCATTTTTAGTATTCTTACTTGCTTTAATGATTTTTCCAATGCAATCTTGGCACTAACTTACTTCTTTTGGTAGGTTTCTGGGTGTTTTGTAGAATAAGGAAGAGTACATTAGATGGATCCGAGAGAGGGAGTGTGATTGGCTACCAGCAGTGTTAGATGCACTCTCTCAAGTTGAGCAGGATACTCTCAGAGGGCAGGCATATTGAGGATTGCACGAGTCCCCCATGTTGCAACTGCTAGTCACATATTATGTGACTTATTTTCTTATTGGGACGCTTGAGATCATAACACCTTCAAATTTCCAGTGTTAGGGGTGAGTGGACTATCATCCTAGAGGATGTCTATAGCATTTTAGGAGTCTCAATTATAGGGAGGAGAATTTCATTTGATACGGCAGTATCGAGCTCGGAGTGACTCGGTGGGCCACCTATATAAGAGACGTAGTTGTCCCTACTAGTTCAAAGAAGGGGTGAAGGTCCGTTCTATTCCTGGCTTGCCCATCCCTTTGATCCGTCAAGCCATCATGGGCATCCTTGCTTTGAGATTGATCGGGGACAAGTGAGGGGATACTTTGCTCTACTACCTGGGCCCCCATCATCACAGATTGAGGCACATGGTCGATTTATGCCTAGGGAGCCAATATGATTGGGACCACCTATCATGACTTATACGGGGTGGTTCAATTACGGGGACAGTTGATGATCCATTCGACCTTAGTTATGAGCTGCGTCTATGAGTGCATCATCCCTTATGGGAGAGGCGTAGAGGTGGAGGATCCAGGGGCCGTGAGGGTAGCTAGATGGATAGAGATGACGGTGCCTAGAGCACCCCACAAACTAGTTGCTTCCCTGACTACTGAGGATATGGAGGCCACACCTTATCGACCATGGCAAAGTTATGGGTTGAGGAGACCTTTACTTTGATTTCCTTCTCCTACACGGGATAGCTTTTGGATAGGGCGGAAAGGTAGAGACACACCCCTTTGATCGAGTGCCTCAGCAGTTCGGCCTTGCTTACATTGACATGCTTCCCCTAGTGGTGCCAGTGTTCATATCAGTTCGGGAGGCTAGGGGAGGTCCTAGAGGCCGGGGTTGGACTTTGTTACTCCTATTGTCCCTATTGTAGCGGTAGGGTGGTACGTGATTAAGAGAGAGCCGGTGCTCCTCGGGCACCTTTAGTTTGGATTTCCGCCGATCCCCGCCCATAGCAAAGTGATGATCCCATTGATATAGACTCTAAGTCTGAGGAGTTCAAAGGGGGAGAGATGGAGGAGGAGACCGAGGACATGGATATCAGTGAGTCAGGTGAGGAAGAGGATAGCGATCCTGAGAGGCATGACACTTAGGAGATCCTACAGTGAGAGGGAAGAGTAGAGAGCGGAGAGGGTGACTCTAGTCTCAGAGGAGTTACTATCTCAGGACCTAGGTGGAGAGGATGAGTTCATGGTAAGATGCCATGTTGTCCTAAACATAGGAGGAGGACATCAGTCAGTAGTGGCATCCGTGGCAAGTGCGGATCCTAGAGATCCTTCTTAGAGGCCCGGAGATCCGAGTGAGTTGTCACTCTTCTTTTGATATTTGTTTTTAGCTAGGATTGCCTTAGTTGCTATCTCTCTTTTTGTTCATCCTTGGTTTCACCTTTTGATCATTTTCTAATTTGTTTTCTCCTTTACTTGTAGAGACTACTAATGAGTGGCAAGACTTGATTCCTAGGGTATGTACGATACCACCGATGCTCCCCATGGAGAAGACTCATCTTTGAGCTATCCGTGGATGTAGGGGAGCTTTTAGCAGCCGATAGGCATCGATGTTTTTTCCCTTCTCGGCATGTGGCCAAGATGGTGACTTCCCTTCATGCTTGAGGTAGCGGGTATAGGGCTGCAGAGCACTTGATGAGGAGGAACCACTCTCATAGCGAGGCTACGACTCTTTGTTTAGGACCGTGAGCCCTCGGTGCACTCATAGGGCCGACATATAGCTGGAGTCCTAGACATGAATGTGTGCCTTCCGAGGGATACCATAGGGATTGAGAGGCCACTTTTCTCTTTTTGTAATGACCTTTGTTAGGTTGTTTATATGAGTATTTTGTATTTTCCAAGCTCATTGAGCATTTTTACCATGCCTATTGCATGATGACATTATACATGAAACTTGATTATATATATATATATATATATATATATATATATTTCTTTGGATCTAAACTCTTGGTATCTTATATTTTGTGACTCATTTTCTAAATGTGTTGTTAGACGTTTTTAGAATATTTGTTTTTCATGTTTCCATAATGTATGCAATGGAAAAAAATGATAGTAAATAGAATGTTTTACTTTATATGTTTTTTCCATGCTAATGTGAGATGATACTAACATATGGTAATCTTGGACTTTTGAACTCTTTAGGAAACGTTTGTAATTCCTTCTTATATTGGTAAAATGTGATGAATGCATAGTGATAAAGATATGAACTTTCCTAATCCCAAATCCACACAACTAGTAATACACAAGGGCTCAACACCAAGAATTAGGAAGGGCACAATTGGTATGAGTTTGATTGAATGTAATGATGAGAGAAAAACAAACCAAGAAAAAGAACCAAATTTGGACCTACACACCCACCCTACTTAGAACTACTACTAAGCTTAGAAGGCCACTTACTTTTTAGTTTATATAGACTTAGATTCATAAATGGCAACCTGGTTGACAAAATCTGGTTTTGAGGTTTTGATCTCTTTGGAATTTGGATGTTTGGATATTTTCTTTCTCTTAACATAATTTGACTTTTGTTTTTAGCATACCAAGATTTGTTAGTTTGTGTGATTGGACCCCCCACACCCTACCTCACACTACTAGTAAGAAGCATGGGTTTGTAACCAAAGGCAAGATACAGGCGAGTAAGGGCACTTCTTTCCTTTCCCAACCTCACATCACTGATAAGAGATGTGGGCTTATCACCGAAGGTTGATGCAGCAAAGAAGTGTGTAAAATAAAATATTTTGTTTGCTTGGTGCTTTTGATTTCATTTGACATTTCTGATTTAAGACTTTAGGATATCCTTTCGTTCCAAGAGATTTTAAGAGGGATAGATGTGACACCAAGAAGCTTCCAGAATAGACTGTAGGCATGGACAACTTTACCTAGTAGAAAGAAAGAACAAAGCCAAGTATGCAGGTCTTGGTATGGTTTCATCAATGTTTGTCTGTCGAAGTTGATGAGAACATTTGAAAATATTTGATAATGTTTGAAGAGATATGATATGAATATTTTTGCCAATATCTTGAGAAATTTGTAATGATTTTTTTTAAGAGTAAGCTCTGAACTATCATTTTTACAAAATGGACAGAATGAAGCAGCCTAAAAGAATAATACAATGTAGGTAGCTATAATGTACTAGTAATGACTTTGACATTTTATGTGTAAAACTACTTAAGGTGCAAGGAATTGACAGTTTCACCAAATTCCTCACCTTCTAGTGTGCACAAGAGATACACACCATTTTTGTAGTCCTTCATGACTCAAGTATGGGACCAACCATTTGGGCCAGAAATTTCTTCCTTCGCCAGTTTTCTTATCGATATGGCTTTCTAGTCTTAGAACTAGATCTCCTTCATATATTTCTCACTCATAGACTTTTTTTTATACTTCAGCACATCCAGTCAGCATAGGCTCTGTGTCGTTGTTTTGCATTTAACCTAGCCTCGTCAAGGATTTCTAGTTGAGAGAGGCATGCCTCCTTGTAAGCTTCCTCATCCAGAATCCCTTGTAATGAGATGTGGAGACTAGGTATTTCAACCTCAAGTGGGAGAACTGCTTCTGCCCGAATACTAGTGAAAAGGAGTTGCTCCTGTTGGTGTTCTTATTGAGGTTTAGTGGGCCCACAAGGCTGGATATAATTTTAAATGCCAATCTCATTTGTTTTCCTTTACTATTTTGAGGAGAATAGCTTTCAATGTTTTGTTTGTCGCTTCAGCCTACCCATTGGCTTGAGGGTAGTAAAGAGAGGCCGTGTGATGGTTTATCTTGAACTTGCTACATAACTCACAAACCTTTTCATTCTTAAAGGACATGCCATTATCTGAGATAATGACTTGTGGGACACCATACACCTGTAGATAATTTGGTTCAACATTCATGTGGCAATCACCGAACCTAGTACGGTGGTGAGAGGCATGGCCTCCACCCATTTGGTAAAATATTATGTGGCTGTGATTATAAAATTATGGCCATCGGTTGATGAGGGAGATAATTTCCCTATCAAGTCTAGACCCCACGTGGAGAAGGGCCACGGAGTCACTATTGGTTGCAGGGATTATGCTGGCATGTGAATCTCGTGAGAGAATTCTTGACATTTGTGGCATTTACGTACAAATTCCACTACGTCATGTTTGAGAGTGGGCCAAAAATAGCCCATCGATGTATTTTGCGAGTGGTGGCGTGACCACCGAAGTGGCCCCCACATATCCCACTATGGGATTCATGAAGAATCCTCTTGGATTCTTCTATGTTGATGCATCTTAGAAGCATCTTTGTCGAAAGCCCTACGATAGAGAACTTGGTCTAAAATAACATATTTAGTGGTAATAATGCGTAACCGCCTTCTTTGTTGTGACGTGGCACTTTCCGGGTATGTATGGTCCATGATAAAATTGATGATATCATTATACCAGGGACATGTAGAAATGGGGGGTCTGGTTTCGACAAAGTATATACACTCATCGGGAAAGTCTAGATCTACCAGCTTGCCCCCATCTAGTGGATTGTCAGCTAACCAATCTGCAATGATTTGTCCTTTAATGGATTTTTGGTTTATGGATGTTAACTCAAATTCTCCCATTCACGTTATGAAATGGTCAGCTTTTTTAGATAAAGATCCTTATGTGAGAAATGTTCGTAAATGGTTTGTCTTTACAATGACCCTTGTTTCTTGGTTTAACATGTAATGTCTCAAACGTTTTGTTGCAAAAATTATGGCAAGGCATTCTCTCTCTACCTATGTGTAACGTGTTTCATAATCAAGTAATGTTTGGCTAATGAAATAGATCACGCGTTCTTGTTTATCATCATCTTCTTGAGCCAACATGCAGGCCAACGAGACATGAGTGGCTCGAGAGTATAGAATCAAAGGGTGGTCTGGCTTGGGAGGCATTAGCGTGGGTGGTGATAACAAGAAATGCTTAACTGCTTTGAAATCCTCATTGCAATCTTCAGTCCAATTGATACTATAATCTTTCTTGAGTAGATTGTTGATTGGATGAATGACAAAGCTTAAATATGGGATGAACCTTCGGATTGCACCGAGTTTCCCAAGAAATGACCTGATTCCAGACTCATCTGAAGGTGGAATCATTTCAAGAACAACCCTTATTTTGGCCAGATCAACATCAATTCCTTGTGAAGATATAATGTATCCTAGAAGTTTGCCTCTGTTACACTAAAAGTGCACTTCTCGGGTTTAATGTGACACCATACTCAATTATTCATGAGAGGATGATACGGAGCACCTCCGGATGATCACAACATTTCTTGGCCTTGGCTAACAAGTCATCCACATATGATTCCACAATTTTATGGATAAGATCATGGAATATATAAGTCATTGCTCGCGATACATAGCGCCAGGCGTTCTTAAGACCAAATGGCATGACAACATAACAATAAGTTTCCTAGGAGTTATAAATGTGGTTTTGGCTTGATCTTGTTTAGATATTTTAATCTGATTGTACCCGAGAAGGGACAATAGTTCAAATCCAGCCGTTGCATCAATGATAACATCAATGGAAGGTAATGGGAAATCATCCTTGGGAAAAGCTTTGTTAATATCCTGAAAGTCTATACAAATGTGTATCTTCCCATTATTTTTGAGGACGGGAATGATATTAGACACCCATTGTGAATAGTCAATGGGCTTGATGAATCCTACCTGGAGAAGTTTCACTACTTCCTCTTTTACCATGAGAGCCACTTTTGGCTTCATTGGTCTTGACTTCTGTTTAATTGGCTTCGCATTTGGTTTAGTGACAAGATTATGTACCACAACTTGTGGTGCGATACCTGTCATTTATTTATAATTAAATGTAAAAGCCTTTTGATGTTCTTTGAGGATTTGGGTGTGTATTTCTATTTCTTTTGGAGTTAGCGAGGATCCCAACTTCAAAATTCTTGGTTCTTCCTTCGTTCCAATGTTTATGTCAATGGTTTCTTCTATCAAAGAAGTGTTACCTTCTTCAAATTCAGGTGGGGCTGGAGGTAGTTCCAAGCTTTCTCCATTTTCTATCTCGTAGATATCGAGATCCTTCTGTGGAGGAGACTCTACCGTGGGATTTCCAAAGTAGGAAGAGGAGTGTGGTATTAGGGAAAGATCAACTATAGGGTGAGCAAGGTGTAGCTCTGCATAGGCGTTTAGATATTCGAGAGTGACTTTATCACTGTCAACATGATGTAAGATAGGAGATTCATTCTCAGTTGTATGTGTTAGAAGAGGGTTCATTGATATTTTCTTCACCAATGGTTTAGTACGAAGTGATACCTTGAAACTTGTATCTTCCAACTCATTACTTGGGGTAAAATGTGAAGTTGAGGTTGCTATTGAATCTGCGAGAAGGTTCTGTTCTCATGGGATTGCCTCAATGGATATGAAGTTGAATCCTTTTCTTAGATCTAATACCATTGTTTTATAGAGTTGTAAGTGCTCAGCTCTAGTCTCATATACTTCAGAGACTTGGTTTGCAACTAATTGCGAGTCTCCTAACACTCTGATGTCATTAACACCAATCCTTTTGGCTATGAGGAGGCCAAGGAGGAGGGCTTCGTACTCAACACCATTGTTTGTACATTCAAATTTTAACTTAAAAGCAAAAGGTAGGATCTTTCCCTCAGGAGAAGTAAAGATCACACCTGCCCCGGCTCCATAGCGACATCTAGCTCCATCGAAGTGGAGAGTCCAATATTTACTAGGAAAAATGGATGCTAGGACATTCTTTGCATTTGTTTCTTCTATTTCGGTTACTTCTACCATGCAAAGTTCCTCTGCTGGAAGAGAACCAACTCCTAGGGTACATCCCATACCTGTGGAATCAAATGGTAGGAAAATTGGTAGATCTTGTTCTAGTAACTTGACAATTTTTGTAGTAGTTCCTAATGACACTGTTTCTACAACGTTAGCTTCATCCTTGAGGGCTGGGATGCCCTTGACTAGGTTCGTAATTTCTAGTTCTGTTGTAGGTATTAATTTTTCTTCCGGTTTTGAGTCGATTGGTTTATTGGGAGTTCAAACTCAGAGTGAATGCCTGGTCTTTTCTTCAGGTCTGCTAGGTGTATGTTGAATGGTTTTGGGTCACCTTTTGCTATGAATATCTTTCCTAGGTGTAAGAATCTTATTTCCTAGAATAACGTAGAAGGGATTGCTTTCATGCGATGTATCCATGGTCGACCAAGGATCATATTATAGTTGGTTTCCGATCTATGATATAAAACTCGGTGAGGATTGTCTTGGGTCCTAAGGTGGTGGTAGTATAATAGTCCCAATTGAAGTAGCATTAAGGTTGTCATAACCTCTTAGCGTATTTATTGTTGTGGAACAGTTTGTTTCTCCATATCCTAGCTTTTGAAGGAAAGAAAAGGGGACAATATTAACTACGCCCCATCGTCAACCATTGCACATTTAACATAATTATTGTAAACCCACACTGTAAATGTAACATCGGATCACCTCTACATGCAATTTCAGCATCTGTTGGCATTTTTTTATGTCGAATATAAATGTGGTATCCCTATCGGCTGCCCTGAGGGTGGATATTGAAGTATATATGGTTTAATTGTGTTTCTAGAGGTGGAGTGATGTTAATTAAATGACCTAGACCTAGTGCTTCTAAAAGAGTATCCCTATGGGCGGGAGAATTTTTCAATAAGTCCAAAAGGAGATGTGAGAGAAGGTCTTTGTTAAGTCATTAATTAAATCATTAGCACCTATGGGTTTTACCAACGTTTGTTGAAGGTTATCGGCTCTAGTGGATAGATTGGATTTGGTTGAGAAGAATATTCTCATGCTCTTGTTATGGCTTCTACATGTAACTCAAGATCTAACTCCACTAGACCAACTATCTTGGTTCGTGGCTGATTTCCTAATTGTGGTGTGACGAGGTGGATTTAGTGAAGTTGAGGCTTCGTGATATTTATTTCCCGTCATTACACCTTTGTTCGTCCCATTTGGATTTAATTTATTATTTTTATTGCGATTTGGAAGTGGATCATTGAAGATCTTAAGAGGTGCGTTTTGAGGGGAAACCGACCTGTGAAAGTATTTGGCATAGGTGTCACAGAATCTGTTAAGAACATATCTATGAAGAGTTGTCTTTGTTCTTCTGGCAAATGTTGCATGAACTTATTGTAATTGCGGCAAGTCCTAGTGTCATGGCCTTGAATTTTGTGGAAACCACAATACGAGTTAGGATTATAACTCCTAGGTTGTTGGTTTGGCACGTGTTGTGGTCCAAAATTTGATTAAACTGTTGACTATTAGGATTAAAGTTTTACGTTTGTTTTCTTTGGTTTTGGTTTTGATATCCAGTTGAGTTTTGAATTGGACCCTGTGTCTAGATCTACCATTTTTGTTGTTGTTGTTGTTGGGGATGATTAAAATCCACCACGTTGATTGTTGGGGTAAAATTGTTGTTTCATTGATTGTTAATTGGTGGTGGAACATTTACAACATTTTATTTTTTTGTTTGGTCAGTCACTCCATCTGTTGTCACTCTGTGGTTTTTGTTAAGGATTTTAGTTCCTTGATTGGTGTTTATGGTAGTAGGATAAGTCGTAGTGTTTTGGTTGGGGATGATTAACCTCCCATTTGTTCCATATGTCTTGCGACCGCTATCTATTACAACTTGATCTATTCGAAGAGTGCTCTCGAGCACTTCATCATAAGTTCTTAGTGGGAACTTCTGGACTTTTTCCTTTATCTCTCTGCTTTGAGAGAATGAAGGAATAAATTTCATAGTTCCATCTCGATCCATGTTTGGAGCGCTTGCTGAAGAATAGAGGACTGTACGCCATCTTTGGATGAAATGAGCAATAGATTCATTATGTTCTTGCTTAATATGCAAGAATTCCCTGATTCTTGTTCTCAACAATTTGTTCATGTCAAACACCTTGATGAACTCTGAAACAAGTTATTTAAATGAATGTATTGAGGCTTCAGGTATTCTATAATACCAATCGAGGGTGATACCCTCTAAAGTTTTGGGGAATATTTTAGCAACAACTCCATCCCAAGGGAGTAGTTCTCGAATGGCTGTGGCATAGGCCTTAATATGTGCATTTGGGTCTCCCTCTCCTTTGTACTTGGGTAGATTGGGGAGAGGTCTTGGAAGCATGACGCTTCGTATGGTGAAGTCCAAAGGTTCTTTCAAATATTCTGAATAAGTCCCTATCGCATAGGTTTCGACCATTGATGGTGTTTACTGAGGGGGTGGAGGTGGAATGGGTTGTTGATATGAAATAGCATATGTATTTGTAGGGGCATAAGGAAATACCTATGGTTGAGTGAACATGCCGGGAGAAGAGAACATATCTCCCTATGGTGATTTGGAATACACGTTTAAGTATGGAGGAATATTTCTTAGGAATGGATTGTTTTGTACTAAACCGAGAGGTATTATATTTTCCACTGGAGCGGCATTAGAAAATGTGGTTCTAGTTGGTGTTTGTTGTAAGTACTAAGGAGGCATACCCAACGTGCTTGTTCCTATGAGGAGGTCTATTTGGCTAGGATGATGTGGAGGATTGGAAGTTCCTGCTTGCATGAACTGTGGATTTTGATTTTCTTGAGAAAGTTCCAACCCTCTAACCTTCTCAACTAAGGCTGAGATGACCTCGTTTGGTGAAGACATGGTATTTTGCCTTAGTGGCGTTTGTTGTATATCTTGAGGTTGTATAGGCATATGGTATCCTGCTATGAATTGATCGGTGCCCTGCCAAGTCTCACCGAGGGAATTTCCTATAGGTGGAGGAATGGGGGTGTTTTCTTGGAATGAGACCTTGGGTTGTGTTTGTAAACCTCCTATAGATGGGTACATATTTTGAGAGCATTGTTCACTCCTAGCATAACATTCTAAGTATTTGTCATCTAACAACAAATATGTATCCGCTCTGTCTACTAATTTGTGGTCTAAGCAACACCTAAGGAGATGAACCAGATTCTCGAGTGAGCGTCATATTGTTTGAGCTTGAAGGCTCTGGTTGTTGTATTTGAGTGAGCTGATCCAACTCCTCTATTTGGAAAGAAGAACTATATCTAGTCTTTTGAGGTGGAGTTTGTGTTGAAAATCGATTAGTTGAATAGTTGTCACCCCATACTAAGAGCGAGGGTGATGGTTGTCTATTTAGTTGATCGTAGTATGCTTCAAGACCTAGGAGAGGTCTACCATATGCATCATATCCCGAAATATTCGGGGGGTATATGAATACCCGTAGAATAATGGGAAAGAGTGAAGGTGGATGAAAGAACAGAAAGAGGAAAATTAGTTTGAGTCACGTCAGGTTCACCAATTTTTTGGTGAAGCTGATGTGGAGGCTAAAGATGTAGAGAAGATGAAGCAGTTGTTTGTTTCATGTCGGGTTCACCAATTTTTTTGGTGAAGATGATGTGGAGGCTAAAGAGGTAGAGAAAATGAAGTAGTTTTTTTCTTCACATTGGGTTCACCAATTTTGTACAATGGAAAAGTGACATGTGAACATGAGAATCTACAAGTAACTCTTCCTCGCACCCGACCTCCCAAAGTCGTGCCGAGGCAAAGTGGTGGGGATGGAATACACGCGGGATGTAGATAATCTATTTAGGTAATCTTATGTCTTCAACACACAATAGTGGGATCTGCAAATCTAAAGAAAAGAAGGCCCTCCTAACTTGAACCGGTGTGATAGATCATTTGGCGAGGATAGCTGCTCGAAGGCTCCAATCAATATCGAGCTCTGCCATGATCCGATCTATGGGTTGTGGAATACATGGAAGATGACCTGTGGGTGCTTCATATATATCTCCGACAAGGTCATGAAAATGGAATGGCTAAATGTGTAGTGGATCTTTTGGTGCTTTATGGACGATTCTTTGGTCTAGTCTAGAAATCTTTAGCTTGGTTGGTTGTTACGTTTAATAATGATAGTTGTGTGATGATGTCTGGTGGGAGTGGAGAGGACCTAAATACTAATGTTCACAAACCAGCATCAACGTTGGATTGATTTGTAGGCGTGTTGGGTTGTGGGACCTATGGATCACAACCGTAAGTTTGTGGTTGTTGTGGACCTCCTATGGTCATATGAAGAGTCAACCCCTAATTTTGAGTATCCAGTAGTCGTATGCCTTTTCGGCCTCTACGTTTAGAACTAGAAGTTGCACAATTTTCTCATAGTACCTAATGTGTGTTCGGCAACTTGAATACATAATATAGTGTCTATATCAATGAGGAGGTCTCCTGCGTCTGGGTCATGGGACTAGTGAATCACAACCGAATGTTTACTCTCTTTCGTGTCCTTCTATAGTCATACGGATATCTATCAAGGATGTTTATAATTTGGCTGATTTGACTAGAACATGTGTGCTTTGTCGTCTTCTATGTTTAATCCTCTTAATTGTGTGCTAATTTCTTGTAGGTCTATGGTTGTTCGAGAAGACCTGAATTATGAGATTTTGGTCTATGTCAGTTATTGCTGCAACAATATTTGGTTGAGGCACTATTGGCTCAAAATGTATTCCTAGGCTCCCTAGGTCCCGTGATTTTCATACAAGATCAATATAAGCCTAACTGAAATGAAATAAACTAATTATGCAAGATATATCTATAACATATATATATTCCTCTATTTTTGTATTTTTGATAGAATTTTAACTGAATTGAAAGAACAACTAATCTAATATACTCAGAAAATGACAACTAATTTAATAACAAAATTAAAACAAACAAGGTAGCCCGGTGTAGCTACTTGCCTGTGCAGTTGTGAGTTTATCCTAAATAACTAGATAGCTGATTAACTTAATTGAAATATTCTCGATCCTACCTTAGAAGTGAGGAATGAATCATATTTTCTCAGAAAATATCAATCCCCATAGCTTCCCTGGCAATATCGAAAATGAAACTTAATTGAAATGAAATATTTCACTACTCTATTTGATATGTTTTAACTAGAACTTTGACAGATAAAACCTAGAATTTGTAGAACAATGGCAAATCTAGTAGTGTATGATTTTGTCCCCTCAGAATGATCTCCTTGTTCCTTCGTGTTCATGTGAGTCCGAAGAGTGTGTATCTACTAGCATCAATAGAAAAGGTATTTGGGATAATGGCAGCTTTTGGATATAGACCGAATATAATGCGAGTAGGAAAGGGATAGTGCAAGTCGAGAACTTGGCGTATGTAATTCCTAGTGGGATTTATTGCGGGAATACAACACAAGTGTACCTAGAGATTCTAGAATCTACCTTCGTGAAGAAAACAACCTTAAAATATTAATGGATTCAATCTACAAATGACATTACTCTACTCTAAACTAATTTATATAAACAAAAATGAACAATCTTTGAAGCAAGAAGATCAAATGGCTTCTAATAGCAAAGGAAAACTAACATGGATGCAAACATGAAAACAAAATGAGCTCTAAACAAGAAATTGAAAGACTAAACAATGGAAATGAGAAGTTGAGGGGCCATTTGTTTGAAAACAAGCTAGATATTTATAGATTTCACATTCACCCAAAGGTAATTCCCATTAGAACTCTTTTACCACTAAACAATGAAGAAACACTATTCCAGAGGGAACATAAAAATTAATACGAGCTAACGCAGTTGAGAAAAGCTGGTGAAAGTTGAAAAATTATGCAAGTTGCGATCAAAGGAGTGTGCTAGAAAATGCTGTGAAGGACCGCCGCCCGAGCAAGGTGGCGGTTATAGAGGGCTGCTTTGCCTTGGTAGGGTGGCGATCACGAGACCGCCACCCTATCAAGGCGGTGGTTTCATTACTAAAGTATAAAAATCTTAGAAAATAAAGGCAGAGGAACAAAACAAAGCACAAGGAACTTGGATAAAGCATTTGGGATGTTAACATATACTTCGTGAGCTTCTCTGGATCCCGAACACCTTACGAGGTGACCTGTATCATCATTGGGTCATGTGTGACATCATTCTAGTGGTACGGTACCCTACAATTTTGGGTACGTATAGAAACCTTTTGATCAAAAGCATCAAAATATTTTATCAGACAGGAAACATCACTTGGCCTCAAGATTACAGGTAGCCTATTCAAGGTCTTATTGAACCTAGTATTGAAGTCATGAACAGATTCATTAGGATTCTTCTTAATATTTTCAAATTTTGATAAAAGAAACCTAGGATCTATTTTATCTCCATACTGCAATCTAAAAGCATTCTTCATTTCTATCCATGAATCAATGGAGTTGTCTGGAAAATATTTATACTAGTCCCGTGCGTCCTCCTCTAGAGTATGAATAAAAAAATTTATGTACACATCCTCAAATTCAATCTCAAATTCCTCCATCATATTGACAAAAAGATTTAAGTGTTGATCACTAGTAATAGCATTATTTCCTTGAAATTTAGGCAATCTATTTCTAACATCTTGTGGTACTATATTTGGATATCTAGCCATACCTCTAAAATTTATAGGACCAAAAGTATTCACAATAAAAGGAGGTCTGGGTGGGGACTGGGCCATATTATTTTGAGGAGGTGATCTTACAGGAGATACAAAATGATGAGGGATAAGGGGTCTTTAGAAAATAGGAGTATAATTTTCAAAATGAATGTCCTCTAAAAACTCTGTTTCACGGAAAACCCTATCAACTTTGGAAAATACAAGGATAGACTGAGAAGCACACTTATCAGACACAAATAAAGGCCCCTCTCGAGTTGGGGAATTCAATTCTATATAAATACTACCTGATTTAGAATCACTTGAGGAAGTATGGTGATCTTCAATGACAGGTGATTAGTTTCCATAATTGATAACTCTTTTCTTGATTTCGATCTCCAACAACTTTCCGATTCTTCTTCCTTCGAATTTGTCTTCCCAATTCTGGAAACAACCATCTAACATGGTATTTAACGAATAAATATCTTCCTCCTTCCAAATTTGCAAAGATTAGTGATAAATTTAAATTGATAGAGGTTAAGACACTGGCATTTATCAAAAATTAATTCAACACGGAGTTGCCACTAAGGATTTTCACCTTAGTTGTCCAAATACACTAAAATTGATCTTTCAAATGTCATTCAACACTAAATTCATGTAAAGATTCACAGATATGACCTTCCTTTACCCATATTTAACATTAATGATGTAAACTTAGTGTAAAAATCACGTAAATCTGGAAATATGCACTGACGAGAACTTGTAACTTTGCTCGATTCTTACAAATCTGGACACAAGATGATGTTTCAACAACATATTTGCACTTTAAAATTTGTAAGAAGCATTTACTAGGGTCTATATGTGTTGTTGATGGTGTTCAAACTTTGCACACACCTTCATGTCCCTGGTAACGATGCCAATATGGTGTTGGTATCCAAATTGATTCTCCCTTGGAAAGTTGAGCAACATCACAGATTTAGCAAGACACTTAAAGACATATAAATCATCATGTATGTCATTTTGAAGCCGAGGAGGTGATTCACCTAGCTCTTCATCACTAAGATGTTGAAAAAATGGATAGCACATTCTAAATGATTTGATCTATTCTCACTACTTTAGGTTGTGCCTTTCAACCAGGGTGAGAGGACCCATTTCATAACTTTTGTTGGTGAAGGAGAATGAATATATCTTTCTTTCCACAAATTTGAAAGGAAACCTTGAGAAAATATGATCAATGCACCATAATTTAACTCTCACGAGTTGTCACTTTTAAAGAATGGTGATATTTTCTAAACAAGGTTAAGGTTACTAAAGACATTATGGAATCCTGATTGCTTCTACATATTTTGGTAGTAGAATTTATTCATTTATGGATATACAGGGCAAACAAGGGTAGTTCAGGTAGGATTCATTGTTTTTGAATAATTTTTGGTGGGAGATTAAGCAGGATAAACTTGATTTTTCTAGATCTTTGAGAACCTTCACAACAATTGGAAAACTAAATGACATAATGCTTCAGAATAGCTAAAATATTCCTTCAACTAGAAGGTGTGCATCAATGGAGGCCCAAATTTGCACAGTTTCACACAATCTTTGAGAATTCAACATGAAGGCTCGAGCTAAAGACTCAATTAAATATTAAAGACCCCTAGTTCCTCACGCCTAAGATACACTCAAAGGCTTACAAAAATATTTATCAACAAAATGATAGTAAAGTGATTTTAAATTGTTTATCTCATTACAGGATGAAGGCTCTTCTCATAATGAAATTGCAAATGCCACTAAACTATCACAAGGACAAGATCCTATGTGATTCGGAGGGATTTTAACACAAGATTGTAGCAGGAACATCAAAGCCATTTGAAAACATTATGAAATAAAAGTAGACACAAATTTTCCCAAGATTAACACAAATTAGTTTGAGATCTATTAGATTTATTAGCGAGGTAAAGTTTCTTGAGCAGTCTTAGAGTTTGTTAATAGTTGTACACTTACAACCATCTTGACATGATCAAATATAAAACACAAGAGATTAACAGGTTTCTAAGATGGTCTCTTAGGAAGATGGTATTTCTCAAATTTTCTCGTAAAAATTAATACCCGACCATTTTCAAGAGTATCCTCATTGCTTTTATACATTTCACTCACTTGCTCATCCAAAATTTTCCCCCAAAAAGATGTCTCAAAAAGTGATGTTTAACAAATTCACACCTGAAAGCTATCAGGTGGAAAAATTATGAACTGATCACATTTCTCATACCCTCAACCATGACTGGGATGCCATGCCATAATTTTTGACAGTCCTTATAATCATTCTTTTATTCTGTCATGTGAGAAATCCCCTTTTTAATCATTTTCAGGTGGCTTTGTATAGTTGGATCTGACAAGCAATCCTTTTCACCCTCGAGGAAACACCTTGAGAAATGAGTGCCCTCACATGGATTCCTACATTCGTGCCTCTCAAAAATGAGTTTCTACACATGGATTATTCCACATACCTACGTTGTGAGTCCGAGTTAGCCAAGTGCAAAGAGGAGTTAGCGGAAACCTCCACGTGTTTCCTTGGTGCAATTGCAAAGGTGAAGTATAGAGGAAAGTTCTTGAATGGGAATGGGCCTTCCACGTGCCCTCTGCCATTGAAAAATTCCCAGTATAAAAGGAGCTAGCGGAAGCCTCCATGTGTCTGACTGGTGCACTTTTGATATGGTGCCCAAAAGCGAAGACCTCAAACAAGCACAGACTCACCACGTGTCTCGGATCAGGAAAATTGACTATTGGCCTTTGAAAAAGTCTCAGTATAAAAAGGATCTATTGGAAGCCTCCACATGTCTCTTTGGCACACTTTTTATATGGTGCCAAAAGTGAAGACCCTAAACAAGCATGGGCTCACCACGTGTCTTAGTCTAGCAAAGTTGTTGAAAATGTTTAAGGACCAGTAGAAGGTGCCACGTGCTTAGGGTATGAGAAATTTTCTTCGGTCGTTGAAAAGTCTAAGTATGGGAAGACCCATCGAAACCTACACGTGTTCCTTCAAGGTGCTTCTTCAAAATTAAAGTACATGGGAAGGAACGAAATAGGCACGGGCCCTCCACATGTTCGAACCGGACATAAATGCATCCACCACCGAAAATAGTCTAAGTATAAAGAGGAACTAGCCAAAGCCTCCATGTGTCCCTTCGGCACTTCTTCAAAAGAAAAGTACGGGCGGGTCCCCAAACAAAGCGCTGGCCCTCAACATGTCCAAGGCCTTGGAAAGTTCTTGAAAAGTTTAAGTATAGAGAGGAGCCAATGGAAGCCTCCACATGTCTCCTTAGTGCAACTGCTAAGGTAGGACCTAGAGGCAGATCCTCAAATGAGCGTCGGCCCTCCACGTGGACAAGCTTTGAGTTGAAGCGAGCCTTAAAGTTTCAAAATTCCCTACCGACCCACTTTCTTGTTTCTAACTTTTTATGTGGGCCCTAACATAGTTGCGGGTTACTTCATAACTTTTCTACCTCGTACAAAGAAGCAAAAAAATTCAAAATGTTCCATCAATCCGCCTTCCCAGTTGTAACGTGAAAAATGCCACTTGTCCTTCTTCACGGTCAAAGTAAGAATTTTCCCTGACTTCATATTTGCTAGATAGTCGAGTTAGAGACTATCGGGGCATGAGGGCCAAATTGATATTTTTGCAAACATAGTAAAAAGTTAAAAGTTATAAAATAGAATCGACGTGCCTCATCCAATCAAAAGAGACCATGTAGCTAAAGATGCTAAGATATAATTTGACGGGAAAACATGCCTGTCAAACCCTAAAATGCAGGGAAATCTCCATTTGCACCCAAAATTGAATTTTTCTTTAACGACAAAGAATTTTGAAATGATACAAGGCCCAAATGTGATCCGTAACCATGGAGAAGGATCTTCAACAGCATACAAATGAAGAAAACCTTTCATGCATCCATTCGAGAAATAGAAAATATGAAAGAGCCCACAGATTGAAGAATTTTGAGGGAAAACTAGGGCATGATCAAATCGAGCACCAACAATAGGTGTAGGTGGTTTTCTATTTTTCCCAATCGAAATGCCAAGTGCACACCAAAACTAACCACATTTTCTTATGATGAGAATGTCACGAGTGTGACCAAAATGTTAAATGGCTTCAAGGCTCATCATGTTAAGGTATCAAAATAAATTCCTTAGGTTTTTTAAGGGCCTTTATGATGTCCTAGGTCGACATGGATCATACAAGAGACTTTATTTGTTTTTTTGTACAACTTGGATTGGTGCCCCATGCACATGGTTTTCGAGATCAAACATTCCTATGTTTTAAATATGTATTCAGACATAGTTAAATTGAATTCACAAATTCCATTTGCATCATCAACTATCCAACATATTTATTTAAAAATAAAAAATAAAAGAAAAGAAAACAAGAAATGAAGAAGTGTGTATTTTACTACAAGAGGAAGGGAGATCCATACCTTTTTTCCAATGCTTTCTAGAGACATCAGCTAGGGAATTTTCACCATGGTGCTTGATTGGGGAAAAGAGTTTGGTTGAAATTTTCTGATTCCCTTTCCATGAATCCATTTTGCACATATCCAACAAGCATGGCCTTCCATGAACCGATTTTCATTGGTGAATTTGCAAGTGATACCGCTACATTCCAAATCTTAGCATCACTTATAAGCATTGTAATGTTTGAGTAGATGTCTTTGTATTAGTATCTCAGCCTTAAGTTACTTGTATAAAAATCAGTGAGTGCATCTTCCAAATGCATTTGCCTAAAATTTTCCAAGGCCTTTGAAACAACCCCATTTGAGAATATCTTGTTACCATAACTGAAGAATTTTTTCAAACAGTTCACATACCCTATATACACCTCCACAATTTTTATACACATTAGGCCATGACCATGTAGATGAGCCTACATGCTTTTGCATACCTATCTACTGGGGCATTCCTAACTGCAATACTAGTATGAAACCACATTCTATGACAAAAACCCATTTTCCACTATCATTTTATGGATGCCCATGCCTTGTTCCAAAGCTCTTATTCTAGCTTGTATGTGGAAGGATCTTTGGAAGTTTCGGAGGACAAGAAAGGGAAAAATAGGGCCTCACGCAGAAGAAGAGTGAAAGAGGAAAATCTTGGAAAGATAAACGTGGGAAAACAAGAAGGGAACTTCCAATGTCTTAACAATAAAATAACCACTCATAAATAAAAGAAAGAGTAGGAAAATGTGTTACAAGGGCTACATTACACATGGCACAGGTGTTTAGATGTAGAAGAAGTTAAATCAAAACAGCTAGGCATTAGCCCCAACTTCAGCTCTCCTAATCCTCAAGATTTTCTTCATCTTCTGCATATAATAAGAAACACAACAACACGCAGTAGATTCCTTTAAACTGAGATAAATGAAACCGTTTGAGGCAAAAATACAAATCTAGTTTATTCAGTTTGAAGATATTAAAATGAGGAGTAATCGGGATAAGACTTATCTTCAGTCGCAGGGTTGATTTTAGACCAGAAAGTGACATATTTTTGGATGGAAGTGGGAGCTCCATTAGCACGGTTCCCATAGGTTTTGTTTATTTAATTTTGAGTGTAGGTTGCACTCATTGTCTCTATCCAATCACTACTAAATTTCAAACATTTTCTCAGGTTTCATGTGACTAATGCCTCGAACCTCAAATAATGTGCTTGTTTTATTATTCAGGGACTATGACATGTCTAAAAAGGTATTTAGGATGTGCCATTCTTCCTGATCTATTTAATATGTTAGCCAGTACACCCCCCTGCAATGGCATGTTGTTAGGTAGGGCACTACATCTCCCTCCCTTTATAAGAGCATCATCCTCATTGCAACACAACACCGAAGCTCGAATAGTAGATAAACAAGAAAATAAATAATGACACATGTCATTTAACAAAAAAAATTATATGAACAATGTGACCACACGGGAGTAGATTAATTTTGGCAATATCATAAATTTTAATGTTCTATGAAGATTGGCATTTTCTTTTACTTTATTACTTAGTATTTTTCTTTACAGTATTCCTTATCTCAAGATATTAATACTCATTGTTTAGAATTTTCAATTGTCTTATGTTCATGGGTGCCCAACAGTAATTGGCCTCAAGATGTCCCCACAACTTAACACAACACAAACGACCCACGAGACATCTTGCTATATAATTTCATGATTGTATCACATCACAAGACCTTTAATTCCACCATGGAATGACAAGTAGCCAACATAGTAAAGAATTTCCAACAATTATGTCACAGACATAGATCCAACACACACAAGGGACTAACAAATAGTGAATCATGACGTTGATATAAAGGTAACTGGTATCAAATAATTTAAGAAAACCATGACTTTACCAACATAATGTCAAGACAATATACAATAGTCCATACCAACCAAGGGGAGCATCAATCCTCAATCATAACAATGTGTAACAAGACTCAAAAGAGTACCCATAACTCATAAAAATAATATCACACATCATGAAACATCACAAAAAAATTTCCATATCTCCCAAAGCATAAAAAAAACTCTATATACCTCCCAAAGAGAAAGAATCATAGTGCCAAAACCAAGCCGGGTCACTCAACCATAGAGCCCCATCAATAATATCAAGTCACTCAACCATAGAGTGCCATCAAGAATATCAGGTCACTCAACCATAGAGTGCAATCAAGAACATCAGGTCACTCAACCATAGAGTTCCATCAAGAATATTAGGTCACTCAACCATAGAGCCCTATCTCCTTTCTCCATTTAATGAGGTCGAGTCACCCTAAGGCCCTAGCTATATAGAGCCCCATTGCCCCCACCCAAGTGACATAATAACTCATGGTTCAACAACCTACAAGTTATATCTTAACTCCTTAGGGTGTACCCCCGTAAAATGAAGTGTGTCGATAGGTTCCACCACTCCATGGTGCATCCCATAACCCTATTCCAACACATTTTGACATTAGAACCAACATAAAAATCCGTCTAAAATGCCAAGTGGAAAAAATCCCAAGCCTTGGGCAAGGCTATAAAGCTTTTAAACATGAAAAGAAAGTTTAACACTAAGAAACAAAATGGGTAATTAGCCATATTTAGTGTAAAACCATTCGTATGTTAGTGCAACAAAATAAAATTCGCAAAATATAAGAGCACACCAATCAAGAAAATTGTTGATTCTTGTAAGAAAAGAGATAATGATAAATTTACAAATAAAATACGTATTGAGAAATAGTACATTACAATCACTATTTGGCCTCATACAACCACCAAAGGGGTACTCATCAAGTTGTTGGCACTCGGATATCGAGCCTTAGCTGCAACAATATACTGAGATAACATGAAATGAGTATATTAAATAATGTAACTATCAACATCTCTTCCTGAATCATCCCTCCATACTCCCACAAGGCTCAACATAGTAAAAATCACCATAGGATTGTTTGATGAATAACCCAATAAGAAAGAGCAGGTGATCGTAGTTTGTATAAGTTGAGCCTATGGTGGCGCGCATCCACAATATATTGAGAAAACATGAAGTATAATAAATAGATAGACGTGGGTTTTAGTCTATATAATACTCCACTTCCTCACTTGAACTTGGCTCAAGATTATGAAAACCTAGTCCACACCACCTCTCTCCACACATACACTCTTAATGGTTGCTTCCCTTAGGGTCATCTAGTGTAAATTTCACAACATAACACATAACTACATCACTAACACAATTGTTATTCATACACATTAACCATAGCGTCTTACGCATGGTATATGTACAATGTATAACAAAATCATTACTTTCAAAGGTATTAATACATCATGTTACCACATAATTCACCCAAAGTGCAAACATTGTACAATAGGGGTCATATGTTCACCATATGCCCCTAAATCATGATAGTAACCATCACATATTACATGAATTATACATATGATGAAAATAGTGAATAAAATTACAACATACAGTCAATTACAATAGAACATACTGACCCACATGATTCATCACAACATGGTGGTGACATCATGATAAAATTCAATTCAAGTATACACCAATTTTTTCATGCAACACATCAACACACATTCATATCACATAATAACAAAACAATCCACCACTTAATAACCCATAATAACATTTTTTCACATACAACAAGGTAGCACATCACAAGTGAACTCCTCATTGAGTTCATAAAAAGGAGAGTGAATAATCTCATCATAATCACATATACATTATAGAAAGTATGCACTAAGTGACATGTAGGACGCATGCATTCATAATATCATAATGACAACACTAGTCACATCATAACATATATCACATTACTTTTCCCATCTCCACCACCACCATACAGAATCATCACAATTCAAATCTATCCCAGAGGTTTGAGAGCATGAACCTCCTCTTTGATACCATATGTAATGCCCGCATTTTCAACCCCAAAATACCATAGTAAAATTATCAAAAATTTTTTTTTCTTTAATTGCACGCTACACAACACCACATGGGATCCAAATAAATAAACTCGATATCACATAGGAAACTTACATAAACATGAAACAAATCAAACAATAGGATAACTTAGATTACACATCAATATCTTACTCAAACAACGTAAACCAAGATAATGACCCAATTACAACAAGTAACATAAGATAGGAATACTCCACGACATGGCCTTTTCATGGTTTACATATTCATTACATTTGGGTTTCCATTGTATGACCTTATAGTTCTCAATAGTATTAAAAACATAAGGTATAGAATTTCCTATTTTTCAAACTTCAATTAATTTATTTTGCAATGTATTAGTCTTTAACGAGAGAATGCACGATGGTTCCTTTCTCCAATTCCATTAGTTATCCTAAGCACATTTGTAAAATAAATTAATTTTAAACAACTATGAGTCTCCTAATATTCAATTCTTATGTTAAAGGATGCTTTCTCAAAAATTTTGGATGACTATAATCATCGATGAAAAATAACATTGAACCCTTCATTCCTTTTTACAACTAGGTTGCATGATTTATTTTAACATTTCACCTATAAATATTCCTTTAGAATTTGAGAATTTCTCTTATGGAGATAACTTTATATATCTTGATTGTGATTAGGAACGTAGATACACACATGCATCTTATAATATTTGACTTAAGGATTTGTTTGAGAGAGCCATGTTTATTGGTTTGGAAAAATACTCTCGTTTCAAGGAGGAAAATTCATAGGAAGAAAAAGGAAGGTTACTAGATCAATAGAAAACCTATTCGATTTCATTTCATAGAATTTTTTAATACTAACAATACACTCATTTAATCTTCAAGTTATTACAACCAACTATGTAGGTTAACTAATTAAGTTGTATCATTCTTGATTCACAATACGTTGCTCAATTAGGAATTCATATTTTCACAATTATATTATGCATGGAAGGGTACATTACACCTGTGTTCCCATTATAGATATTTTTCTCAGTAAATTAAGTGACGAATTTCATATTTTAAACTATTTTTGTTCCATTATCTTAAGGATTTACTGTCAATAAGAACAAGTTAATTACATGTTTCGACCATACATTCTACTTCCTAAGTGATTCTAGGTTTAATATATTCCTATCTACGCCAAGGGTTTTACTAACTTTCACAAGTCCAACTAGAGTGCAATTTCCTTAACTCGCAAGACCTTGGCTACAACTGAAGTTATCCCATTCCCAAGGCTACATCTTAATATTTCATTAGCATTGTTGTTTGATTCATATTTATGCAAACAAAGCATGTGATCATGCATCATATTTGGTTTTTAGATTTATGAGGTTGTATTATTTGTGGAACTCTACTATATTACATTCATTTTATGATCACATTTGACATTTTGGTTGGTTTTGACATCGCTCAAAGGTGTTCCTTTTTCATAGCGGGCATTCCATTGATTAATCTTATTTACCCTTTTTAACTAACTTACGTGGTTAGTTTGGCCATGTATAACATAATTTTGGAAAATATTATTCCTATAATACTTACATAACACTTTAGGATTTAAGACTAAAATGAGTATGACTTCGCACACCGAAAACTCATTTCATTTCTCTTAGACACGCAAGTATTCAGCATATATTGTAATAGAGATATCCCAAATAATCTTAAGCATTACCAAAGCCTCCAAAGGACCTATTTCAATTGTTGAGTAAATACGCAAGTATTTCGAAACGTAGTCTCCACACACATAATTTATACCTCACAAGAGATCAATCGTAGGTACATTAACCAATTATCTTACAAGGATTTGGCCACCCACTAGGGTACTAAGGGAAATTACACCCAAGGGGGTTTCACTTATTCAAGATATGGTCAGACCTACCACACCTAGACATGATCACCTCGTTCATCCCAATATATGCACCACATCTTAAAATATCAAGGGAATGATCATTAATAAGACATCTTAGGTGCGAAGCATGAAGAAGATTAATGAGATCGAGTATTTTATTAACATGATCAATGTTTTATACCCTGGAGAAAGATTCAAATGGGAGGAGGAAGTACAATAGGCATTATAGCTCATTCGTTTATTTATTTATTTATTTTTGTTTTAGTTTTGATAAGATGAGATTCTACCTAGCATTGTGGGTGTTAAGGAAATAAACCAATAGTTAACATAGCAAAGGATTAGTTTAATATCTTTATAGCATAGGTACAACATTGAGTAAAACTTCACATCTACTTCAACACTATAAAATATAACCACATTGATATTCCTTTTTCAAAATATAGCAAGAAATTTTTGCGAACAACAATACATATCATTATTCTATGGTAATACATGTATTGCAAGATATATATAACTTTACAATGACAACTCATTAATTTTGAAACCATTTATACAAGAAATTGACCAATTTCATACTCTATAAAGTATGAAACAACATTTAAAAATGTTCCATGAGTTGTTAGTAGTCAAACGAGGCCCTTAGAAGGTTGGTTGATCTAAAGTTTCAATTTTGTGAAAGCTAGCTGAAACGGTTAAAGTGCTTATACACTAGGCCTCAAACACACTCATTTTAACTTCAAACACAAAGTTCAATGATTGCTTCTAACTCACATGTATACAGAGAATTCATCACATCCAATAGAAGGTGATTATGACGATCAGGGCTCAAGACACCAAGGTAAATCTAGGGTGTTTTTGTAGCAACGTCATAACTCTTGTCACACATCAAATAGTGGGCCCCAAAACCCATTAACAAAACCAATCTATAAAATCATTTTCCTTGAATCGGGAGTTGGTTACAATTCTCCTCTTCATAGTATAAATGTAGGTAGAGGTGGTTTTCTATTTCACGCAATCAAAAAACCAACTACACACCAAAACTAACCGCATTTTCTTATGATGAGAATGTAGCGAGAGTGACTAAAATGTTAAATGGCTTCAAGTATCATCATGTTAACATATCAAAATAAATTCCTTAGGTTTGTTAAGGATCTTTATGATGTCCTATGTCAACATAGATCATACAAGAAACTTAAAAAAAAAATTGTAGGACTTGGATTAGCACCCCATGCACATGGTTTTCGATATCAAACATTCCTATGTTTTAAATGTGTACTTGGACATGGTTAAATTGAATTCAAAAATTTCTTTTTCATCATCAACTATGCAAAATATTTATTTTAAAAAAAAAAAAAGAAAAGAAAACAAGAACTAAAGAAGTACATATTTTACTATAAGAAGAAGGGAGATCCATACCTTTTTCTGACTCTCACTAGAGACATCAGCTAGGGAATTTTGCCATGGTGCTTGGTGGGGAAAAGAGTCTGGTTGAAATTTTCTGATTCCTTTTCCATGAATAAATTTTGCGCATATCCAACAAGCATGGCCTTCCACGAACCCATTTTCATTAGAGCATTTTCGAGTGATAATGCTACATTCCAAAGCTTAGCATCACTTATAGGCATTGAAACATTTGAGTATATGTCTTTTTGTTGGTATCCTAGCCCTAAGTTACCCATATAACTATCAGCGAGTGCATCTACCAAATGCATTTTCCTAAAAAAATCCAAGGCCTTTAAAACAACCCCATTTGAGAATATCTTGTTATCATAACTAAAGCATTTTGTCAAACAGTTCACATACCCTATATACACCTCCAGTTTTTTCATACACATTAGGCTATGGCCATGTCGATAAGCCTACATGATTTCACATACCTATGTATCGGGGCATTCGAATTGCAAAGTACTAGTATGAAACAACATTCTCGTGACAAAAACTTGTTATCAAATAACTCTCTTAGTTATTTTGGATAACTTGTATCTTCATCCTAACTCCGATGCTTTACATTTCGGGTTGCGTGCATAGGCTTGCTCATTTGGAACTTTTCATAGGTTGTAGTCCTCCCATGCACTCCTGCGCACCATGCAATTCTTCCACACACCCCTCTCGCAGATGCCTTCCAAATTGGCTAAGTTTCGGGTCTTCTGTCATGTGCCCTCTTTTTCTTTTTCCGTCACTCACCCTTCCTTAGTTGAGTTTTTGCGCCCTCTTTGGTATGTTTTCTCTTTCCACTTCCCTCTATCCTTTTGTAGGGGCATCAACTTCCAGATTATTGGAGAGAATTGGGCAGAATTGTTCTTCTTATAATATTAGGTTTTTCTTGAACTTGCCGAGAAACTTGTCCCAAATTTCTTCTCCATTATTTCTTAACAAGAAATGGTGTTGGCATATCAAATGAATTATACCATGATGCCTAATTGTTCCAACACCCTAGGAATACCTCTGAGCCATGGTCTAAATGGAATAAAAAAGAAACCCTGGGAGGTTTATTATGTATTCAGGTTTGGTGGCTCCATACTTTAGATATATGAGCATTTTTAAGACTTCTTTTCCCACAGACCCAAACTAACCATCACAGGTTAAATATTTTACCATCCAAAATGTTACCTTGTCAAAGGGTTTGGGAAAAATGGCCCTTCTAACCCCTTTTATGATTTTATTTGTATTATAGATGTACTGGGGTTCAGTTTCTTCTTCTTGCAGTAAGACTTCAACCAGTTCTTTCAAAGTCCCCTTGGCAGGTTGTGGAACATGCACAATGGGCACTCTAGACACATTACTTACAGTATTCACTAGAAAAATGAATAAAGACATTTCTCACCTTTGTTCTGGATTGTTCTAGGTTTATGATGAATTCTCTTACCAATTCGTCATTATGCCTTGAAAATTTCTTCAAGAATTCAAGCCATCCTGCATGCTCAAAGATGGATGCCACTTCTTCATCTGTGAGTAGTTGGGAATCATCCTCTGGTTCATATTTCTTCTTAATCCCCATATCAGCTTGAGTTTTGTCTCTTTTGATTTTGTGTGAATTGGTTCCATGCCCTTTTTCTGGCCGCAGGAACCGACAACTTGGTTGTGGAACCTCTGCATTTTTAGCTATGGAACCTCATTTCTTACTGCGGAACTTCTGAATTCTTTGTTTTTTGTTACGGAATACAAACTCAATTCGCTACTCCTTCCTCAAAATATCTCTGCAACTTATTTCTCTTGATTTTTTCAATAATAATTACTAATGATAACCATTCCACTACTTATTCCATCTAAATCAATTTCATGATTACACACTTGTAATCATAATGTATAAATAGACAACTCATCATACCTACTTTTAAATTAAGTCACATCACACATGCAAACATTTAATCAACCCTAAATGAGTTAAAAGACATAATTACCGTCCTTGATGATGTAATCCTTTTGCTATGATGACTTGTCATTCCTACAAGTGGAACAAAACATGATTAGATAAGACAACTGGAATTCAAAATAATTCCTTTATTTGAACTAGCCAAAAAGAGGTCAACCACCATTTGTTGGTTTTCAATTGACCTTTGAGAGAATTTATTTTTATTTTTATTTTTTTTTTTTTTTGGGGAAGAAAATGTCATTTGCTAGTTTTCATCTTCTTCCCTTTATTCTAGATCTATCATCTGGTTATTTGATCATGTTAGAAGAACTGGGTTCTTCCATATAATCAAATTTTTTGTCTGCTTCAATCTTCCTCAAAAATTCATCCTTAGTGGGAGGCTTCCTATAGAGTTTTAGCCTATGTCTATTGACCAATAGTGTTTTGTTGTTGCCATCAATGGGAAGTAACTGAATATAACCATTGTCAAATATCTGCATTCAATATGATAGGGTCCTAACCATCCGGTTTTCAATTTTTCCTTGAATATTTGGTACTTAGAATCGAACAACAATGCCCATTCTCCTACTTTGAATTGTCTTTTCTTGATATGTATGTCATGTCATTACTTCCTTTGCTCTTGAATCATCTCTGTCTGCTAAAGTGCTTCCAACCTTAATTCATCCAACTCATTGAGTTGAAGGATTATTTCTTTTTGAGCTGCATTCAACTCAATTCCCACCTTCACTACTATCCTCAATGTCTAAAGTTCAAATTCTATAGGCAACAAGGGATTTTTCCCATAGACTAATTCATATGGTGAAAACCCTATTGTAGTTTTCCAAGTTGTATTATAATCCTGGATGCCTTCAGGTAGTCTCTTTACCAAATCTTTTCTCCCAACTTCAACCATTTTGGTAAGGATGTTCTCAATTCTCTGTTTGTTACTTCAGCTTGTCCATTTGACTGTAGATGGTAAGGAGATGACTTTCTATGATTGATTTGGTAATACCTTGTGAAATATTGGATCATATTAGACATGAATTTTGGTCCCACGATCTCGAAACTATGCTCCTTGTTGCTCCAAAATTTATCATAATTTTGTTCCAAAGGAAATCAACAAATGCTTCCTCAGTGGTATTTGTCAATGCCTACACTTCTGTCCATTTTGTCACATAGTCAGTACATACAAGAATATATTCCTTCCCTTGTGAAGGAGGATTAAAGGGACCAACAAAATCCAATCCCCATCTCTCAAATGGTTCAACCAAAACTTGAGGCTAAAGAGGCATTTCATTGGTGAAAGTTGGCTATCCCATCCTTTGATAAGGATCACACCTCTTGATATATCTTTTCACATCCTTTTACAGAGATGACCAATAATAACCAGTGCCAAGTATCTTATGAGCTGTTATTTTTACTAAATAGTGTCCTCCACTTGGTTCATCATGACATTCTCTAAGGATGTCAAAGATTTCATCCTCTCTTACACACTGCGCAAGACAAAATTAGGACCACACTTAAATAGCATTCCATTTAACCATTTGAATTGTGCACTAGTTTTAATTAACTTCTTTATTTGTTTCTTAGTGAAAGAAGGAGGAAAATTTCCTGTTGCAAGATAATTTGCCATATTAGCAAACCATGGTGTACTTGCTGAGATTACAAATAGTTGTTCATCATGGAAAGTTATCCTTGACTGCATCTTTCTCCCCTATGGTGGTTAGTATTGACAAAAATCAGCTACCACATTATATTTATGTGGATTGTCCACAATGGTAATATCAAATTCTTGCAAAAGTAATAACCATCTAATGAATCTTCCTCCAACCACTAGTTTTTTCATTAAATACTTAATTGTTGAATGATATGTGTGTAAAAATATCTTATACCATGTAATGTAATGTCTGAATTTATTGATTTCATAAATCACAGCAAGAAATTCCTTTTCAGTGGTGGTGTAATTCTTTTCAGTGGGAGTAAGATTCTTGCTAAGATAGTAAATGGCATACATCTTTCCTTCCTCATCTTTCTATCCCAATACTGCACCAATGAAATAATTTGAGGCATATGTTTGGATATGAAGTGGATTTTCCCAATTAGGACCTCTCAATATTGGGGCACTCGATTAATTTGTCTTTAATTGCTTTAAAAGCATCCGACACTTTTCATCCCAAAGAAATTCATAGTCCTTGGTTAACAAATTAAACATGGGGAAACAATTTTACTTGAAATATTTTATAAAGTTCCTATAGTACACAACATGCCCTAGAAATGATTTGATATCTGTGGGGGTATGAGGAATAGGTAAATCTGAAATGATCCTAATTTTGTTTTGATCCACCTGAATTCCTTTTTTGAAATATGGTGTCCTAATACAATTCCCTCTTCCACCATCTTCAAACATTTTTCATCACTAAGAGACAGGTTGTGTTATTCAAATCTTGTTAACACTCTATCCAAATTTCTCAAAGCATCTTCAAATGTATCTCCATGTACAGTGAATTCATCCATATATACTTCAACACAATCATTTGTTAGATCAGCAAAGATTGCAAGTACAACTCTCTGAAAAGTTGTAGATGCATTACATTAAGAAAATGGTAACACCCTATAAGAAAAGGTTCCCCATGGACATGTAAATATAGTTTTGTCTTGATCTTCAATAGCAACTCTGATCTGATTGTACCCACTAAAGCCATCCAAGAAAGAAAAGTAGTGTTTACTGGAAGGTTATATAGGACTTGATTTATGAATGGGAAGGGAAAATAATCTCTCATTGTGGATTTTTTAGTTCCCTATAGTCAACACATATTATCTATTTTCCATTCTTTTTGGGAACAATTACAAGAGGAGATATCCACCGCGTCTGCGATAGGGTAGATGAAACCTACTTGTAATAGTTTTTCAATTTCTTGTTTGACTATATCCCTTAATGTTGGGTTAATCCTTCTTTAAGGCTACCTAACTGGTTTAATATTTTCAGTATAGATGTGATGCGTGCGAGATACTTGGATGAATCCCCTTCATATATTCATAATCACAAGAAAAATCTTTAGTATGATTTTTTAGAACATCAAACAATTTAGCTTCTTTATCCTCCTTCAACTAGTCATTTGTTAATGTTTAAAGTTTTACCCGGTTGAATTTCAACATGCTTGGTTCTAATATGTGATGAACTGGTTTGTGGAAAGGGTTTCATTAAAGTATTTAATGGACATGCATGTGGTAACAACATATGGTATGTAGCAACATATCCAAAATTTCCTTGGGACAAAATACTAGAAAAATGATAGTAATGATAATTATGATACTTATCTCTTTGCAGGCCAAATTCCTCGTCACTGCTACTTTCCAGAAATTCTTCACCACTTCTTGATGTACTTAAAATTGAAGCTACTAATTCATCCTCTCCCCATGAGAAATCTCATTCCTCTGGAGTGAAATCATTTTCAATCAAAGAGAACTTTGTTCTAGTGGTTAGGAACTAAATGTGCGGAGTTCCGAACTAAGTTCGCGAGTTTGAACTAAGTTCGTAGGTTCCAAAACTAACTTCGCGGGTTTCGAATGAATTTCGTAGGTTCCAAAACTAAGTTCATAGGTTCCGAAACTAAGTTCACAGGTTCCAGAACTATTTCTGATTGCTCACGAGGACAACAGGTTCTCATCCAATGGTGGATTAATCATCTCTTCTACTTATCTTACATGATCCTATAATGTGATAATAGCCAAATAAGACAATTTTTGCTTATTAGTTTTAGGAGAATCAACCCATAATTGTTCATGATTGTCGGTAATAGGTTCTACAAGTAGGATATAAGGAAATTTGTTTAGAGTTCTTACCATTCGAGATTGTCATATCACCGACGACCCGCAATCTATCAAAGCAAAGAATCGTAGCTAACCATGGTCTACCTAAAATAATGGGATAACCCAATGTTTTACCTTCTAGATACAGTATAAGGAAGTCAAATGGATGTTCCCATGACTCCACCATAAGCGCCACGTCTTCAATAATTCCTTTTGGTTTTACTACAAACCTGATCTGTCATTTGCAATATGGTATTAGTAGTTTATATACCCATTAATGGTAATTTTTCCAAGGTATCCATTGTCATTACATTGGTACAAATCCCAAATCTATCAAAAAACATTATGTACATCCTTATTTCCTATAGAGATAGAAATAATGAACTTCAGGATCTCCATATTTGGGAAGTAAAATTTTTCCTACAAATAAATCAAAAAGTTTCCCATCCACTTTGATAGTCTTGGGGTATTGTTTCTTCCTTCCAAGATTTTTCATACATAACATTTTTATTAATTTGTTCAATTCTAGAATATATTTAATTTCTTGTAACAATGGTATTTCAATATTCAATTTCCTTAGTTCTGTACAAATTTAGACTCCTTGATTTCAATAAATTATTTGAATCTCTCTGGAAATGGAGTCTTAATCTTCATTGCTATATGGCTCCTTTTCTTTTCTTTCAATATTCTCTTTTGGAACAACAAGTATTAGGAATTTCATTTTCTTGTCATTTCGGTGATTATAAGGGGTGGACTATTAATGATTTTCCAGGACCTCGTTTGAATATCCTTACAATCCATAGCATGTAAATCAACCGATTTTTACGGTTTATTCTATAAACAAGAGTTGTTTGTTTGTTTATTGGATTTGCTCTTTGGATGTGTTGGCATTTGTGTTAGGACTACATTCTCAATTTATGAATTCTCATGCGGGGATCCTATGATGGCCTATTGACTTTGATTTGGATATGTTATTCCTTAGGAATAATTATTAGGGTTCCATCTAGGTTGTGACCAAGCATAAGGATTTCCTTGACCAGCCCATGGTTGTCGATGTCCCCGAGCATACCAAGCTTGATTTTCCCAATCTTGAGGGTTCCAAGTTGGTTGAGGTACCCAAGGTGGTTATCCCCAATTTTTGGTATCTTTGCTTGAGCAGCCCATGTCATCGTACATGGATTAGGAACTGATCTTGGCATAAAGCGCCCTTGGTTAGGTTGTTTCGAACAAAATTCAATTCTTCTATTGTAGATGAGGCCTTTGGTTTGTTTAAGCTGATTTTTAATAACATGAAGTAAAGAACAAACAACAAAAGATATCATGTTCTTTAGATTCACGAGATAAGACACATTTATGTTTTATCCAAAGGACATGGTCTCTTAATGCATGCTTCTTCCCACATCTAGGACAATTCATAGCCAATGGTTCAATTTTGGAATTTACTTTAGCTTGTAATCCATCCATAGTAGAGGTTAATTACACTAAAATGTTTGTTTTGAAGTTTGCTAACTCATCCATTAGTTTGTTCATATCGGATTCATACTTTTCACCGATTTTCCTTTTCTACGGCCACCTCTCGTTCTAGAATAGCTTCTACAAATCTCTTTAATTCCATTCATTCTTATCTGATCAATGTCTCCACCTCCTATCAAGTTAAGGGCTTCTCTAGATTCGTCATTAAAACCTTTAAGAAAAATGGTTTTACTTAACTCCTCTATAAGCACAAATCCACATCTTTTTCTAACAAAGAGGAATTTTTCTAAATAGTCTTCTATGTTTTCATCATCCTCCTACTTGATTTTGAAGAATTCTTCCTTCCTATTTCTTCCTCTGCAATAATCCTGGTATTTATATAGGAAGGTAGTCTCCATTTGTGCCCAAGTGCTAATAGAGTTAGATGGTAATCCCATGAACCACCTCATTCTGCATCCTTCAAAGTGGATGGAAACAACTTGAGTTTTTGAATATATGTCTTATAATCATAGGTCTGACATAGTACCTTGAACTCAAATAGAAATTCGTCAGGATCTTTAGATGACATCCCTCTAAAGGTGGGTAAATGTGCAGTGAGATATTGTTCATTGATGTATCATCATCTCCCAATTAATTTGGATAGGTAAATGTCCTATCAGTTCTCTCTCATCTTTTTGTGCCATTTTAAAAACATTTACTAAATTTTCCTCCCAATCAATGTGGTAAGCAATATGCCTTGGGGAAGGTGAAAAATCAGGAGTAGGAGGTTGACTACTCAATTGAGAATCAAAACTTACCATAAATGGATCTTGAGTAATAAGCTTTCTCCTAAAAGTTCCACTTCCTTGGTGGTGATCTAAGAATTCCAAAAATGGGATTTTGTTTCTTGTCGATAGGGGATGATGGTGCTTCAAATTCTTGATCAATTTCTTTCCTTTGACTAGAGGATGTTATGAATTCTTGTGAAGATGTATTTGGGAGGAATCTATCTTGTGAGTCTCTTAGTCTACTCATATATTTTGTGATATAACAGGAAGATCCTTTAATTACTATATATATGATTTGTTGCTCTTGCTAACACTTAATTAGAAAGTTCCAACTAGCGGTCCCCAGTAAACGACACCAAAAATGATGGGTGTCATCATTCCTTTCATTTATTTAACTTCGTTTTGATGTCATATCAAACCAGGGGTGTGTCTAAATCTATATGCAACAAAAGTAGTTTAACCGATATAGTATTTGATTGTATTTATTTTGTATTTTCTAGTGGATCTCTTTAATGTCTTAAGGACTTCTTGGTAAAACATTATTTAAATCAAAATATGAAAACTTGCTGAAAGTAAATACATGAAAGATTTTCGAAAGGAAACACACACGTGCGAATGGGAACACACTTTCTACTAGAAAATAGACACACTTGCTTATGAAATTAAACACACTTACTTTTGGAAATAAACACACTCAATTTAGAATGCTTGAAAACAATTACAAGAAATATAAGAATCTATCTAAACACCGGAGGAACAAGTATACAAAAGAGTTTAACTAAAAGAATTAAAACAATACAGAATTAACAAATCTAAGCTATTTCGTTGAAGAAATATAAATACCAAATAAATGAATATCCTAGTCCTTAGGGGAGTGGGCCCTTGCTCCTACTTGAATTAGGATTTAACAGCTCATAATTCTCTCAAATAGGAATGTATATTTTATTGATAAAACATTCGGAATTACAAATGTACATCTTTGGATTTGAGTACTTAGTCTATTTCTCTTCTTTGTTCTATTTCTTCTATTTCTATATATTCTATTTTTTATATATTCTATCTACTACAGTCTTCTTATATATACATTTTACAATAACGGTTGTCTCAATGATTCTGATGAAATTGAATCATGCCCAAAATAGATGTTGAGCCGGATTGCGGTTGATCAGATAGTTGTAGGATAACTCTTCTTGGATCTGCATTCAGAAATATTATCATCCTTCGTGATTGAAAGGGTCATAGATCCAAAATCTCTGGATGAGGTTTAAAATAGATAAATCCCATTGGTTCCAAAACTTCGGAGAAGTTATAGAACCATAGGAAATTGTTAAGGATCAAAACTGTGAGAGTTCAGGAGCTATCCCTAGGAGTTCCGGAACTAAGTCCTAAAATATCCGAACTAAATACCGGAGTTCGAACTAAGTCGAAAGTTTTAGAACTAGATGATGATGTGTGCTTTGGAGTTCTAGAACTAGTTTGGAAGTTCTAGAACTAAGCTATGTGGGAACAGATGTTGCTGAAAACATCTTGAACACTTCCTACTTTATTTCCTCGATTGATTTAGACTCGCTTTATTACAAGCCGAATTCAAACACACACTTGTCAGAATTCTAGAGCTTTTGAAATTAGAATAAAAATCAATCAAAAGACAGATAATTACATCCTAACTCATATCAGATCAACTAAAAGTCACACAATGCAATCAAACTTAATCAAAAGGAGAGTAAGGTGAGATCATATATTATACATTAATCCAACACATTCTCGGCCTCATCACATATCTTGTTTAACTTTTATTTGGTGGTCTTGTTTCCATTTCAAGTAGTTCCTCAAAGCAAAAAGGAATCTCTCATGATCGGTTGTGGATCAAGAAGTCATATGTGCACAACAACCTACTGACCAAAATTTCGATGAGATATTCCTCCTAGCCCTTTCCCCTTATCTGTTTCATCAACATTCGAAGAAGCGATCTAGAATCGGGTGAAATAGGTTTAGTCGAGGCTGAATGCGAGACATAGATGGAGCGATTAGGATGATATCTCCTCCCATGCTTGAGAAGGTCATTGAGAAGGATTACTTTTCCAAGGAAAACACGACCAGGGCTCGGGAACTTTGAGATAGGAATAAGGGAAAATATCAAGAGAAGATGCATGCATTTCAAAGCCGAGGTCACGAGGAATAACACCACTCCCTAGAGGAGTATTCGGCCTCTGCCGGTATTGAGGCCTCCACAACATACACATCTATAGACACAACATCAAGGCTACTATTAGTAGAGTGTTAGGCAGGACTGCGAGCATACAAATAGGTAGAGCTAGAGTAGATGTTGGTGGAGCCAAAGATAGGATACGAGGTTATTCAATAGGTAGAACTAGCTCACACGCAATAGTCTACTAGGGTTGGTCAGACGAGATCGGTTCACTAGAGTACAGGAGGGACTCCATCTCAGAGGGGTATAGGAGGATGTTTTATTTGTGGGTCCCCTGATCACTATGTGTGCATGTGTCCACACAAACCCACTACCCTTGATATAAAGAAAGCCCCTAGATCTAAGTAGACATTGGGTAATGTAGGATGCGCCCATCGTGTATATGTAGCAGTTGATAAGTTCCGGGCTAATCATCGAGTCACAATTATTGAGGGAAAAAGTACTATCGGGGTATTTATTTCTTAGTACTCTTTGATTAAGGTGCTTGATTATTTTCTATCTCCTTTTGTAGTGGAATAGTCTAGGTTAGTTTTGGCTAGGTAGCCGGATAGTTGGCGAGTTGATTTGGCCTCTAGGGCCAAACTTGTTGTGGAATCATATGTGGAGATTTGTGTACTTGATTTGGGAGTCTTCCACTACACTTGACCTCCGAGTTATACCTCTAATATCATATCAGGTTGTTTTTGGTATGGATTCGCTCGAGGCTCATCGAACCAAGGTAGATTGCGCAGGAATAAGGTCATTGAGTGTTAGGATGATCTTGGGAGTTTAGTTATGATTACATGGATGGAGAGACCTATCTCTTTGTGCATGATCTTAGCTAAGCAGACTCAAGAAAAGAATGTGTAAAGGTTTTTAGTTATTTTCTATCACCATCGGTGATTGGTCGGAGGAACTCAGAGCATTCACCCTTAGATGACCATGTAGTTTTGAGGGAGTATGTAGATGTGTTTCGGGTGAGCTTCTAGGGTTACCACCCCTGTAGAGAGGTAGATTTCACCATTGATCTAGTGTCGGGATCAACACCAATTTATAGGGCACCTTATTGTATGACGACCTCATAGCTTCATGAGCTCAAAATATAGTTAGAGGATTTATTATAGAAGGGTCTCATTCACCCTAGTGTATCTTTTATGGAGCACTAGTCATATTTGTGACGAAGAAGGACAATTCTCTCAGTCTTTGTTTAGAATTTAGGAAGCTCAATAAAGTCACAATAAAGAACTTTTATCTGCTCCCTAGGATTGATGACTTGTTTGATCGGATGCGGGAGAGAGGGTGTTCTCTAAAATTAGTCACCGTTAGGTTATCATTAGTTGTGCATATTAGATGCATAAATACATAAGCCAAATTTCTACACATGTTATGGGCATTATGAGTTCACATTTGTCCCATTTGGTTTGACCAATGTCCTTATTGTCTTCATGAGCTTCATTAATGGAGTATTCATGACCTTTCTATACTTGCTTTGTCTTAGATTTCCTAGATGATAAATTGATTTATTCTCATTCCAAGGAGGAACACAAGGGGCATTTAAGATAGGTACTACAAGTTTTGAGAGAGAGAAAGTAGTTTGGGAACTTGAAAAAGTGTAGTTTCTTTGAGATGGATATTTAGTACATGGGACACATCATATTAGGTGAGGGTATCTCAAGAGATCCCTCTAAGATACAAGCTATTATTGAGTTGCAGTGCCCACATCAATTACTAAGGTGAGGAGTTTCATGGGGTTAGTAGGTTATTACCACATATTTTTAAAGGATTTTTCCAATATTTCTCACCCTATTACTTCTCTTCTAGATAAAAGGGAAGATGTTTGATTGGTTAGAGAAGTGTGAGCAAGAATTCCGATTGCTTAAGGAAAGGTCAACCAAGACCCCTATGTTAGTAGTTGTGGATACGACAAAGGAGTTTGTAGTTTGTAATAATACATCACTAGAGGGTTTGGGAGTGGTTATTATGCGGGAACATCAAGCTATTGCATTTGATTCACGTAAGCTCAAATATTATGAGTTTAACTATCCAAATCATGACTTAGAGCTTGCAGCATTTGTTAATGCCCTTGTAAATTGACATTATTTCCTTTTGGGTAGGTCTTTCACTTTTAGGACGAGATGACCATATCTTACAACATATCTTCTCACATGACTGAACCTCAAAGCTCCCCAATGATGTTGGATGGAGTTATTATTTGAGTATGATACGGACGTGCTGATATATAAAAGGAAAGAAAAATGTCATTGTAGATGCACTTATTAGATGATGAAATGTGCTTGCATCCTTGACACTGCAGTTGGACTTGAGAGGCGGGATTCTTGGACCTTCCAGAGGAAATATTTTATGAGGGTGTTAGGCAGATGTATGAGTCACAGGGTTCATTAGAGGGTATATTTTGAGGGTGCATCTTAGAGGTAGATGGTTTAATTCAGTTTCGTAGGTGCATCTATGTTCCTAAGATAGGTGATCTGTGTAGCTTCATCCTTATAGAGGCTCATTGAGCCCCATATGTAGCACATCCAGGAGTGAAGAAAATGCATGTAGATTTGAGGGAGTTATATTACTAGTTTGATCTTCAATGGGACATGGAGGATTTTGTAGCATAATGCCTTGAGTGCGGAGGTTCAAAGTAGAGCAATCTCATCCCATGCAAGACTCTTACATCCTCATGACATTCCTGAGTGCAAATGGGATGTGATATCCATGGATTTCATAGTAGGAATCCCTATGTATTCTTATCATGATGATTCCATTATGGTCACTATCAATAAGTGACCAAGGTTGCACATTTCTCGCCAACTAAGGTAACCTATAATGCACAAGCTAGTGCTAAAATATTTAAGGAGGACATTGTTAGATTGCACGGGATTATGAAGACCATCATCAATGGTGGGAAACCATTTACACATAATATTTTCAAATTTCCTTCCTATCCGATTTGGGTACACATATTAATTTCAGCTCAGCATATCATCTAGAGATAGATGGACAAATGGAGAGGGTTAATCAGGTACTAGAGGACATGTTGAGGATGTATGTGATGGACTAATAGAACAATTGGGAAGATTACTTACATTTAGTTGAGTTCACATACAAAAACTATCACGAGTTCTATCGGTATGGCTTGCTTTATTAGTAGTTGTATGGTTGACCTGCAGGACACCTCCGAGTTGGGACATGCTAGATGACAGATTATACTTAGACCATCCTACCTTTAGGACTTAGAGAAGAAGGTTATCTTGAATAGGTAGTGTCTTGGGTAGGCGGAGCATGCCGGAAGGTGTATGTAGACACCAAGAGGATTGATCGTCACTTCTCATTGGGTGACAAAGTCTTCTTGAGAGTTCATCCCCATAAGAGACCAATCCGCTATGGAAAATATTTTAAGCTACCGCCTCATTTTGTGGAGCCTTTTGATATTTTGAAGGTCATTAGTCAGATTGCCTACCGCCTAGCTTTACCACCATGCCTTGCACAGGCCCACGATTTGTTTCATGTTTCTATACTACATAGATATACCTGATATCTCTTATGTTTTGGATTGGTCAACCTTACAAGTGGAGGACAAAGGACTATGGAGGTTAGATCCCATACGTATACTAGAGCATCGGAAGTTGGCCCTTCGGGGTCAAGACTTGGACCAAGTTAGGGTGCAATGGGATAGATACAATGAGACAACAACTACTTGGGAGGATGCTACATCATTGAGGGCTAGATATCCATATCTCTTCCAATGACTTCTAGGAGGAAGTCTAATTTTAGGAGAGGGGGATGTAGTGCCCACATTTCTAGCCTCGGTTATCTAGTGACATCTTTTCTCATAGTTATGTTTGTGAGGGATTATGACACATTTTTGATATCATCTTATATTATTTGATCTTCATGGACATGTTTGGTGATATGGGCACGTAGCACCAATTTTGATTTAATCGAGTATATTGGCACATTTAGGTAGATGTTGTGGATAATAATATATTGCTATGTCATTTGGTTTAGTCACATGTCTTGATGATATAGACTACTTGATTTTGATGAGAGAACATGATAAAATGGCTATATTAATATGTTTTGTAATGGCTAACACAAGGTAAATTTGTGTGAAATGTTACATGTTTATTATTTATGATTCCATGTTGATGATGTGTTAATGTAGATTTACATGTTTAGAATTGATTGTTTCTTGAGCGTTGATTTCCAATTGTATTGGGAAGATGTGTTTAATGTTTGCATTGGTATGCGGGTTACATGACACAAAATAAGGTACATTTCAGGGAGGCTATGTAAATGTGCACAAACGGCCCATAGGGCTAAGTCCTAAGCATGTTAGTTGTATGAGGTATTATTGGTTGCTTGTATTATTTGGGCACCACGAGTGACCCTTATTTGTAATGTTGTATTTTATGTAAAATTAATTTTGTTTAGGTTGTTTATTATTATTTTAAACTAGATTGAGGAATTTATCGACACTAAAATTTTCCTCCATAATTTCTATTTCATTAATATATGTATTAGGAATAGGATGTTGTTAAGTATAATTAGTAGTAGCGTCTGATAGAAGATAACGGTGCCGTCAATACGGTGGCACCAATAATGTGGAGTACGGTAACAGGTCAAAGTACAATAGGAATGTTGTAAAAAGTAAATATTTGTCGTAAGTGGTCCGGTAATGTTAAAATGTCAAAGTTTGGGTAATTAGAGAAGTAGGGTCTACATGATTAGGAATTAGAAATATTATATTGGTAATAAGGACAAGGAGTGAGGTCATAAATATTTTGTGTATTTTATTTGTAAAAAGTCTAAAAATGTGGAACCCATGTAAAATGATAAGGTTTATCTTATCTTAAAAGATAAGCTTACATGTACACATAAGAGTTAAGGTATGGAATATGATTCGTCAGAGTGGATTTCTTATCCTATCTTAGAGATAAGATGGATAAACTGGAAGTTCTATATAAAGAGAGGCCACCCCCTCATTTAGCATAGAAGGAAGTAGTGAGAAATATTGTAGGAAGTGTGCAAAGGAAGCCATCAGTTTAAAGGTGTGTTGAAGAAGCCATTAAGAGGTGTAATTGTAAAGTTTCTCCCATAGTCTTGGTGAAAGGCAAGTGAAGTCAATAACACTTGAAGTACCTCATGGGTGAGATTGTAACAATTTCATGTTAATATTATAATTTACTTTGATATTTCAGATTTTCATCATTAGTCTTATCATAGTCGATGGTATTCTTGTGTTATGTTGTTGTTTTGTTTCCAGATTACATCCACCAAACTAAAGGTTGTGCATTAGTAAATAATCATAGCATGAGGAGTTCCCGGTGAAGAATTATCATAGTGTCGGATTGGTGATGACATTTTGGTTCCGTTGCCGGGACCATTCCTCGTTGGTGGATTTTCTGGAGAGATATTCCCACTTAGTCAAAAATCAATTAGAGGGTAACCTTATTTTCTTGTGCATAGTAGTTACCATGCTAAAGTCATTTTTACCATGAATAGTAGTTACCATGATAAAGTCATTTTTTCTTTGTGAATAGTATTTATCACAAGTAAAGTCACTTTTTATTGTGAATAGTATTTACATGATAACTTCACTTTTTCTTGTGAATAGTGTTTACCACATAAAGTTAGTTTTTACATGATAAGTCAAGTTTTACCATAGTTTACCGTGGTCATTTCTTTTTCTTTGTAGAAAGGTGTAAAATCACTTTCTAGTATAGTGATTCCAATTATTTGTGCACATAAGTCTTGTTGATTGTACTTGTGGGTTGGTATTTGACGGTGGTTACTTTTGAAAATGGGAAAGATTCTGTTTTTCAGCTCAATCTAATGAAGATGCTTCTTCTTTTATTCAAGAGTTTAAATGATCTTGTATTTGTAATGGCCTTATAAGAAGGGAACAATGGGTGAATTTTTTTCCTACCTTTTTGGATGGTTCAAAGCACTTAGGTGGTTTGAGTTTACACTAGGTGATAATGTGAAAAATTCATGGGATTTATTAACTAAAGTTTTCTTGAAGAATTTCATGAACAACAAAAATATGCGAGATCTCATGATCGAGATCATAAAGTTATCCCAAGGAGAGAAGGAGAAGATAAGGGATTATCATGCTCGTGTTCTAGAGCTAAGGAGGAAGCTCGATGCCGAGTTCGGAAGGAAGGATTAGCGGATGGGTTGATGAATGGCATGGATAATCTCCTCTGTAAGCACTTCATTCTTGGGATAAAGCCAGAGATGATACAACGAGTGAAGTATGACCGCCCAACTACCATTGAACAAGCAAAGGAGATTGCAAGAAGGCAAGAAGAAAGCATGGAAGAGGAGCCCAAAGAAATTGTTGCTAAAGTAGAGCCTACACCAGCACCTTTGGTCCAGAATCCACAACCACTCCCGGTGAGCACAAATATTTCTCCTAGTACATCTACTGAGTATGAAGATCTGCTCAAAAAGATGGGTCAGTTAACTATTAATCTTCTTCAAGGAAAAGAATTTAGTTCTCAGGGAGGAGATAGAGGTCCAAAAAGAAATATTTCTGAAGTTGTATGTTATGGTTGTTATAAAAAGGGTCATTATAAGTATAATTGTCCAGATAGAGCTTCTACATCTGGTAAAGGAGATAATGATAAAGGAAAAGCACCTGTGAATTCTTTTGATGTAGTAGATAAGAGCAGAAATAATGAAGTAGATGTGTTTGTAACAAAAAGAAAGAAAGAAAAAGATAATCAAGATGGAAATGATCCTAAGAAGATGAAAGGAGAAGAAAGTTGGGTGTGCGGGGTTTTTACGATTTCACGGGGCGAGGACCATACTCCATCTTGGAAGATTTGTCCAAAAGGCACAAATATTACATATGGTCAACTCTTGGCTATGTCTTACGAGAAGAGGCGAGAGCTGCGATGTGGACTCAATGCTCGGCGAAAAGGAGGTTGAGGTCCCCTGTTTTGGAGGCAAAGGCGGATCCTATGCTCCACAAGCTGAGGTATTATGTAATGGTATTTCAATTCATGATGTCTTAGTTGATGGAGGTGCTGTAGTTAATGTAATGACCGAGTCTGTAATGAATATGTTGGGTTTAAAATTGATCGCCCTTCAACACTTATGTTAAGGTCATTAAATAAAGGAAAAATTAAACCAAAAGGTGTAGTTTCAAATGTGGCAATATCTGTTATGGGTGTTGTATGTGTGGTAGACTTTCGGGTGATGAAAAATGGTGCATTGCATACCCAATGTTCTTTGGGAGACCATGGCTAAGGAGAGTTCATGCAAGAAACTGCTGGAATGAAGGTTTCATGACACTTGGATGTGGTAGAGAGAGGGTGAAGATAAAGCGTGATCCCTCGACATCATAAGCAGAACACTGTGGATTCAAGCGATGAAAGCGATGATTGGACATCCTATGATTACTCTAGTACCGAGTGAAGTGGACACGAAGATGAAGAAAGTGAGGTTGATGTTTGAGTCATGGATATCCTTCCGGTCACACCAACTCATGAACCCATAAAATTATCTGACGAAGAAGAAGTTGATGATCGTCTCAACAAATAAAGATTGGTGATCTTTGTGATGGAGAGTGAGAAGGAATCCTACCTCCGGCTCTTTCGAAGGTACATACACATATTCACTTTTGATTATAAGGAACTCCGTCAAGTAAGTTGGGTAGAACATTATATTGAGTGGTAGATGGTCTTAAGCCCATAAAGCAAATGCCATATAGAATGAATCCTAATTTTTCTAAGGCGTAAAAGAAGAAATAGATAAGTTGCTTGATGCGGGATTCATATTTCTTTGTGGAGAATTCGAGAATGGGTTTCTCCCATTGTGATCTCAATAAAAAAGAATGGGAAGCTACGCATTTGTGTTGATTACAGGAAGCTCAATAAGGCAACAAAGAAGGATCATTACCCTCTTCCATTTTCAGATCAGATCTTGGACGAAGTAGTTGGCGGGAGTGCTATAGTTTTCTTGATGGATATAGGGGCTCTGACCAAGTTCGTATAGCAGAGATAAAGATCGAGTTGAAGACCACGTTCACCACTCCTTGGGGAACGTTTGCTTATAGAGTTATGTCTTTTGGGTTGTGTAATGCTCCAGCAACATTCTAGTGTTTGATGAATAGGGTGTTCGAACCCTACATTAGGACCTTCATCAGAGTATTTCTTGATGATTTTTGTATCTATGGGAGCAAGTTGGACCACTGCACTAGATGGAGACAACATTTCAAAGGTTAGATGAAGCACAAGCCTCACTAAACCCTACTGATGTGTGTCTTTGGATGTTCTAAAGGTGTTTTGTTAGGGCATGTTGTATCCAGAGATGGTATTGTGCGATCTGATAAAGTTTCAAAAATCAAAGATTTACCATTTCTATGAATAGAAGTAAGTTGAGATCATTTTTAGGCCATGTGGGTTACTATAGAAGGTTCATCAAGAATTTCTCAAAGATTACACTGACCACTAACTTGAGTTCTTGAAGAAGGATGTTACTTATGAACCAGGAAATAAGGTGCATGAAGCTTTTGGACAACTGAAGGAAGCCCTGGTGTCTTCACCTGTTTTGAAGAATCCAGATTGGAGCAAGCCATTCATTGTGTACACTGATGCCTCAGATGCAGCACTAGGAAGTACTTTGAGCCAAAAGGATGAAAATGGGAATGAACATCCAATTTACTTTGGGAGCAGACAAATGAGCAGTGCTGAGGTAAATTATACTGTAACTGAAAAAGAGGCTCTGGCTATCATTTTTGCTATAAAGAAGTTTAGAAATTACTTGCTAGGGTAAAAATTTCTAGTTGTAACAGATCATCAGGCTCTAAAATATATTGTAAATAAGCCTAACCCATCAGGGAGGATAGCAAGATGGATAATTTTGCTACAAGAATTTGAATTTGATATTATAGATAGGCCAGGAAAGAAGCATGTCAATGCAGATGCACTCTCTCAAGCCTATGATGGTTTAGGATCATCTTGTGATGATGATGATTTCCCCGATGCAACATTGTTATCCCTTGACACAATCCCTAGTGAATACATAGATATTTGGAATTATCTGAATGAATTCAAGTTTCCTAATGGTGTCAATGCAAAGACTAAGAGAAAGATTACTCAAGCCAGTCGTCCATATTCTATTCTGCATGGAGTATTATTTCGAATAGGACACGATGGGACGATCTGAGAGGGTAGTTGGGCGTGATCAAGGGAAGGAACTGCTAGAAGAATTCCATGATGGTACATGTCGAGGCACTTCTGGACAACTTACAGCAAGAAGGATTTTGGATGCGAGTTATCTTTGGCCCCTCTTTTTAAAGATTGTTATAATTATTGTAAGACATGTGATATTTGTCAAACACATGGTAAAGCAGTAAGACTTCATCAGCTCCATTATGCCCTATTCTTCCACTTGGTCCCTTTGAAAAGTGGGAATAAACATTGTAGGTCCACTTCCAACTACCTCACACCAAAATAAGTATATTGTAGTTGCCACATGATTATTTAACCAAGTGAGTTGAAGCCAGGCCATTGAAAACAGAGTTCCATGGATGAGGTGGCAAGGTTCATATATGAACGCATTGTCACTAGATTTGGTTGTCCATTAAAAATTGTAATGAGATCAAGGAAGCCACTTCATTAATGAGGTAGTAAAAGCCCTAGTCAATAAATTTTCTATTAAGCACGGGAAGGCAACAACATAAAAGCCAAGTACAAATGGACAGTAGACGATTTTTTTTTTGTGTTGTGTCAAATTCTAGCAAAATATGCAGCCTTGCGGTACATAAGTGGGATAAAAGGATTCATGCAGCATTGTGGGCATATAGGGCAACATCAAAGTCAGCAAACAGGATACTCCCCACTTCGGTTGGCCTATGGCGTTGATCCAATTCTTCCTATTGAGTTTGATATTCCCACTGTGAGAGTTATGAAAAATGAAAGGATGGATGAAAGTGATTCAGTAAAAGAAAGGTTGGTACATCTTCATTTGCTAGAGGAAATGAGGGAAATAGCAAAGGATACAAGCCATAAGAAGAAAATGAAGCAGAAGGAATACTTTGATCAAAAGATCCGTTGGTCTCCATTTCATGTAAATGACTTGGTTCTAGTATATGATTCCAGATACAAAAAAAGAAGACAGAGAAAATTTCTTCCAAAATGGATGGGGCCCTACAAAATAGCATTTGTGCATAAAAATGGGTACGTACTGATTTGGAGGAATTGGATGGAACTCCCATTACGAAATGGGTCAACCACGACAAGTTGAAGATTTTCCAAGCGCCGAGAATAGTCTACTCAGGACGGAGTAAAAACTATGAAGGGGAAGATGTCGACACTAAAAGTTTCCTCCACAATTTCTATTTCATTAATGTATGTATTAGGAATAGGATGTTGTTAAGTATAATTAGTAGTAGCGTCTAATAGAAGATAACGACGCCGTCGATCGTGCCGCTAATAATGTAGTACGATAATGAATCAAAGTACAATAAGAATGTTGTAAAAAGTAAATATTTGTCGTAAGTGGTCCGGTAATGTTAAAATGTCAAAGTTTGGGTAATTAGAGAAGTAGGGTCTACATGATTAGGAATTAGAAATATTATATTGGTAATAAGGACAAGGAGTGAGGTCATAAATATTTTGTGTATTTTATTTGTAAAAAGTCTAAAAATGTGGAACCCATGTAAAATGATAAGGTTTATCTTATCTTAAAAGATAAGCTTACATGTACAGATAAGAGTTAAGGTATGGAATATGATTCGTCAGAGTGGATTTCTTATCCTATCTTAGAGATAAGATGGATAAGCCTGGAAGTTCTATAAATAGAGAGGCCACCCCCCTCATTTAGAATAGAAGGAAGTAGTGAGAAATATTGTAGGAAGTGTGCAAAGGAAGCCATTAGTTTAAAGGTGTGTTGAAGAAGCCATTAAGAGGTGTAATTGTAAAGTTTCTCCCATAGTCTTGGTGAAAGGCAAGTGAAGTCAATAACACTTGAAGTACCTCATGGGTGAGATTGTAACAATTTCATGTTAATATTATAATTTACTTTGATATTTCAGATTTGTCATCATTCCGTCTTATCATAGTCGATGGTATTCTTGTGTTATGTTGTTGTTTGTTTTCATTACATCCACCAAACTAAAGGTTGTGCATTAGTAAATAATCATATCACAAGGAGTTCGGTGAAGAATTATTATAGTGCGGATTGGTGATGATAGGACTTAATGGTCCCAACTTGTGTTAGGAGTGTACTTTTGTTTTAGTTGCTTAGTAATGAGGATTTGGGCGACATAAGCACACTTGAGTGGGCCCCACATCCTCAACATTTGTGTCCACTTGTTCCGAACCCGAACTTGGGTTATTTTTGGCATTTCAAGTGACCCCTTTGGTTTTAGGGGTTCACTTAGCATCAAAATAAGCCCTTGGAACCTACCTATTAGATAGGTGGGATTATTTTCAAGGAGAAAAGGGATTTTCCCTCTAATTTGGCCTCTCACTTATCACCATCCATGTAATATTGGTTAGAGTGTGTGTTGTGAAAAGTTTCATAAGCTTGTCTCACTTTCTTTTTGGGTAATTTCGGAGAGGGATGTTTAAATGTGGGTTTATCTTTTCTTTATTTTATTTTTCAGAATCTTGACTTGGAGGGAAGAGAGGGGTGACACATGTCACCACCTCATTTGTGAGAAAATTATTTTCTTTTCATCAAATACTCCCTCGTGTGGGAGAAAAAGAATTTTGGGGCTTTTGCTTTGTTCTTGGATGATTTCGAAGTTAGAGCTTTGCTTGGACAGGGAATTAGGAAAAACTTAGAGATTTGGAGATTTCGTGGAGGTAGGCTATTTGATCTTACTTTGTGTTTTTGGCATGTTAGATATTAGAATTTCTTGTTGTTGAAAGTTTTGTCTTGTTACATGTGTTGTATGGTTGCTTGGGTGTGTTACTTGTTGTTTTCTCCATCCATCATATGGTTTGATGGATTTGGGAGTTTGTTTTGGGGAAGAGGGAGGGATTTTCCCTCTTAAACCTCATGGCTTGATGGGAAAGCCATGTTGGTTCTCTTTATCCCATCATATGGTTTGAGGTGGGGAAGGTGGTTCATATGGTTTGAACCCCTTCCCCATCCTTGGAGAGGAAACCCAATGGGTTTGAAAATCCTCCCAAGGAGGAATTTAGGAAAATGGGAGGAGTAATAAGGAGGGATGATTGTTTTGGAGTGATAAGGAGGTTTTGATGATTTTGTGAGTATGCATCCTATGGTTGGACCATGTTGGTGCTCGATTTGATCGTGCCCTAGTTTGTCCTCAAAATTCTTTAGTTTACGAGGCTCTATCGTATTTTATATTTTCTGAATGGATGGGTGAAAGGTTTTCTTCATTTGTATGCTATTGAAGATCCTTCTCCATGGTCATGGATGACATTTGGGCCATGAATTATTTTCAAATTATTTTTCCTTGAAGAAAAATTAAATTCTAGGCATAAATGGTGATTTCCCTGCATTTTACGGTTTGACGGGTGTGTTTTCCACGTCAATTTATATCTGAACATCTATGGAAACGTGGTCCTTTCTGATTGGATGTAGCTTGGTAGGGAATTTTGAAACTCTAAGGCCCACTTCAACTCAAGTCTTGTCCACGTGGAGGGCCTGAGATCATCTAAAAAATCACCTCTTAGTTTGACCTTGAAGTTATGCCAAGGAGACATGTGGAGGCTTCCGATGGCTCCTTTCTATACTTAAAATTATCAAGAAAATTTCTAAGGCTTGGTACACCTAGAAGGACCACACCCATTTGGGGACCTACCCTTGAATTTTATTTTTGAAAGAGTGCTAGGGAGACACGTGGAAGTTTCTACTCACTCTACCCTTGCTTAGACTTTTCAATGGCCAAGGAAACTTTCTTGGACCCTAGGCACGTGGCACCTTCCACTGGTCCCTAAATTATTTCAATGGCTTTCTTTGGGATGAGACACGTGGCGAGCTTGCACTTTTTAGGGTCTCCACTTTTGGGCACCATATCAAAAGTGCGCGGTGAGACACATGGAGGCTTCTACTAGCTTCTTTTTAAACTAAAACTTTTCGAAGGACAAAATGCAATTTTCTTGGTCCTTGGGCATGTGGAAGGCCCATGCTTGTTTGCAAACTTGCCTATGTACTTCATTTTTGTAGTTGTGTCAAGGAAACACGTGGAGGCTTCTTTGAAAAGTCAAAATCGGGGAAAGCGGGTCGGCGGAGGAAAATTGGAAATTCTACCTTTTTGTTAAAAGGGTAAAAATTACGAGAAATGAGCCGTGATTCCATTAAAGGCAATGATTAAGCCACATGTCAAGCTCGATTTTCAAAGATGGAGGGCGGGAAAAATGTGAAAATTACACATTTTCTCCAAAAGTCATAAAATGCAAAAGGCAACCCTGAGCTGCTTTGTATCGGATTTTCCACGTGGACAAATCTAATCTAAATTTTAGAAAGGGTAGAATCATGATTGTGCATTTCATCCGATTTAGTTTCCATTTTGCTCCAAAACTCCACGGAGATGTGAATACACATTGTTTTTAATCATTTTTTGATGAAACCCCTTGTCATTTTTGTCTACAAGGTGCAAATGAATGGATTTAAAGCTTAATTTTTGAGTCCAAGGAATGTAAAGGTTGATATCTTCAAGTTGGAATTGCTCGAGCACTTGCAAAAATGAAAATTACTAGAAAAGTTGGATGCAGAGCAGATTTGCGAGAGGAAAGAATGGGAAAAGGATGAAATGAGGGAGGTTCTTTGGTGCAAAGGATGAAAAACGTGTTGCAGAGGAGATGACTAGGTGCCCTAGTTAAAACAATGATGGAAATATTTGCAATGATTCACCTTTTTGAACAACTTGGCAACTTTTTGTTGTAAGTCTGTTAAATGTCATTTTTGGAAATCATGATCAAACATGTAATAAACAAAGGTTCCTCGAATATTCTTTGCTTTGGGGAAATATTTAATGTAAATGAATGTTATAAAAAGCATGCTTTAGTCATGCAAATGGTCGGGGTTGAATTCTTATGAGAAAATTTGAGAAAGCCCATCTTCCTGAGAGACCATCTAAGAAACCTATTAATCTCTTATGTTTTAGATTTGATCATGTCAAGTTGGTTGCAAGTGTACAACCATTGACAAGCTCTGAGATTGTTCAAGAAACCTTTCCCTAGCTGATGAATGTAATCAACTTCAAATTAATCTGTGTTAATCTTGGGCAAATTTTGTGTCTGCTTTATTTTAGAATGTCTGCAAATAGTATTTCTTGTTCCTATCACAATATTGTGTTAAAGTCCCTCCAAATCACATAGGATCTCATCCTGTGATAGTTGAGTGGCATTTGCAATTTCATTACAAGAAGAGTCTTCATCTGTAATGAGATAAACAATTTAAAATAACTTTCTTGTCATTTTCTTGATAAAGATTATCTGTAATCCTTGAGTGTATCTTAGGTGTGAGGAACCGGGGATATTTAATGTTTAATTGAGTCTTTAGCTTGAGACTTCATGTTAAATTCTTGGAGATTGTGTGAAACCGTGCAAATCCACACCTCCATTGATGCACACCATCTAGTTGAAGGAATATTTTAGCTATTATAAAGCATTCTATCATTTAGTTTTCCAAATGTTGTGAAGGTTCTCAAATATCTAGCAAAATCAAGTTTATCCTACTTAATCTCCCACCAAAAATTATTCAAAAACAATGAATCCTACTTGAACTACCCCTGTTTTCCTTGTATGTCCACAAATGAATAAATTCTACTACCAAAATATGTAGAAGTAATCAAGATTCCATAATGTCTTTAGTAACCTTAACCTTGTTTAGAAAATATCACCATTCTTTAGAAGTGACAACTCGTGAGAGTTAAATTGTGGTGCATTGATCATATTTTCTCAAGGTTTCCATTTAAATTTGTGCAAAAAGGGATATCGTCATTCGCCTTCACCAACAAAGGTTAAAAAATGGGTCCTCTCACCTGGTTGGTTGGTTGAACCTAAAGTGTGAGGATAGATTAAATCCTTTTGAAGGTGCTATCAATTTCTCGACGCTCGAGTAACAAAGAGTTAGATGAATATCCTCCCGACTACAAAATGACTCATAATATGATTTTTTGTCTCTCGGTGTCTTGTTAAATATGTGATGCTACTCATCTTCCAAGGGAGAATCAATTTGGATACCAACACACAGATTTGGTGCCGTTCAAGGGGATCTTCAAAGGCATTCTTATATTCATCCCTGGTAATGTTTTTACATGCTCTAAGTGAAAATATGTTATTTAAACGTAATCCTTTGTTGAGATCTGTAAGATTTGCAAAGTTACAAGTTCTGAGCAATATTTCTAGTTTCTGTTCATTTTTGCATGAAGTTTACATCATCAATGTTAAATACGGGTAGAGGAAGGTCAAATATATGAAGCTTTGCATGATTTTAGTGTTTGACAGACATTTGAAAAATCAATTTTAGTGTATTTTCACAACTAAGGTGAAAATCCTTAGTGGCGACTCTGTGTTGAATTGATTTTTGATAAATGCCGGTGTCTAAGCTCTATGAATTGAAATTTATCACTAATCTTTGCAAATATGGAAGGAAGAAGATATTTCTTCACTAAAGACCTGCTAGAAGGTTGTTTCCTAAATTGGGAAAGACAAATTCTCAAGGAAGAAGAATGGAAAGTTGTTGGAGATCGAAATCAAGAAAAGAGTTATCAATTGTTGAAACTAATCGACTGTCATTGAAGATTGCCATACTTCCTCAAGTGATTCGAATCGGGTAGTCTTTATATAGATCTGAATTCTCCAACTAGAGAGGGGTGTTTGTATGTCGGAAAAGCAACAAAGTAGCGTGAGAATCAACAAGTGACTCTTCCACGTACCCGACCTCCAGGGTCGTGCCGAGACAATGACCGGTGGTTTGAAATGCGGGTGACTTAGATGAATCCCAAAAATTACTTTAAAGTGAAAATGGCACAAAGCACAAGTAGGAGAGGGATGGCAAGTGAAGTGGCGGCTTGGCCTATGCGATTCCTAGCGGGGTTGTTGCAGCAATGATAAAACAAAATGATAAACAGTAGGTACTCAAACAATGAATAATAGCAGCTTTAGAGAAATACAACGAAGTACAAGTAGGAGAGGGATGGCACAAGAGAACAGAGCTTGGCCTATACGATTCCTAGCAGGATCGTTGTCGGTGTACAGTGAGGCATAACTAAATACTCAGAATTCTAAACCATGCTAAAATAAAATGATTCATAAAATAAATCTAGGACTGAGTATTGAAGACTAAAGCCCAAGAATGAAGACTCCAAACCAAAGAACTCAGCCCAAAACAAACCAGACCATGGGTGAAACAACAGCACTGCCTGCACAAGATGGGTATGTGGCTTACCAACAGCTGAACAATACTATCTAAACATGTAATGAACTATACTATCAATCCTAAGCAAGCTAACAGACCAAACCACTGAAAAATGAGAAGACTCTAACAAGGAAATGGTGGCCATTTGCCTCAGCACAAGCTACATATTTATAGCATTTACAAACACCAGAAGGCAAGTTCAAATTGAACTCTCCCACTATTAAACAAAGATAAATCACTGTTCAGTCGGCAAAAACATAAATACAAGCTTAAGTCGGCAAAGAAAAGTTGGTAAATCATGATATTTCACGCGGGTCGCGTCAAAAGAGCGTTCTGGAAAACACATGTTGGGACCGCCGCTCACGAGCGGGCGGCGGTTCTGAGACCGCCGCCCTGTTCGGGCGGGCGGTCATCACCCGCCCGCCTGCGGGCGGCGGTTTAAATCCTTGAAGGCCAAGAAGCCAAAGAAAGAGGAAAGAAAAGGAAAAACAAAGGCGCGGGGCAAAGCGAGGCATGCGGGATGTTAACACATGTTTTATGAGGCTTTCGGATTCGAACACCTTGCGAGGATACGTGTATCATCATGGGGCTTTTTGTAACCAATTTCTAACGATGCAGTACATACAATTTTGGGTACGTACGGTGGTCATTTGTGTCGATAAGTATGCTTATTAGTCTCTGTCCCTATATTTTCCAAAGCTAATAGGGTTTTCCATGAAACAAAGTTTTTGAGAACATTCATTGTGAGAATTGCATTCTGTGCCCCATAGACCCCTCACTCCTCATCATTTTGTATCTCCCTGTAAGATCACCTCCCAAAATAATATAGCCCATCCCTCACCCGAACTCTATTTTTTCCGAACACTTTTGGTCATATAGATTTTAGAGGTATGGATGGATATCCAAATGTTGTGCCCCAAGATGTTAGAAATAGATTGCCTAAATTTCAAGGAAATAATGCTATTACTCATGATCAACACTTAAAGATTTTTGTCAATATGATGGAAGAATTTGAGATCAAATTTGAGGATGTGTACATAAAATTGTTTATTCATACTCTAGAGGAGGATGCATGGGACTAGTATAAATATTTTCTAGACAACTCCATTGATTCATGGATAGAAATGAAGAATGCTTTTAGATTACAGTATGGATATAAAACAAACCCTAGGTTTCTTTTATCAGAATTTGAAAATATTAAGAAGAATCCTAATGAAACCATTCATGTCTTCAATACTCGAGTTCAATAAGACTCGAATAGGCTACTGTAATCCACGAGGCCAAGTGATGTTTCTGTTTGATAAAATACTACGATGCTTTTGATAAGAAGGCTACTTATTATTTGAGGATAAGAACCTAGTAACATTGAGGCATGCCTTCACCATGGCTTTTCAGTTTGAAAAAATATCAAAGCGGTTGGTAAACCTCCTAAGAGGAAGGTATCAAGTTGATCAATCCGAGAGAAGCCTCGGTCAAGTAAGTTTTGGATCTAGAAGAGGTTGTAAAAACTTTGGTTGGAGCTATTAAAGAAATATCTTACAAACTGGCCAGAGAAGAGAAGGGGATTGGAAAAAGTTCCCAAGGTTAGCACAAGCCACAAGGTCAAGAAAGATTTTCAAATCATCCCGAGAGGTTGTCATAGATCAGATCATAGGGGCAAAGGGCATGTGGGATCGGGGAATAGATAGCTCCAACCCGGGAAAATAGATTGGTGCACGATCCTTTCATTTGTTAGAGTTCTTTCTTGTGGAAGAGGTCCATGATATGGAGTGGTGTGATAGATGTTTCTAGCCCCATTCCCAATGTGATGAAGACAAAGAAGTTGAGGAAGCTAATGATGATGAAGCAGAGATGTTGATGCATGCATGATGGATTTCTCTACAAGTTCACGGAGAGGGAGCCACCTCAACCGAGGTGATAAGTGCTAGAAGCTGCTTTGCTGATTTATGGGATTGCATTCACTGGGTATTACCTCTTCCTCCCACTCATACTTTTGAAATTGATATGGTACAATATTTTGAATTTCCTAATAATGATTTTGAATACTTAAGGGCATTAATGATTAAAAAGTATGATGGAGGAATCCCTTTTGAAGAGGATAGATAATTGTTAATGAATGTTGTGGTTACCCAAGAAAAAGAATATAACACTAGGAGTAAAGTTGTCAAAGGGGTAGGGCCTCAGGCTAGACCCAAAACTCCAATTCTCACCAATATCCTAAAAGAAACTTCTAAGAAAGATACATCTGGAAAAGGCCTTGTTTCCCCAAATAGAACTTTTATCCATGCCCATGCTCAGACCGTGAAAAATCCTTTGCTGTCAGATGAGTTTTCAATCTTCCTCCAAATTTTACCTTGCCCAAATACATTCCTTATGACATTTCCCAATTCTTGAGTCACATCAATATTTATGTTCTAATTGTTGAGCTGCGTAGGATTCCTGAGCACAAGAAAAGATCCTTTCAATATTTGGGATTGAATGTAGAAAAGATTACCCAAGGCAGAAATGTAAACAATGTTGAAATTCCTCCTATCATTGCAGAGTTGGAAAAACCCCAAATCTTTGGAAGAACTAGGTGAGCCACTGAAGTATATTTAGGAACATCCTTGGTTGAGTCCCAACTAAATGTAGATCCATTTTCACTCCTCACGATTATTAGGGACAAAGCTATTAAATAAATGTATGTTTGATTACGGAGCATCATGCAATGTTATGCCTCTTAAGGTCATGAATTAATTAAATATCAAAGTGACAACAAGTTATGAGAAGTGCACTTGCCATGGATTCAGAGAGGTTCCGGTGGTTAAATGTGTCAAGGGTTTGATAGTGCAACTTGCAACCTACCCAGAAAATAACATAAAACTATATGTTGTTATTGTTCATTTCCTTGCCAAATGGGGAATGTTGTTATCAAGAAAATGGGCTACTAGTGTGGGTGGGAGTGTGCAAATGGATATGTATTTTTCCACTATACCTATTGAGGGCAGCCTTGTAAAGTTGTATGGTGAAAATAAGATGCTACATCTCATTGAGGATCCCAATAATGCTTCCTATGAAGTGTTATACACTGAAATTGATCTTGATGGTAAAGAGCACAAAATTGATCAATGCAAGTCTCTTAAACAAGTAGGTTCTCCTTGGAATTTGTTGTTTGATGGGGCTTGCTCTAAATTTGGAAATGGTGCTGGTATTGTTATGATATCTCCAGGACAGGAAGAGTTTGTTTTTATTTTAAACTCAACTTTGAGTGCACTAACAATATTGTTGAGTATGAAGCACTACTCTTGGGTTTAAGAATTGCTTGGAAATATGGTATTAGAGACATCATTGTTAAAGGAGATTCAGAGCTAATTGTCAAGCTAGGTTAGAAAATTGTATGCAACAAAAAATCTAGAGAATGAAGTAGTATAAGCATGCAGTCTAGGATTTCATTGAGATGTTTGACTCCTTTAACATAATACATCACGATAGGAAGTAAAATAATCTAGTAGAAAAATTGGCCGTATTGAGGTCTAGATTTGAAAATTGTACTGTATCCCCTATTGTGAGTATAATATTGAGATATTGACTAGGCCATATATTCATGACAATGTTAAACAATGTAAAGTGTTCGAAGAAAATGCCCAGGTGCAAAGGTTTTTGCAGAACCAAGGAGAATTTGTTGATCAACGTATAGATTGGGAGCCAATGGTTTGTGTAGCTGATGGAAAGGAGAGTTTATTTGGCAAAGAAATCATTTAGTTGAAGACTAATACTATTCCTAGAGGTTTGGTAGTGCTTGAATCAAACTTTTATAATGTTGATTGTATTTTCAATAGACACATGTCAGCCTCGAGGGATGTTGAAGATCATGAACAGGCACAAAGGATAAACCACGTAAGATCTAGCTAGGTAGCAATCTGAGAAAGGAAGAAAAGCAGTCGTATGTCCAATTGTTGAAGAAATACCAGGACTGCTTAGCATGGTCTTATTCTGAACTAAAAGCATACAGAGAGGATCTTTTCTAGCATGAAATTCCCTTGTAAGCTTCCGCCAAGCTATTTACGAAAAAATAGAGTCCGATCAATCCACTCCTCTCCTCGAAGATGCAAGAAGAATTTAAAAATTTGAGGGATGGAGGAATCATATAACTCACAAGGTACTCATCATGGTTTGTAAATTTGGTACCGCATCAGAAAGAAGAACAGAGATATAAGGCTATGTGTGGACTTTAGAAACTTGAATAAAGCATCAATGAAGGATAACTACCCTCTACCAAATATGGACAATATGTTACAATTGGTTACTATTTCGGAATTGTTATCCACCTTGGATGGTTTTTCTGGATATAACGAGTAGCTCTAAAGGAATCGAGTGAATCAAGACTTCCTTTACCGGTCCTTGGGAACATATGTATATGTCGAGAATGCATTTTGGTCTAGTGAATGCTGGAGCCACTTTCCAAAGAGTAATGGATGTAGCTTTCTCTAGATATATTAATGATTTCATTGTTGTATATCAAGATGATGTGACTATTTTCTCTAGAAAAAGGAGTGACCACCTATAACACTTAGAAAAAATGTTGTTAAGATGCAGGGAGTATGTTATTTCACTAAATCCCAAGAAGTGCCATTTTGGAGTTCAAAAGAAAAGTTGCTTTGACACATTGTGTCAAAGGAGGGGTTTTGATTGATCCTGAAAGGGTAGAATCCATCAGCAAAGTCCCTATTCCAACAACCAATAAGGTAATTCAATCTCTTTTTGGGTAGATTAATTTTATTAGGAGATTTATCTCTAACTTTGCTGAACTTACTATCCCAATCACTAGCATCTTTGAAGAAAGATCAAAGTATCAAATGGGAAGAATCGGCTATTCAAGCTTTTGTTGGGATCAAAGAAGCATTAAAAATGCCCCTATTTTAACAACTCCAAATTATAAGAAGGCTTTCCAAATGTTTTATTTTGCTTGAAAGTACTATTACATACGTGTTGTTGCGGAAGGATGATGAGGGGGTTGAAAGACCAATTTTCTTCTTGATGAGGCATTACAAGGAGCTGAGCTAAAGTATACTATCATGGAGAAGAAGGAATTTTCTTTGGTAAAAGTAACAAAGGTCTTGAGCCATATATTCGAGTTCTAATGTCATTGCTTATGTTCCCCACACCATGGTGAAAGATATCCTATCAGAAATGGAGGTTTCAAGAAAGAGATGCCAATGGGTAAACAAATTACAAGAGTATGATATGGACATCCAAAAAAAAAAATTGGTCAGAGGTTTGGGCTTGGAAAAACTTATGGCAAAGAGCAATCTGCAGAAAATTGAGGTAAATGAAGTTGAAGAAGAAAGGATGAATGTCCTTGAAAAATTGATAAATTCTGAATGGTACAAGGACATCATTTTTTATCTCAAACATCTACAGTGCCCTAAACATTTGAGCAAGAATCAGTAAAGAGCACTTAGGTTAGCTTCCCAAAAATACATCATCATTGATTATGGGCTAGCTTGGAAGAACCCTGAGGGAGTTCTTTTGAGATGTATCACTGAAGATGAAGCCCTACAAATAATTGATGATTTCCATGGAGGATTTTGTGGGGGGAATTTTCAGGAGAGTAACATCCCATAAGATCTTAAGGGTTAGTTACTGGTGGCCAAACCTTTTCAAAGATACCACTTTGTTGGTTAGGAAGTGTGAAAGTTGTCAGCGTTTTTAGGGAGATTAAAAGCTTCAAGATCCCTCATGTTGTAGCCTATATCAATTGAATCCCCTTTTAAGCAATGGGGGATTGACTTCATTGGGGATATTTTTGATCCTTCGAGTGCAGGCCATAAGTGGGCATTAGTGGACACAAATTACTTCACCAAGTGGGTGGAGGCAATCCCCACCAAGAAGGCAACCCACCAAATTGTCATGGATTTTGTTATGAATTATATCATTTGTAGATTTGGAGTACTGCCAAAATAGTTGCTTGATAATGCCATGAGCTTTTGAGCTAAACCTTTGGTGGCTATGTGTCACGAATATGGGATCAATTTGACATATGCTTCCAATTATAATCCCCAAGGAAATGGACAAGCAAAGTCTAGTAATAAAAATCTATTAAAGATAATTAGAAGAAATTTGGAGTTGAACAAAAGGAAGTGGGGTGAGCAGTTGAAGTTTGTTGTTTGGGCTGATCGAATCACTATTAAACGAGCTACTGGAAAAATCCCATTTGAGTTGGTGTATGGAACTCAAGCTCTACTGCCCCTGCATATGTAATTGTCTTCATTTCAATTTATTTAACAATTGGAAGATCAAGAGGTTAGTCCCTATGATGCTCACATCAATCAGATTATTGATTTAGATGAAGAAAGAAGGGCATCCCATTAGAGGCATGTAAAATTTAGAGAGAAATTGAAGAATTTGTTTGATAATAAGGTGACTCCAAGAGATTTTAGTGTGGGAGATCTTGTGCTATTGTGGGATAGCAGGCATGAGGATAAGGGAAAACATGGAAAGTTTGATGCATTGTGGATGGGCCCTTATTCAATTGACATTCGAATTGGTGAACATACCTTCTTCTTAAAAGACTTAGATGGGGAATTGCTTGAATTTCTGTTAATGGTAGGCATTTGAAACATTTCCTTGATTGATTTCTTAGAATCGAGGTATGCACCATTGTATAGTGTAAAGTCTTGGGTTTTTGTTCTATTTTTTCATTTTGTTAGTTTTGGTTTGCCCTGGTCCTTGGCGGCCATTTTTGTTGGTTTCTCAGTTTGTTCTAGACGGTTGGCTCATAACTCTATTGCCTAATGATTTAATTTTGGCACTTGGTCTACTATTTGTTCTAGTGGCACTCGTTGGGAGTTCCCATCCCCGATTCTGAGCCGATGTTGGTGCTTGATTTGATAGTTCCCTAGTTTTCCCTCTAAACTCTTAAGTCTGTAGAAGCTCTGTCATATTTTGTATTTTCTGAATGGATGTGTGAAAGGTTTTCTTCATTTTTAAGCTATTGAAGATCCTTTTCCATGGTCGTGGATCACATTTGGTTCATGAATTATTTTCAAATTATTTTTCCTTGAAGAAAAATTAAATTACAGGCGTAAATGGTGATTTCCACCGCATTTTACTGGTTTGTGGTGTGTTTTCCCTATCAATTTATATCCCAACATCTATGGAAATGTGGTCCTTTCGATTGGAAGTAGCTCGAGAAAGGCATTTTGAAACTCTATGGCCCACTTCAACTCAAGTCTTGTCCACGTGGAGGGCACAGAGCTCATCTCGAAAATTCACCTCTTGGTTTGACCTTTGAGTTGCGCCGAGGAGATATGTGGAGGATTCCATTGGCTCCTTTCTATACTTAAAATTTTCAAGAAAATTTCTATGGCTGGGACACATGGAAGGACCACTCCCATTTGGGGACGACCACGAATTTTATTTTTGAAAGAGTGCCAGGGAGACACGTGGAAGTTTCTGCTCACTCTCGCCCTTGCACGCTGACTTTTCAATGACCGAGGAAACTTTCTCGGACCCTAGGCACATGGCACCTTCTGCTGGTCCCTAAATTTTTCAACAACTTTGCTGGGATGAGACATGTGGTGAGCCTGTGCTTTTTTAGGGTCTCCAATTTCAGGCACCATATCAAAAGTGTGCCAGTGAGACACATGGAGGCTTCCACTAACTCCTTTTTATACTGAAAAATTTTCAAAGGCCAAAAGGAAATTTTCTTAGGCCCAGAGCACATGGAAGGCCCACACTTTTTGGAAACTTGCCTCTGTACTTCACCTTTGTAGTTGTGCCAAGGAAACATGTGGAGGCTTCGTTGAAAAGTCAAAAAGGCGGGAAGCGGGTCGTGCAAAGGAAAATTGGAAATTTTTGTTTTTTGTTAAAAAGGGTAAAAATTACAGAAATGAGTCGTGATTCCATTAAAAGCCCAGATTAAGCCATGTGTCAAGCTCGATTTTCAAAGGTGGAGGGTGGGGCAAAATGTGAAAATTGCACATTTTCTCCAAAAGTCATAAAATACAAAAGGTAACCCCATGCCCGCTTTGAATCAGATTTTTCCACATGGATGACTCTAATCTAAAGTTGAGAAAGGGAAGAATAAATGGTTGATGTGCATTGCATTTTATTTTGTTGCCATTTTTCTCCAAGACTCCTGGAGATGCGAATGCGCATTGTTTTTCATCATTTTTTGATGAAACCCCTTGTCATTGTTTTCTACAAGGTGCAATTGAATGGATTTAAAGATTAATTTGTGAATCTAAGAAATGTAAAGGTTGATATCTTGAAGTTGGAAATGCTTAGGCACTTGTAAAAATGTGAATTAGTATAGAAGCTAGATGTAGAGCAGAGTTGTAGAGGAAAGAATGGGAAAAGGATGAAATGATGGAGGTTGTAGGCACAAAGGATGAAAAAAATGTTGCCAGAGGAGATGAATGGGTGCCCCAGTTAAAAAAATGATGGAAATATTTGCATTGATTAACCTTTTTGAACAACTAGCAACTTTTTGTTATAAGTCTATTAAATGTCATTTTCTTGAAATCATGATCAAACATGTAACAAACAAAGGTTCCTTGAATATTCTTTTCTTGGGGGAAATCTTTAATGTAAATGAATGTTATAAAAACATTATTTAGTCATGAAAATGGTTAGGGGTTGAATTCTTGCAAGAAAATTTGAGAAAGCCCATCTTCCTGAGAGACCATCTAAGAAAATTGTTAATCTCTTATGTTTTAGATTTGATCATGTCAAGTTGGTTGCAAGTGTACAGACCATTGACAAGCTCTGAGATTGTTCAAGAAACCTTCCCCTCTTGATGAATCTAATCAACTTCCAATTAATTTGTATTAATCTTGGGAAAATTTATGTCTACTTTATTTGATTGTATGCAAATAGTATTTCTTATTCCTATCGTAATCTTGTGTTAAATCCCCTCCGAATCACACAGGATTTTTACCGTGATAGTTTAGTGGTATTTACAATTTCATTACAAGAAGAGCCTTCATCTGTAATGAGATAAACAATTTAAAATCACTTTCTTGTCATTTTGTTGATAAATATCATACGTAATCCTTTGAGTGTATCTTAGGCGTGATGAACTAGGGGACTTTAATGTTTAATTGAGTCTTTAACTCAAGCCTTCATGTTAAATTATTGCATATTGTGTGAAACCATGTAAATTTGAGCCTCCATTGATGCACACCATCTAGTTGAAGGAATATTTTAGCTATTCGAAGCATTCTATAATTTATTTTCCAAATGTTGTGAAGGTTCTCAAAGATTTGGAAAAATCAAGTTTATCCTACGTAATATCCCACCAAAACTTATTAAAAAACAGTGAATCCTACGAAGTACCCCTGTTTTGTTGTATGTTAAAAAATGAATAAATTCTCTTTGCCAAAATATTCGAAGCAATCAGGATTCCATAATGTCTTTCATAACCTTAACCTTGTTTAGAAAATATTACCATTCTTTAGAAGTGACAACTCGTGAGAGTTAAATTGTTGTGCATTGATCATATTTTCTCAAGGTTTCCTTTCAAATTTGTGTAAAGAGGGATATTTTCATTCCCCTTCACCAATGAGAGGTTACAAAATGGGTCCTCTCACCCTAGTTGAAAGGCACAACCTAAAGTAGTGAGGATAGATCAAATACTTTTGAAGGTGCTATCCATTTCTCCTATGCCTAAGTAACAAAGAGTCGACGAATCTCCTCCCAGATATAAAATGAATCATAATATGATCTATATGTCTCTCGAGTGTCTTAATAAATATGTGATGTTGCTCGACTTCCATGGGAGAATCGGTTTGGATACAACTGAGACCACACGCTATGGCATTATTGGATATCTCATCTACTTTTCCCACTTGTTGATGATGAATATGGTTTTCTCCTCTTTTTATTTGTTGTGTAATTGTTGTGTTTTATAGTGTATGGATTAGTATTGTATGTGATATGCTTGTGTTTACCTCTACCTTATTCTTGTGCACATTTGTGGAATCTAGCTCTCTCTCCCATGGGCTTGGGGGAGGATAGCATGTCTTCCAACATTTAGAAAGGCATTTAATGATGTCTATAGGTTGGGTGATAAAATAAGCCTTTCTCTTTGTGTTGGAGTTTATGTAGAGCACAAAAGATGGAGCTCAAGTTTTGAAGATATTTGGAGTATTCGTTAATATCTTGACACCTTATTTTCCCCCAAAATTTGGGAAAGTTTTACTTTACTTGTAATGATGTGGATATGGATATGTCAAGAGTTTCTTCTTCTTGTAAGTTTTCCGATATTGAGATTGGGATTGCTTTTGAGAAACTAGTGTTTTATTAGTGTTGTGATCCTCCTCAATCCGGAGTGGAGCTTTGTATTGTCTTGCATTGATACTTTTGAGTATCTTGTGATTTGTCTCATATTTTGCAACAAAATTAAGATTCACAAACTTCTTGTGCTTTATAACTTCTATGGTAAAAATTGAGAGGGATTTGTATTTTGGAAAGGAAATGGAAGAATTAAATTATTTGTTTTCAAAGGAAATTTGGGTATGTGTAACACCCACATTTTACACACACAAACACAATAGTAATAATATCAGGATATTTTTTTGACTTACATTGCTCACTACATAACACCACAAGGTTCCAAGTAGAGAAGTCAACAATGCATAAGACACTTACATAAGTCATCGACTCACATAGACACATGACAACACCATATACATGTTGATGCCACACTTTCCCCAATGAATGAATGCTAGCAATGACCCAACCACAAGAAAAGGACTCAAGGATTGGAAAACCCATAACACATCATTACCATGATTACATCTTAGTTATGATTAACATTCCAAGAACATTATCATGCAAAGATAATTTTATCGTCTTTCCACCTACAGATTATTTAGTTCATTTAACATTCAAAGTACGAGTTCAACCATTTAATTTGGATTGTTGTCTCTTACAATAATCTCAGTAACTTACATAATTATTTTTCATATTTCAAATTACATACAAAGTTCCTAATTCTCTCATTCTTATGTTAAGATTATGCTTCCCAAATGTTTATTCAATGTTTAAATTTTACCCTTGCTACACAAGTGAATCTGACGTGATGTCAAGAAATAAATATTAGGATTTAAAGGGGGTTTAAATTCAAGATACCTTTTTTTCCCATAAACGTTTTTCGATCACGGTATATTTATTTCCCTATCATAGCTAATATAGTTCAATAACTTGTTGAATCCATTCAACATTTCCACATCAAGATATTCTATTTAGATTTATATATATCTTTGGTTTTCTCAAAGTTTGATCTCACCAAGGGCACTTCATATTATTTGTAACACATGAAAATGTTTAATTGAGTTATGAAGACTTGAAGAGTGACATTATTCCTAACCTCAAATCTCATTTTACTCTTATATGCTTTACTCTTACATCATACTATGGTCTCATTATTAGCATTGGTTTATAGCAAATGGAGTTCTGAGAATAATATGTCTAACATCTTGAATAGGTACATGATTGGAAGCATTGGAAACTACACATGAACCACAAGTGATTTGTGTTCAATGTAATATCCCATGTTTCTACATTTCACGATTCCACGTGTGAAATTTATTTTATTCTTAATGTCATAAAAGGGCATAACAAGAGATTATAGGACCAAGTTTCGGTTTCTGGGTTCTCTAAAGTCAAAACATTTCAAATCAATTCCGTTTGTAAGGATTTACTTAACATTTTCTACCCACAAGTTAACCCCTTAATTAGCCAAGGTAACCCATTTATTTACTTAACATAAGGATCAATGCCCTGACTAAAATATGAGTTTAAGGTGAGAGGAAATTTTTATCCTAAATGGCCTTCAAGAAAGACCAAGGTGTTATGTTGCTAGTAACCAAGGTAACCCATTTATTTGAGGAACTAAAGAGATCATTAACAAGAGTTTAAGTCATAGGATAACTATTTCACTAGCTCCATTTGTGTTGGTCCAAGAGGGTTTTGGTCTATGTTTAAAGTTAGTTCCTATGAGCGCTACCTTAAGAAAATATCTTTCTCCTTACTACATGTTATCCAAAATTCACCCCCCTAGGGTAAATTTTGATAACATGCATCAGAAGATTCAAATCCCAAGCAAATTGATTGATTGAGCAAAATCAGGTTTCTAGGGTCCCTTGGAGTATTTTTCTAACTCCTGGCTAAAGAAACAGGGAGCAAGCTCTGAGAAAATGCAAAAAGTTGCAGAAAGGCAAATAGGTTGATCCAGGAAAGAGTGTGAAAATTGGCTAAGTCCTGCTCAAGGTAGCATTTGGGACAAGTGAGACAAATGGAAGCGGATCGGCCGAAAAGCCTCTAAGGCGGCCCAAATTGCATTTGGGACAATCGGGCAGAAGTGCACGTGGCGAAAGCGCGAAAAGCCGATCCGGTAAAGAGGAAGAAAAATTGGCTAAGTGTTCTTGGGGACGTTTGGGACAAAAGGCGAACCACAGTTCGGCGAAATGAGCACAGCGATCAAAAGAAAATGGGACAAATGGGACGAAAAATGTGGCGGCGCAAAATGCTGGTTCGACCGAGAGAAAATCGGCCGATCACTTGAGAGGGACAAGATTCGGGACAAGCGGGCCGAAAAGCGCGAACCGGCGGCCAGGCGAAAGAGGTCAAAGCAATCAAGGCAATTGGGACATCCAGGACAAATGGGCGCGAACCGGCCGGTTCGGCCGAAATCAAAGCACAAGGAGCACTAAGCAATTGGGATGCAGGACAGAAAAGACGCGAAGGGCGCGAAAAAAAAGTCGACAGGCCGAGAACCAATCGAAGCCGCCACGTCTCGGGGAAAAGGGTCAAAAAGTCAAAGGGCAAGTTTTAAAAGAGTCACCAGAACCAATGAAATAGCGCCACGTGTCCAATTAAGGGCCCCACAAGTGAATTTCAAAATGAAAGCCCGCGAAAGATGGAGGAGAGAAAATTTCTCGTCCAATCAGCACGTCCCACGTGTCGTCCAGGTGGCAGAGTGCGGGAAAGGATTTCAAAACACGCTTTCGCCTGTTTTGTGCCCTAGATCTTCAGATCGCCATAACTTTTGATCCAGAGCTCGGATTTGCACGTTCTTTATATCAACAGAAAGCTGGTGAAATTCTCTACATGATTCCGGGGTCAATCTTGCGTTTTGGAGCAGTCTGGAGGGAGAAAAATTGAGAAACGGCTCTGACGCGTATTCATGGCCGGAAATGACATTCCAGCGACCAGAGTTAATGCAGAATGGGTCGCATTCTCCTGTAATCCGGTCAAAATGATAGGGTATGGGTTTGTAAGGTCCTCCATGCTGTTTTAATACACCTACAGTCAAGAAAGAATGGGCTCCCATGCCTTTGTACGTCTCCTGTTCCCTGGGTTCGACCCTTGCATTTTAAAAGCCAGTTTTGGGCTCATAAAAAAAAAAAAAGAGGAACATTTTGGGCATAGCAGACTTCTTATTTCACCTTCTTCAAGGATTGATAAAAGTATCAGACCTCTCCAAGGATTGTAATAGTTTTCTTTACCTCTCGAGGGTGTAATGCGTATTTTGATATTAAATTGATAATGCAAGCTCTGTGAATGGGTTTGATCTCTGTTTGTATTATTTACTTGATTTGAGATGCTAAATTATACATTATCGATCTGTGTATGTTTTTATGTTGTGAACCTTGAGTACGTGTCTATTTGCATGACTAATATGTTTCACCACTCCTTTTTGGTGCATCACCATCTTTAGTTAGTTTCAATTTTTTGCACTTCTACCCCTGTCTCCTTGCAAGTTAGAATAGGATTAGGATCTAGACCTCTGTAGCTTTGCAAAATATAGATCTAAATCAGAGGAGTTTGAGGAACCAGCCTCTAATCTGGAGATTCCTCTCTCAGTTTCCAAGTCCCACACTTGGAGAGAGGTTTCCATGTTGTGCAATTACACTGGATGCAAGAGTGATCAACCTAGAAATCGATCGGGCGTCAGGGGGTCTTTGTAATTTTGCACTAACACTACACACATGGTTTCCAATCCTGGAAAAGAACCACATACTCTAGAGAATGTTGGACCATGTCATGCCTATTCTTTGGGTTCGTGAGGATGACGCCAAGCATGCAAGCTATGAAGATAAAATCATACTTGTGATATTATTTATTTAATCTAGAAGGTGTTATCAAATGTAAGGATTTAATTTTCTATGCTAAGAGAAATCACACAGGAAGAGTAGTTATACATGAATTTTATACTAGGGTTGGTTGTTGTGGTTAGATTCCTTTATTATATTTTCAAGGTAAGAGACACAACACTAATTATTTAAGCATCTATTGCACACTGGAAATGCACTATAAAATAATAAATTCAATTTCATTTAACATACATATATATTTTTTAACCATGTGTAAATCTGAATAAAAAAGGCATCTATGATTAAATACACATTCCCCAAGGCATCCCCAAAGCGGCATCTCATACATATTACCAATTTTCAAACAATTTTTTTGTTACATGGAAATTACATTATACATATATAAATTTTCCAATAACATATATAAAATACAATAATAAGCAATGAATTACACCACACCTTTTTGCCATCTTACTTCCATCCTGTAAAACCATGTGAGCATGAAATTAGTGATAAATTCGTTGGCATGGCATCCACCTAGATCTAGCATAATTAAATTTTTAGTTTTCCATTTACATAATAATAATAATTTGCATTAAAAATGAGAGGGTTAGAGACACATATTTATTTCATTTCATTTCACTTCATTTCTTAACCAAGAGAGAGAAAGAAATAGGGAAGATAGAGAAATACTATTTTTCCAAAAATCAATTTCACACAACAAGTCACATGATAGAGTTTAAAACAATTATTTACAAATTTCCATGGTGATTTGGTGACCCACAGGGGTTCCTACAACTTTTATTTTTGCATTTTCCGATTGGTTGTAAAACATTTAAATTTAGGTTCGTGAGGCTAAAAACCACTTTCAAATGTTGTCTTCCAATGAGTGAACACACCACAAAAAAGTTTCTACGTGTCTTCCTATACACCAATAATTTACAGGAACTGATGGAATTCATAACTAGTGAACGATTTACGATTGGTGGTTAGTTTTCCGAGGCCATCGGTCATAATTGGCCTAGTTGCAAATGATCAAAAGTTATCTCGAGGGCTCAGAAAACCACGTCCAAAAATAACGTTTGATGGAGAAACATGTAATGAAAAAGTTTCATCAAAGTCAATGGGACCGAGAAGCCCGACAAACGGGTTTCAAATGGCGATGGGTTTTCCGAAGACAACGGTCATAATTAGTACGAGTTTGACCTAGTCAAGCTGTATTTGAGGCCTATAAAATTCCTTTACCAAACATCAAGAAGAATATTTCTCCCCAAAGTGAATGTTATAGTAAATTTTCTAGTAAAAATACTAGAGGTTTGCGAAGGCGGAAAAACATTTTGTTGCTTAGGGTTCAAATGGTGGGTCAAAACGAAATCCAATTTTCGGTTTAATGACTTCCTAAAACTATAAAATGGGATAATCATGATTGTAGGGAGTGGCGAAGGAGTACCAATAGTCGATTGAGGTTTATCTAAGGCTTAAACTAACTCCCCACATGGCAAGGAACAAGGAAAAACTTCACATCTCTTTTCCAAGGTATAGAAGGTCTTTTGCGATTCTTGGAGTATTGCATTTTTTTCATTTTTTTAATTTTAAATTTGCAAGATAGACATAAATAGTTATTCTTATCACCAAAAAACAACACCCTCCGATTTTTCATGCATGTGTGAATGAGGAACTGATGTTTTTGGTAACATTGAATCATCTCTCAAGCTGTGGGACTTGCGGGCTTGAGATGATCCTCTAGAGAAGGATGGTTCCTCTATCTAATCCTAACACTAAACTACTTCTAAGGAAGGAAATGCAACTATCTACTCCTAATCTAACAATTCCAAGGAACAATGAGAGAGATGAGAGAGAGAGAGAGAGAGAGAGAGAGAGAGAGAGAGCATGAAAATAAGGAAATCCTAGACTACATAGGTGATAACACCAAAAAAGGGGGTGAAATATCCTGTTAAGGGAGAATATAGAAGGAAAATGGAGTTGAGAGAGGCCAGACCAATGTGACACAGACCCAAATCTTCATTTACCACTAAATATCCATGAAACACAACATCCTACACCTACAAATGAGACATACATGCAAAAAAAAAACAACAAAATAGAAGGGCAAGGAGATACAACAAAACAATGCAAGGGTTGAAAGAACACCACAAACACAATTTTTATTGCTCTTAGAATATGCAGTCCATTACATTGTTGAAATAGAGGCACAAATACACTTTTCAGGCCCATGAGAGGGTTTTCAGCTCAATGGTGTTGAGAAACAAATTTTATAGAGTTTCCCCACATCCAGAATATCTCTCCTTACTGATAGAGCCCAACATTCTAATTTATAGAATGTTGAGAGGAAAGAGAGGGAGAGAGAAGTGGAAAATCCTAAAAGTATGTCTTCTCACCACTTGCAAGAGGTATTAAATGAATTGAAATGATGTTATGTTGCTTGCAAAAGGCTCACCATGTTGTCCCATGACTTACAGCAGTGAGAAATGTCAGCCCATGCTTCATTTAATGCACCCCCAACTACCAAATAAAACACTATTTTGAACTGGGCGAATTTTATGTGAAATCAACCTCAATTCCTTTTCAAATCCTTAAATTCTTGATTTTGGTGCGTTTGTCTTAAAGCCATGATTCCAGCGATACCAATTTTGTGCGATTTTGTTGAGAAATGCAAAAGATATGGCATTCTGAGTGGAGGCAGTTGTTTTGGATTTTCTAGGAATTTCTGTCATTTGATGGGACTAGGTATTTAATTGACTGGAGATGGATATGTTTCTTTAATTTTCATATATCTACCCTCATCAAAATTAAGAAATCCATCTCCAATAAATGAAAGTATAAGGTTAAGTAGTAGCAACACAAATGTCGGTCAAATTGTAAGTCGGTCAAATCATAAGGGGATTTTTATTATTTTCATGCTAAACGCATGATTATATTATCCCGATTATATCATATCTAATGGTTTCATATTTTTATTTTATTGTAAAAATAAATGTAGTCTTATGGAATTTCCTAATTGCAATGTAGTAAAATATGTGGAATCCTCATCGACTAGTGTAGTTGTTTCACCAAATGCAACCAATGGGTATCTCCTAGATCATTTCACCTTTGCCACCACATTTCTCTAGGCCTGCATTGAGATAGGAGATCTTGAACATGGTGTGCTCACCAATCAAAACATTTAGACTAAAGGAAATTTTGTTGACGTGGCTACAAAATACCTTAGTATTCATGTATTCTAAATTCAAAAGGAATAGATGCAACCCTTGAACTATTTGACCAAATACCATGATAGATCAAAAAAGATGAAGGGGCTTTAAGATATTCACGGTATTTTTCTTGCATTATTGGTATCATGTATTCTCAATCCATTCAACGATGTTAGTGTCACACGAAAAGTGGCTAAACATCTCGAGAGATGTGTTATATGGTTTAGTTATAGATACCAAGATAACATATAAACAAAGTGGTGGAATTGTGGATGCGTGCAAGCTACTTAACGAAATGGCTATTTGAGATGTAGAACCAAATCATGCAATTTTGAGTGGCTTAGTCCACAGGGATGGTCTTCCTTACCTTAATATTTTATAATTTTCATATAATTTAGTTATCCATAACACATTTTTTCAAACAGATTGGTATGTCTTGTTTGTGCGTCTACATTTTGTGTGCATGCATGTCTAATAGGATACTTATAATCACGTCTGAAAAAACCCACTGCAATTTATTCTTCTATGAATCTCCATGCCATGTCCCAAGGCTCCCATTTGGCACATGTAGGGATGATGCTGGAAGAGGAAGACTTGTTAGGTTGGTCACTTGTGCATTGCATTTTCTTGGAAAGTTTGCAAATCCACTTCAACAAAACCATTTTCTATATCCAATGTAACAAGGCTCCCATTCTCACATAGGGAAGGAGGACACTAGCAAGGGTCTCACACTTCGCGGGGTAGGGGAAAAAATGTGGGAAACGGTTGGGGAGGACTCGGTCAAGCAACCTTCTCTACCCACTATTGTGAGTTGCTCCATATATGAATTTTCACAAATAAAGTGTGAGGAGCATAAGAGGATTTTGGAAAAGGCCGTGGGACTTTAGCTTTACCCCTAAGCACACACATTTAGCTTACAGGTTCCCAGATGTTCAACAACCCATTTTTTTCTAATCATGTGATCACGGTGCTCCATGAGATTGTATTTCTTTGAGATGTTTTGGTCAAACAAGACATATACCTTAAACATGCATCCATCGAGAAATTACACTACAACCTCTGACGTATGCTCTGTTGTATTCATATTACATGGGAAGCTTTCTCGTTCTTTAATTTGGTCAATACTGTAAAAATGCCTAATTTCTAAGAGATTCCCTTGCCAGAGGTGCCACCATGGAAAGAAACATGGATAACAACACCAAGACAAGGCTTCCTCGCTGCTATAGGCATCTAAACCCATTTCGATCTCCTATTCGCTGCAACTAACCCATTTCTGCTAATTTTACAATGTTGAATTGGGTCTTAGTCTGATAACACCTTTGGATCTCCAATAAAGTGCTTGTATTACTATGCAAGAAATGTGACATGTCTGGAATGACGTTGAAGATGTGTCTCCCCAATTCTGTAGTGCTCTGACAAGGTGACTTGACCAGGTTGGAGTGAACATGAGTGAGGGCGCCCATTCTTTCCAACTGGCACACTCAACCTTCTGACATATCCCTACACATGCCACACCTTCTCTTTCATATAGTCACTTCCTCCAACCACCGTGGACCACATACTTAATTTGTATAATTTATTTATTTGTTTTGTTTTTTTTTGTTTGATGTGGGAACTACAATATGTATGGCAAGATTTTATGGTAAATACTCATGCTTGGAAAAATGTTGTATCCCTTCTCATGTTGTTGTAAAGGATTTTATTTTATTCTCTTGAAAGTGGAATTGGAACTAGCTACAAATGAATAGATTTATTTGTTTGATATCTCCTCTTGAAAGAAGACTTTATGTGTTGAAATTTAAGCCTTACATAGTGGAAGTAGGATTTCACTCTTATTTTAGGGATATAGATGCACTTTATCCCACTTTCGTTACATTGAAAGAAACTTAAATTTCTTGCCACATATGTAGTGGAATGCATTGCATAATGAGAACAATTGATTTTACTTTAAGCCACTCTTTGAGAAAGGGATTGTAGGAATGGTAATATTGGTCTTTTCTTAGTTAAAGAAATTTTTAGTCTTGCATTGTGTCTTTTCAAAATGAAATAATTTTGAGGAGGTTTGGGAGTTGTATTCTCAAAAAGTAAATTAGAACTTGCTCCTTAGATGTTTATTTAATCTCGCAATTTTAATGTTGTAACAAAATACAATACTATTTGTATTTCCAATGTTCATATACTTGCATTTAGTTGCTGGAAATTTTTTTATTTAAAAGCGATGAAGGTGAACCCCCTTGCCTTCCCCACACAAAAAGAAAGAAAGAAAGAAATAAAACTACTCTTCAAGCTAAAAATATATATATGTACACTCCTTTGGGTGAGTTGATCTTTAAGCAAATGTGGGTATACTTGCATATAGTTCTTCTCGTAAACCTAATTTGAATAATAGAAAATATATACCTATATAAGTCTAATTATTATAGAAAAAAGAAGAAGAATTATTTTAAGAGCCCATTTTAATATTCTTATAACCAAATCGACATGTTAATATGATTTTAAACTTCCTCTTAGTTTCTGGTATGTACAAATTAAATTTTGTATATAAATATAATTATACATATAAAAAAGAGTAAATAGGTAATTCTTTATTAAAAAAAGGAGATTATTAAAAATGGAACTCTATGACATAAGTTTGAACTTTGGCAATAAAAATAAAAGGAATAAAAAAAAATTCTACGAGATCGAAATGGATTTGGCCACCGTTTCATTTTTTTAGTTTGTTTGAAAGATTTTAATAAAAGAAAATATTGGGGGGTGGGGGGCACGATTTTCGCCATGCCACTTTGTGGCATCGCTGCAAACCGCCACCCTCAACATACAAACCCATGCCATCCTCCAAACAACCAAACACAACAGTATGCGATTCAACCATGGGTTTTTTTTTGCTGCTTTTTTAAAGGTAAATATATATACCATTGTGATAAAAATGATTTGCATAGTTCAACAAAAAAATAAAAGAAGAGAACCAATACATTCTCTCGGCTTGAGCTAATAATTAAATTAGAAACTTAAATAGGGTAAATCCTCCACTAAAATGTGGTAGAAAGAACTAATAGAAGAGCCCAAAATATGTTAGCCTATACACAAACAAGAAAAAAAGAGAAGAAAATCCTTGTTTTCATGGCTATCTATGGCCTCTTCCAAACTGCAAGCAAAACAAAATAAAATCAAATGAGAAACAAAAGAAAACATAAGGACGAGTTAGGGCAACTCTAGGGAAACTTTAAAATGAAGGGCTAAGATTGGTTAGATCCAATGGTCCACATTGATCCCTACATCATTTTAAGTTGGGGTGTGGGAATGAATTTTTTTATTAAGTGCATGGAAATGAGGTTTTTTAATGGGTAGCCATGGGTAATAAATAAAAAGGAGTTGTGGAAAACAATAAATTAAATGGGCATGGGTAAGGTTATTACATGGGGATAAATATTTATTTGTGGTGAATTTAGTTAAGAGTAGGTAAATTTACTTAGATATGGGTGAATTTAATTAAATGTGGGTAATTTATTTAAATACGGGTGAATTTTATTAATTATAGGTAAATTTACTTAGATATGGGTGAATTTAATTAAGTGTGGGTAATTTATTTAAATATGGGTGAATTTAATTAAGTGTGGGTAAATGTATTTTAGATGTGGGGGAAATTATTTAAGTTAGGTGATTAATGAAATAGGGTTATAATTTTAAAAATAAGTGCTCTTAAATGTTTAGGGAATATAGTTAATAAATATTATGTTTTTAATAGTTGTTTTATTTTCGGTATAGATAATCACTCTAGGAACTCATTAAATGAAATAGTTATAATCAAATATATATATATATATATATATATATATATATATATATATATATAATTAATTACCAATTTACTTAGTAATTCTAAGGTTTATTTTGGTGTTATTAAATGGGGCATTACAAACATATTTGACCCCAACACACCATCATTTCCTATTAGGGATATAACTACAGTACCATTTGTAAAATATCTTCCTCCATCCTCATCTACTGCTTAGACAATTGAATGACAAATTTAAGAAATGAAGGAATTTCAACATTTTGAAAGACATTGGTATTGTACCTGACAAGAAGTTGGAAGAAAGATCCATATATCTCAGATTTTGCAAATTTCCAAGTGAATATGGAACCGAACCTTCTAAGACATTTCTTTATAAGTTCAAATACACATAGAATAACCATGGCTGCAAATCCCTTCCACACTAGTATTTTTCCAACCTCCAATCGGACCATCTCCATACATTAACTACAAGGAATGAGATAAGAGTGCATTTTAACATTAAGCTGTGGGCTCTAAGAAAAACATATCTACAAAATATGCACCATGCTCACAATGTCTCATCCTTCCACACATTTTTCATATACCTGCACTAGGCATGGCTACATAGGGACAATTGTCTCAAGACACAAAATTAGGTAAAACATCATGGAACTGCCACATATTAACTTTTACATGATCTAACAAAGTAGGATACAATTGTTTCCATAGTCAACTTACACTGTTTTGCATTTCCATTGTTGTGTTTGTAGGGGAAATATACAACCACATAAAATTTTGAGCCCAAAAAATTCTAAATGGATGTTGTCACGTGTTTCAATGATCACACAAGGTAAATATTTGCATGGTAAGTAAAATATTAACAAGTTAAGATTTTTAGTTTAATAGTTTTTATTGTGGCCATGGAGGCTTTAAATTTTGTAAGAAAAGTGATCTTTTCAAAATTTGAGAACTAGAATTTTGCTTGTAATTTGCGAAGAAAATTTCAGTTTTGAAAAAATGCGAAGAAAGGCTTACTAATATTCAATTTAGAGACATTTTTAGTAATGTTTGCGAAAAAAGGATTTAAAAGGTAAATTATGAGAAAATTCATGAAACTTTGCAAAGAAAGACATAGAAAGGTAAATTATGAGAAAATTCATAAAACTTTGCAAAGAAAGGCTTATAAATGTTAAGTTTTCTATGATAGTTCAAAAATATAAAAACATTGTTGTATGTGAACATATTTTATGACAAAGATCACCGCACAAAGCTTAAACGGGTTCAAAATCTAGTTATACGTACAAAAATATTATTAGATTTAAGTCAATGAGTCTTTTCTTAGAAGGAAATCTAGTTACAAACTCTAGTCTTTAGTTTTTAGGACTTTGTTTTTGATATTATTGGCAATTCTTTAGGTTTTATATTATTTCTATCAAGTTTTGTGGTCTAAAATATTTTTAGTGGATTTTATTTTCTTAGGTGGTAAAATTCACCGAGTAATTATTATTCAAGATCAAAATCTTTACCGCTTATATGTGGGTGAGGAAAAGGAATTTTCACTTCTTTAGGTTTCCTTATTACGCTCCATAATTTGGGAATTTGTCAAATATTATATAAATTAGGGATAATGATTGAATGAAGGAAAAGTAATAATTCTTTTACTTGTGTATGAGGTTTTCTCAAATGTAATCCTGAGTACGATTCATTTTTGTACGTCTTGATGAAATTATGAGATGTGCTTAAGATGATTGAATAAAATACAAGCCATATTGTCAACATTATTTATTAGGTGTATAGTTTTTATCTATATGTTAGGAAAGCGTTATCGAGGTATTTTGGATGTTTGGCCCGCTATAGTAATTATATTTATCCAAAACATTTTTGGATTCTTTGTTACAACAATTGTATGTCGTCTAACCGTTTTGTTTTTTTAATGGGTTTAATCTTGTGAAGTGAATGTAATTTTTTCTTTCGTATATTCCTTCTTGCACTTTGGAAAGTCTTTTTAATGCACTTAGTGACAACTTTTTTTTTTTTTGATTTTAATCTTTGTCAAACCTTTAGAGAAAGGACAACAAATTTTTCAAATTGGTGATTATTTTAATGGTGTTTTTCTTGTTTCAGAAGGGGGGTGTTTAGTAATGGTCCATGTGTTCTTGCAAAAGACATATCAGATTATCTTAATTATTAAACATAGAGTCTAGAGAACTACCTACGAAGGACTTAAATTGAGAGGGATACTGCCAAGGAAAAGGAAAACATCTTGTGTGGTTATATTATGTACTAGGGAGGATTGTGACTATTGATTCCTTTTTATTTTGTTGTAAAACAAGCATTAGTTGGGTGTTTTAGTTTGTTAAAATGGTTAAATGGGATCTTTGTATGGGAAAGCTACTTGTGTGGTTCAACTTGGATGACTTCTTCTTTATAGTTAAGTTCGAGACAATAACATTTCTTCTTGCCTCATCTTTTGGTGTTATTTTTATGTTGATCTTTTTGGGGGATACATATAAGGTATATGCACATGATGTTCTGGATCTTTGTGGCATCAAGTGTATCTCTTCTAAAGAAATTGTGGGATCTAACTTTGAATAAACATGAGGGAGATATAAAAAATCTGAAGTAATTATTTATGGAAACATATATTGTAATTTGTTGAAGCTTTTGTGGATCTTGTAATACTTTTCATTATTGCATGGAGGAATTGGTTTAATTATGAGTTAGTTTTGTAGAAATGGAGAATAGTGTTTTTTGGCCATATTTTGATCCTGAATATGAGAGTCCTAATGTATTGGAAGATGATTACATTTTTGGGGAGTGTTTTTCTGTGCGTTGGGATTATTTGCACAATGATTGGTGGAGGCGAAGGTTCACCATGATGTGATGAAGATATTTTTACGCTTTACAACGAGAGGCAAGTTTTTGTTGAAGAGGAAAGGCTTCAATTGGAGTTTGTTACATGTATGAGGTTTTTAGTTTAAAATGTTCTCAATTATTTTTGTACTAGGATTTTTAAGGTTTGCACTAAAAACATTGTCTTGTTTTAATATTTTGTGTGGCTTCCCACTCTTCCTTCTTCCCTCAAATAAAACGTTGATGTTGTTGCTTTCAAATCCCTTTTTGGCATTTTTATATTTTATAGTCTAAAAATTGTGGCTTCATAATTCCCATCAATTAATGTAGAAACAAGTTAAATAAATATCTTATTATTTAAATATAACCGATAAATCTTGTTAGGTATTAGATTGGAGAGATTTGAACAAGGTGTACATACCTACATTATGTAGATTTTATATAGTGATTTGTACAACATTTTGGAAACAATTTTTTTGTTTTTTTATATATTGATTTAAATGTTGAATGCACTTGATAAAATTCCCAATTCTTATCGACATTTTTGGGACGCTTGCACTACTTTATATAGCTTACATTTATGGATTTTATTGCTAATTTTTCTCATGGAAATTTCATGCATTGATTTCTAGATCATTATGACTATGCATGAATACTTTCTTTGGATCGTATGGGCCATGCATGCCTCAGCTGCGAGTTCCTATATCTCAACTTCATCAAAAGTGGTTGTTGTCTACATACGGGAACAAGTACATAAAGAGTGTCTCTCGCAATCAAAGACCTTGATATTCCACTAAAAACGTAAAATGTAAACCTCGTATCGTGGAAAGACATCCTACGTCAATGTGAAGAAAATCCTGAAGAAGATTTGTTCATATGATACAAATTCTCGGAAGGAAGAAGCGAAGGACTAATGTGTTGTGAATAGTATGGACGTTGAGTGTGGCCAACTACGTACATATACTTTTTGTAATTCTATTCCCGACTTCCATTGCTCTTGACACTTGGAACATGATTGAGAATGATTTGTATGTTTCCTAATAAGTTATTTATTTCCCACCTATATCTTCTATTTTGCTGCAAATATACTTCCCATGCCATTAATGGTTTCACATAGTGAAAACAACTAACATGTCACTTCATACTTTCTTTTGCGAGACCTCATTATGGGAGATGCTCTTTTTAGGACTATCACTTTCTTCCGATGGGTCAAGTAATTTCCATAAAGTTTTACTTGTTTTAATATATTTTTCCATTATTGTTGTACTCTTCCTATTTTCCATGCGAGATAATAATATAGCAAAAAGATGAAGTCATGTCATGTTACGGAAAGCAAATTCTTGCTCATAAACCTTAAAATGCATTTTGGTTATGTGACGACCTAACGAATCTTGCAATATGTTCTTACTTTTACTACATTGTTTAATTTTGTAATCATAGAATTTAATTTTATTAACTTCTTGTGCTCTTTCTATGTTTGCATTTGACATTTATGTTATTGTGTATTAATAACCCCTTTACATTTATGCTATTAAAGAAAACCTTTTTCGTTTTTGATCTTTATTCATGTACTTGTTCACAAATTCTAATAACATAAACACACCATGATACATTACAACTCTTGTCGGTGACTCTATGATTGAAATTATATAACCATTATTCTACTTTGTTAAAGATTGAACTTAGACTTCTAATTATACAATAAACTTTTCAGCAACCTATCTACATTTACCATTGAATTTACAATTGTATTTATTTTCCATTACAAAGACTTTTAGGTTATGTCTGCAATTTTGATTGACCCTCAAATCACAAATATATTCAAGTTCTTGTGAAACACAACTATAGGTAGCATTCTATATTCATGCCACCTGAAACAAGCTTAGAGACATTCTAGATCATCCCTTCAAACAATCGCATTGCATGGCTGATGTTGCTGTACAATTGTCCTCCTACACTACTATGTCCCCTATGAGTGTTTTCACTGAACTTCTAGTGCGATTGCTAGTTTTTAAACTTCAAACATGTGTGTAGTAAAGGGAACGTCTCCCATATCATCTAAAGTAGGATCACCAAATAAATATATATTTTACTTGTTCGTTAACCGACCCTGCTCCACGTAGGTGACTCCCACACGTTTTCGTCAGCCGACTCGGCTCCACGCGGAACTGGTTATTAGCGGGATAAAGTCGTTACATGTCGAGTTAAAAACAAATCGTGCGTGTATCCACCCTAAAGTTGTTATTTCCAATTCGACCGACAGAAAGTTTATAGAATCTTTTCATGTTCATTTCCCGGAAATTGTATACCGTCGAAACGGCCAATGCGGCGTGTTAGGAGTGACACCTACATTCCCCTCCCTACACGCCATCTGCTACTATATATAATCCCCTCTTCGCCCTCCTCTTTTCACACCCTGCATTTGCACCTTCTTAAATCTGCTTCGCTCTCAATTGATTTAGCTTTCTCTCTCACAAGGGAAAAGAAAGACCGCCAAAGCTTTTAAGTTTCTCAGTGCCCTTCTTTGGATAGAGATATAAAAGTATGGGTAAATTCAGCGCAGTCGTGTACATTGTTCTGGTATTGGGTATGACGGGATTTTGTATTGCCCAGTCTCCAGCAGGTTCTCCAACGCCAACGCCCAAGACGTCACCGGTTCCATCCCGAGCAAGAACACCGGCTGTATCGCCATCACCACCTCCTGTGGTTGCAACCCCACCAAAAGCCTCATCCCTGCACCCTCTTCTTCCCCCATTGAAGACGGAACTGCCCCCTCGCCCTCAGCGGGAGTTTCCACACAAACGAGTCCTGCCCCACTTGCAGAAGTGCCCGCCCCATCTACACAGGAGAGCGGTTCATCAGGCGCCTCTGCGAACACAGGATTACATAAAATGGGCATCTTTGGAGCTGTTTTGTTCGGAGGCGTGGCTTTACTTGTGTAATTACTCCATTTTTAAATGTCGGCGCATATGGTACCTCTGATCTTTAGTTTTTGTTGTTCTTCCGTGGGAGATGAAGTTTATTCATTCGTTTGGAGGCACAGCTGCTACGATCATCAATCTTAGATGATTGTCGATCCATATTCTTTCTTTCTCACTCATTATTGTTGATTCGTTGTTCTTGAGGCTGGCCATTCATTGGCATTTCTGGTTGTATAGTTTTTTCCCCTCATTGGGACTAAATTCTTTAATAAAATTGTCGCCCTGATTAAAATAAAACGTGTGCGTGTCCATTACTGGTTTGGTTAACAGAACGACGACTATTATTCCAAATATATGGATGGATTATAACATAAAGAACTAAAATCTGAACCTTCATATGCTCTGTTTCGGCTTGTCATCGCTGTATCAAACAAAAAAGGTCGTTTAACAACAACAAAGGGCACTATGATTATATACTGTTTGGTTACAAAAAAATTTATGAGGCCCGATTTTTGTAAACTCTTTCATCACCTCGGCCTGTATTTTTAAAAATCATATTTCATACTTGTAATTTTAATTAATAACTAGCAATCACATCTGTACAATAAGTGAACGCCCGATGGTATATGTTATTTGATTTTGAGGGATAGATAATTATTTTTGTAGTTGATGTTGATAAGGGGTGTGATTGATAGTGTAAGTGTAGGAATATAGATGAAGCATTACATTGAAAGGTTCTATTTGTACATATCAAATTTGTTACAAATTCGTAAGAGAAATTAGTTGCATTGGGTCCCAAGTCTTCCAATCATTTATTCTGGAAGGAAGTGCAATTGGAAGGAAAAACATCTGCAACGAGTGCTCTGTGGACAGATTGTCTAAAAACATGGAATGCAGAAACAAACATTTAGAGCCCCCCACCCATTTGAGTCGTTGGAACAAGTCTCCCTATGCAACGTGTGTGTGTTAGTGTATGAGTCGGTACTATGCAATCATTGTTGTGGAACTCAACTCATACTCAATTTTAAGCTTAACAAGAACTTCAACAATGAGGTTCTTATTTTGACACAAGCTCTGCTGGAATCCATTGAGGAGGAGAAAATTTACCAATAAGGGGTTCTAATTGGTGGGAATTTATAGTATGTGAGCATTTAGTAACTGCTTGCTTAACACATTTAATAAGAGAAAATGTTGTATTGTATAAAGATATCCAACCACTCATAGTTGCACAAAATGACAGTCTATACTTTCATTACAGAGTACGTAAAAGTGATAAAACCTTAATTTCTATTCAGATGATCTTTGTTTTGTCCAAATGCAGGTGAAAGCATCCATCTCTGAGCCTATTCAACAGTCAAGCCAACTTTGTCGGCCTTTGCTTGGGCTTCCTGCAGAGTCAAGCAAATGTTTATCATGTGGATCTTTTAAATTCGATGAATGTGAAGGTGATGTGTTTTTGTAACTTTCTTATTTTTTATCATAAATTTTGTCTACTCTTGGATTCTTTTTGATAGATCCCTATATATGAGTAGAGAAGTTGGTGTTGTATTTATTTTATATATTCATTCTTAGAAATTGTGGAATATTTTTGGGAGCACATTTGACGAGCTCTTATAAGACTTGAATGAATACATCTGCAGGCCATTTTGGACATATTCATCTTCCAACTGCAGTTTATCATCCATCTCACTTACGAGAAGTAGTTCACATTCTAGGAAGAATATGTCTTAACTGTTTCAAGCTAAAGAAGAAGAAGGTGCGAGTGACTAGAAAACAAAAGGATTATACTATGCCTCTATGAATTTTATTTCTTATTTACTTAAATTTTCATATTTTTCAGGCAACTAATGGTGTAAAATGGCATTATTTTTCTCTAGATCACATGTAATAACTTCCATCTTCAGCTTGATACTAGAATCTACAGAATATGATTTTTTGTTGAAAGGTAACAAAGGAAGTTTGCATTAAACCTTGAGGTGTCGTGCAGTAGTTAGTTACAAGACTATCCATTTCTATGTCTTCAGAGCCAAGCGAATTTGTTCTTTGGAGCTAACTGAAATTGGTTTCCTTCTTAATGAACAGATGTTCTTGTTTATTGGTAAAAATGAGATCTCGATATATAAGGCAATATACACTTCACAGGGGAAAGAGCAGTCCGAAACTAAAAAATCTACAGTGATCTAGTAGCATTCCCCTCCAAAAGTAGAATATACAGTAGCAACTGAGAAAGGCTGGAAAAATGAGTATCCAACTACGCATACTACCAACAGACATATACCAAACACTGGCATGCCTATAAACAAAAATATGCGAAGGCAAAGAGAGCCGAAAACACAGTCATTAGAAAACCAGACTAACACTATCCATACTACCAGGGAGGCAACAGGTCGTATCTAGAGAGTTCATTCGTTTGCACCAAAGTTGATTGGTTGACAAGCATTGTGTGAGGAGGTGATCCAACTTTTCCCTATCTTCTTCACATTTAAGTCATCTGAAAGTGCCTTAGAACTCTCTCTTGCCTTTGGTCCAAGCTTAGGATCTCATCGTTGCATGGATCTTATTGCTGCATGCAACTCAATAAAAAGACTTAAGATTTGGGGAAAAGAAACACAGTTCAAATGATTATTCTTTCTGGTTGTTGCTAATTCTGTTTATCCAAGCTTGAAAGCATAGTTACCAAATACGACTGTTTTTTATAAATTTGTTGTATTTTTGCGTTCTCCGAAGTTCACCGTATGAAACTTTGAAAATTTCGGGATTTGATTGTTAAAAATTCAGAAAAAGCTTAGAAGAAATGCAGCTATAAATAATTAAAAATTTATCAAATCTGTTTACCGAAAAAGTAAAAGCTGAAAAACTATGGAACTACCTAGAATCCAACAAATCTGTTTGGAAGTTATTATTTTTGTAATAGCCCCTACCATATTAATTAAAGTGATTACAGACATAAAATATGTTATTTCCATCATTTTAGTTAATGCATACATGTTTTAAGTTTAAGCCATAAATATTTGTCACTTTAATAATTTTTAATTTGTTGTATAGTTGTGTGTTTAATTATTAAAATTAACATAGTTTAGTGAATACATAAAAACCATAGTTAAATCTTTGTCACTTTAATAATTTTTAATTTGTTGTATAGTTTTGTGTTTAATTATTAAAATTGCCATATTTTGGTGAATACATAAAAACCCTAGTTAAATCCATACAACGAATGATTTGAAATTTGCGAAGAATGCTCGACCAAGGTAGGGGATGCTGGCTGTGAGATGATCCCAATTTTTAGGGAATCTCTTGATTCATGGATGTGTTTTCTATTAAATACAGGATTAGTCGGCGGTGTTTTCCAACTATTCATGATGCATGCGAAGAGAGGGGAAGTCCAAACCCCGAACGGTGGAACGACCAAAAAAATGTCAAAACACGCCCGTAACACAAAAACGTCTGGATGCTCGTCAAAACTGTCAAAACAGATGTCAAATTTAATCACTTTGAAAAAACATCCAACTAGGCGTTAAATTTAACTTAGTCGCAAAACGTCGAAGGGCCTTTCCCATGGGGTGAACGCCTCGGCGTAATTATAAAATTTAGTTTAACTATAAAATTTTGTTGAAAATGGTTTTCTTGTTTTATTGGTTCTTTTTAATCTATATAAATCAAGATATAGACGATATAGTGAACCACAATGCCCTTCCCCTCACTCAAACTCCTTTTTAATGGCCCCTCATCCTCTCCCTTTTGTTCCCTTACTCAATTTTCAAATCTTCGCCCCATTCCTTTCAGCATTTCCATCTCACACTCCACTTAGGATTGCTAATATATAATATATAATTGTATATATCACAAAAAGTACCATGCCTACTCGTTCACTTGATCGGGCATGTGCATATATATTAAATTAAAAATTTTCTACCCCACCAAAAAAAAGTCATGTCGAGAGACATCCTTCCATGGACAACCATTGTATACGAATTGCCAACTATACACATAAAGACACCTTATTGATGTGAATTAACGTTGATGTTTTAATTTTAGTTATTGACATCGGTGTTTGAAGTGTGTTTATGTTTATTGCTAGTTGGTCCGAATTAAGATTTTATTCGTGTGTCTCTCTATGTTTATGGATTATTGATACGAGTTACTTATCGATATATTTGAAGTTGATATGAGTGTGTATTTTTATGGATTATTGATACGAGTTACTTATCGATATATTAGAATTGCTTTATGAATTTAAAAATCTTCATTTCAATTTATTTTTCTTTTATTATTAACTTATTGACGATTTTTTTCATCTTATTATTTTTTTTTTATTAGGTCTTTTTGTCCATGTATTTGTTGTTTTTACTTTTATTGCCCTAATTCCTCCTTTTCCTGGTTTTCATTTTCCCCTCTAATCTAAGACCGATATCTTTTGTAAGATGTTAACGTTTTCATACCTTACAAAATCATGTCCTTACCATTCCTAGTCCACTTCTTACACTAACTTTGTTTTATTGAGTTTTATACCTCTTTTCACCAACTTTCACACCTAATATAGTTAGTTGTGTTACATGTCAATAAGGTTCTAGAAGTCTATAAATGTATAACTAGTACAATTATCTTAAATACAACTATTTAAAATAGGTCAAGATGTATTAATCTCAAGACGTTTATCTTGACATTTGTGACAAATCCTATATAAGAGCCATGAGACTGATATTTCTTGAAATATTTTTATAATTGTATTTTTATGGTATCTATGCTAGTGTATTATAAGTATACCAAAAAAATAAATATTATTAATATATCTATCTTAAATATGCCAATAGATATCAATTTCATGGTTTTCTCTTAGATTTTTCAAATACCAAATTGATTAGTAACTTCATGTCGGCATGCAATCTATTTATGCATTTTATTTGACAACCCTATTGAAATTTTGTCTTTTTAGTGAAACTAGTCATAATGCCAAATTGTCTTTTTCAAAAACTAACTTCTAGGAAAGGTTTTGGAGCATTAGATGGGTTCGGGATCCCAAATTACAAGAAATGAAAGGTCTCAAATTTTTATTTGTTATAATATAGTTTAGAATATAAGGAACAATAACCATATTGTTCCAAGCCAAAAAGATCTTAAATGCTAATAGAACATTACATTTAATAGAATAACCTTACAAAAATATTTGTAAACAAAGACCAATAATATCATATATTATATCTCATGGAACTCTATGTAGCACAATTTGAAGGTGCCTTGCTTATAGTGGCAATGAAGTTCAATCTAAGAGCTTGTCAATGCCATAGATCAAGTCATAAATCAAGGAAATAAGTAGTCAAGACCATAGATCAACATAGTCAAGACCATGGATCAACCTAGTCAAGATAATAGATCAAGAAAATAACTACACCTAACAACTAGAAAATATCATCCTTATATCTAAATAAGATAAAAGAAATATTTACACACATGTGGGTGAGGATAACTAAAAAAGAAGGTAAATAAAGTACCTAAGTTAACATGAGATAAGGTAAACAACCTACTATAACATAGGAGATATTATGTGAGCTTTGGAATAGTCTTGGGAAAAATTTCACTCCGGACATTTTTTGAGGACAATGTGTGTGTAATCATTCATGAAGGATAAAATTTTGGGAAAGTTTTCAAGAACTCTAAAGTGTTGGGAACTCAAATCACATTTATTGGAAAATTTTCATGGTTTACAACATGATGGAATATATGTAAGATTAATTTTTGGGAACATATAAAGTGGAAACCTTCTCAACACTAAGGCATTGTGGTATTTTTAGAAAAGGAAACTTGTAATGAATATTTGGGAACCTTAGATAGATTTAGGAGCCTAAAAATGGCCATGTTGAACCACAATGAACCCCCTTTCATGATGCAAGTATTAGTTTAGTTCATACTTATATTAAAATCCTACGGTAGCTCGGATCGTTAGCTGTTGAGTTGTGAAGCTAAATTCATTCACAAAAAGCATGTTTTACAAACTTGTAGGTTTACAAGATGGCGACATCGGTCACCTGGGAGGAACCGACATCGGTCAAGGAATCGACTTCGGTCGGGGAATCGAGATTGGTGAAGCGACACCGGTTACCTATGCATTTATGTTTTTTTATTTTAGACATGGGATTAGATCCAACCTTTGATTTAAAGGTGATCTAAAGGTTGTAAATGTATAGTTAAGATGCCCTAAGTTTTTATAAGCTTATATAAGCTAGAAAACTAGGGTTAGAAGAAGTAATTCATGTAATTGATTATTATTGCATGTGGAATCCTTGGTTGAGAGGATGAAGAAGAAGAAGAAGAAAAAGGTTACATGAAGACATAACTTCCATGGAGAGAAGTTAGACAAAAGGAAATTGTAGGTACATCTGAATGGTGAGAAGAGGGTAATGTCTTCTACTGTATTTCCTTTGTATTGTTTTGTCTCAATGTAATGGTTTTCATGGTATACAAAGCACATATGGTTTCTTCTTGTAGATCCTAAGGTTATTGTGAGATCTTGTATTGCAGATCCACATGTTGTTGTGATATCTTGTATTATAGATTCGTGAGACCATGTTGTATTATTGGTCCATAGAGATCTATTATTGTAGCTCATTGGATAGCTTGTGGGTACGTGATAGTATCTAGATGTTGTAGAGGTGGTTGTCTTCTTGTTTGCAAAAGTTTATACAGTGATGGAGGAGAGATTTACTTCTTGGTGCATAGTTATGGTTATACATTGGTAAACCCATTTGATAGGTCTTGTTTACAGATTCATAGGAGACCTTGGCTACTGATTCGAGAGATGCGGTAGTTCCTAGTTACGTGAGATCGGTTGTGGTTCAAAGGCACGGTTAAAGTGCACTCATGTAGATCCATTTAGAGATCTGGAGGAGGAGATAATCTTGGAGAGATGCATTGTACTCTTGTGGGAAGAGTTGATTTGTACTCTTGTTTATTATATATTGAGATCTCTATCTTTGGTGGACGTAGCCCACATTGGGTGAACCATGGTACATACAGTGTCATGTGTGTACTTTGTTTTAATTTTTATTATTCTAGTTTATACTTCCACTGCTATAGATTTTGGGGAATTGTCTAGTTTCGTATTTGCATGATTTGGTTTGTTATTGAATCATAACACTATTTTGCAGTCAAGTATTCCCAACAACTGGTATCAAAGTGATGGATTTAGTTTTCTAGAGAAAGGGTTTTCTTCATGGTTTTGTTAGTGGTATTATTGATAATTATATGAGAGAAGGGTTTTGTTTTGCCTAATGTGTAAATCACGGGAGATATTTAATCTCAAGTGGGAGCTGGAAATGAAAGGTTGCTGAAAAATGACAGTGACTAGATTTGGTATGCTATCTCGATGTTGATCGAAACCATTCCTCATTTGGTATCGGCAGGGTGACCGTGGTCGGTTAGTTGGACACCGATGTCAGCAACCTGTTTAAATAGAAAATCATAGATCTAAAGAATTTTGAGAAGATGAAGTGAATGTGTCTTGATTTCTAAGGTGTCCCATGTTCTTGGAGGCACAAGCATGTTGGTTAGATTGCAGATCTAGATTATAGAGGTATGGTTTTGTTATCTTGGTATTGCAGTGCTTGTATGTTTTGGTTACACATGCATGTTTGGGATTGTAGATTTCCACAAGAGGTAGATGAGTAGTTATGCATCCTTGGTGCATTTTGATACACGAGATTTGTTAGAGAGGTAGAATATAATAACACATCATGAAGATAGAGTTTCCATTAGAGAGGCAAGTACTTCAGTTGAAGATCTAGTTGAGTGTTTCGGTCTTTGGTAAGGTGATGAATTTCATCTTGGTGAAATTTTATTGCATGTATTATTGTTGTAAAGTTTTTGTGCAAGATTTGGGTGCTTCTTGAAATGACTGGCTCAACACAACTATCAAATTTGGTCAGAGTAGGCACTTGGTTTGGTGTACTATGCCAATATGTGGCATTGTGATCATTCTAACAACACCTACATCGGTTAGTGAACCGAAATCTGTCATAGGGGAAGCTGGTGCCGGTCAATGAGACCATGGTCGATCTCTGTGGCGATAAATTTGTGCTAGTTTTTTTTTAGTAGAAGGGGGCATGAAAGGTTTATTGTCAGTTTGGAGGATTGGGTTTCTTAGACATAGTGTATAGGAAGAAATGGAGTAGATCACTTAAATATTTGAATAAAAGAAGATGGAGTTGGATCAGTGAGTCTAGTGAGACTTGGGTCGATTTAGGTATCTCTATATGGTTCATGTTTTATTTATTTCATTTGAAGCAACTGGTATTATGTTTGGATTTTGTGCATGGGTAAAATATGCACCATGGATATTTGGTGAGTTTGAATTTTATTTACAAGATGTATTAGAATATTGAGGACAAGGGTATCTAGTGTAAGGATGAGATCCTCAATGAAAAGTCATGTTTAGACACAGTTGCGGGTGTTGAATACACATGGATGAAAAGAAGGCGGTTCAACCAACTTTACAAGATGTCCAAACTTCTATGATGTAGAAGTATTCTTTGATATGAAGGGAATTAACTTTATATTTTCTTTCATATAATTTAGTTCACCGATATATATACATATGTATATATATATATATATATATATATTGGATCTTTAGAGCTTGGTGATTAGAGTAAATGCATGGGAGTTCGTGTCGAGTGGGATCAATCCATCGTTGTTTCCATTGTAGGTTAGACACATATGCACTTGTGGAGTGAGAGGAGAATGCTATTATTTAGAGTGGCACGAGGCAAAATTTGTGTTGGTGATCAATTTGATCTCACCCCATTTGTCCTCAAAATTCTTCAATCTGCGGACTCTGTCACCTTTTCTATCTCCCCATATTGATGCGTGAAAGCTTTGTCCTTCATTTGGTTTCCATGATCATTCCTTTCCTTTGGTTGAGGATCACATTAAGTCTAGAATTTGTTTTCCGTTCCTCTGTCCATGTGAAAGAATTTGTAACTTGGGCGTAAATTCATGTTTTTCCCTTCCTTCCATTTTTCCACAATCACGTTTTATTTTCCCTGTCAATTTTGTCCCAACATCTGTGGAAATGTGGCCCTTTCTAATTGGATGCAGCTCGGTGGGGCATTTTGAAACTCTAAGGCCCGCTTTAACTCAAGTCTTGATCCATGTGGAGGGCTGCGCTCATCTAAAAATTTTCCTCTTGGTTTGACCTTTGGAGTTGCGCTAGGAGACACGTGGAGGTTTCCCCGGCCTTGCCAGATTTGGACATTTTTTCATGCGGTGATGCGGCTTTGTTAGACCATGGACACATGGAGGGCCGACGCTCATTTGAGGATCCACCTCTAGGTCCTACCTTAGCAGTGATTGCACCAAGGAGACACGTAGCACCTTCCACTGGTCCTTAAAAATTTTCAACAACTCTCTCGGGGTCGAGACACGTGGTGAGCCCGCGCTTGTTTAGGGTCTCCACTTTTGGGCACCATCTCAAAGTTGTGCCAGGGAGACATGTGGAGGCTTTCGTCGGCTCCTCTCTATACTTAAACTTTTCAAGCAACTTTCTAAGGCCTGGGACATGTGGAGGGCTGCTTTGTTTGGGGACCTCTTGCTTTACTTTACTTTTGAAGAAGCACCAAAGGGACACTTGGAAGTTTCCACTCACTCTACCCTTTCTTGGACTTTTCAACGGACGATGAAACTTTCTCGAGACCCTAGACACATGGCACCTTTCTTTGGTCCTTAAACATTTTTAACAACCTTTGGGATCGAGACATGTGGTGAGCCCATGCTTGATTAGGGTCTCGCTTTTGGGAACCATATCAAAAGTGCACAATTGAGACATACGGACGCTTCCGCTAGCTCCTTTATATCGAGACTTTTCAAAGGCCAAAGGCAATTTTCATGGGCCCGAGTGTACGTGGAAGGACTGCGCTTGTTTGGAAACTTGCCTCTATACTTCTCCATTGTAATTGCACCAAGGAAATACGTGGATGGCTCTAATCTAATGTTGAGAAAGGGAAGAATCAACGGTTCTTTATGCATTTGCATATGATTTTTACGCCATTTTTCTCCAAGATTCTGGAGATGTGAATACGCATTGTGTTTCATCATTTTTGATGAAATTACTTATCATTTTTGTGCGTAAAGTGCAATTGAATGGATTTAGAGCTTAATTTGTGAGTCAAGGATTGTAAATATTGATATTTTGAAGTTGGAATTGCTCGAGCACTTGTAAAAATGTGAAATTAGAGAAGTTGGATGTGGAGCGAGTTGTAGAGGAAAGAATGGGAAATGGGTGAAATGATGGAGGTTGCAAGTGTAAAGAGATGAAAAAGGTGTTGCCTTGAGGGTGAAAAATATTTCTGTTAGATCAATTATACATATTCATAGAAAAATGATTAAAATGAGGATTTTCGCATGTGAGAATAAAATAATGATTAGAAGGAATGTAAAAAATTTGTGGCATGGAATCTTAGTCATTAGTCAAGGGTGCGAGAAATGTGATCAGTTCATGATTCGTCCACTGGAGGCTACGGATGTAAATATGTTAAATGTCACTTTACGAGACAAATTGGTAATAAGAAAAGGATTCATCAAATATTCTTCTTTTTGGGGGAAATTTTGGGATGAGTGAGTGAGTAGATTGTATAAATGCAATGAGGATACTCTTGTAAATGGTGGCGGTTGAATTCTTAAGCGAAAATTTGAGAAAGCCCATCTTCTAAGAGACCATACGAGAAACTGTTAATTTCCTATGTTTTAGATTTGATCATGTTAATTTTGTTGCAATTGTACAACCATTTGAGCTATGAGATCATGCATAAAGAAATTTTTCCCCTCTTGATGAATCTAATCAACTTCAAATTAATATGTGTTAATCTTGGGCCAATTTGTGTATGCTTTATTTCAAAATGTCTCATAAGTAGTTTTTCTTGTTCCTATGGAAAACTTGTGTTAAAATCCTCCGAATCACACAAGATCTCATCCTATGATAGTTTAGTTCCATTTGCAATTTCATTACTAGAAGAGACTTCCTCTGTAATGAGATAAACAATTTAAAATCACTTTACCATCATTTTGTTGATAAAGATTTTCTGTAATCCTTTGAGTGTATCTTAAGCATGAGGAACCAGGGATCTTTGATGTTTAATTGAGTCTTTATCTCAAGCCTTCATGTTAAATTTTTTGAGCTGTGTGAAACCATGCAAATTTGGGCCTTCATTGATGCACACCTTCTAAAGGAATATTTTAGATATTCTAAAGCATTCTGTCATTTAGTTTTCCAATTGTTGTGAAGGTTCTCAAAGATCTGGAAAAATCAAGTTTATCCTACTTAATCTCCCACAAAATTATTCAAAACAATGAATCCTACCTGAACTACCCCTATTTGCCTGTATGTCCACAAATAAATAAATTCTACTACCAAAATATGAACAAGTAATCAAGATTCCATAATGTCTCTAGTAATTTAGTAACCTTAACCTTGTTTAGAAAATATCATCATTCTTTAGAAGTGACTTGTGAGAGTTAAATTGTGGTGCATTGATCATATTTTCTTAGGGTATCCTTTCAAATTTGTGCAAAGAAGGATATCTTCATTCTCCTTCACTAACAGAGGTTACAAAACGGGTCCTCTCACCCTGGTCGAAAGGCATGGCCTAAAGCAGTGAGGATAGATCAAATCCTTAATGAAGGTGCTATCCATTTCTCCGATGCCCGAGTGATAAAGAGTCAAACAAATCCCCTCCCGGCTACAAAACAACTCATAATATGATCTATCGTCTCTCAGTGTCTTGCTAAATCTATGATGCTACTCGGTTTCCAAGGGAGAATAAATTTAGATACCAACACACCAGATTGGCGTCGTTCTTGGGAAACCGAGCAACATCACCGATTTAGCTTGACACCTTTGAGAGATAGATAGATCATATTATGAGTCATTTCTTAGCCACGGAGGATTCATCGACTCTTGGTCACTTGGGCATCGGAGAAATGAATAACACCTTCATTAAGGATTTGATCTATGCTCACCGCTTTAGGCCATGCCTTTCAACTAGGGGTGAGAGGACCCATTTTTGTAACGTCTGTCGGTGAAGGAGAATGAAGATATACTTATTTTTACAAATTTGAAAGGAGACCCCGAGAAAATATGATCACTACACCACATTTTAACTCTCACGAGTTGTCAATTCTAAAGAATGGTGAAATTTTCTAAATAGGGTTAAGGTCACTAGAGACATTATGGATTCTTGATTGCTTACGCATATTTTGGCAAAAGTAAATTTATTCATTTGTGGACATACGGGAAAACAAAGTTAGTTTAGGTAGGATTAATTGTATTGAATAATTTTGGTGGGAGATTAAGTAGGATAAACTTGATTTTTCTAGATCTTTGAGAACCTTCACAACAATTGGAAAACTAAATGAAAAATGCTTCGAATAGCTAAAATATTCCTTCAACACGAAGGTGTGCATCAATGGAGGCCCAAATTTGCCTTGTTTCACATAGTATCTAGGAATTTAACATGAATGCTTGAGCTAAAGACTCAATTAAACATAAAAATCCCTAGTTCTTCATGCCTAAGATACACTCAAAGGATTACAGTAATATTTATCAACAAAATGATAGTAAAGTGATTTTAAATTGTTTATCTCATTATAAGATGAAAGCTCTTCTCGTAATGAAATTAAAAATGCCACTAAACTATCACATGGATGAGATCTTTTGTGATTATGAGGGATTTTAACACAAGATTGCAATAGGAACAAGAAAAACTACTTGCAGAAATTCTAAAATAAATCAGACACAAATTTTCCCAAGATTAACAAAGATTAATTTAAAGTTGATTAGATTCATCAGCAGGGGAAAGTTTCTTTGAACAATCTCAGAGCTTGTCAATGGATGTACACTTGTAACCAACTTGACATGATCAAATATAAAACATAGGAAATTAACAAGTTTCTCAGATGGTCTCTCAGAAGATGGGATTTCTCAAATTTTCTCTTAAGAATTCAACCCCAACCATTTGCAAGAGTATCCTCATTGCATTTATACAATTTAATCACTCACTCATCCCAAATTTTCCCCAAAAAGAAGAATATTCAAGGAATCCTTTGCTTGTTACCAATTTGTCTCAGAAAGTGACGTTTAACAAATTTACACCCGCAACTACCAGGTGGATGAATCATGAATTGATCACATTTCTCAGACCCTTGACTAATGACTGGGATGCCATGCCACAACTTTTTGACAGTCCTTCTAATCATTCTTTTATTCTGTCATGTGAGAAATCCCTGTTTTAATCATTTTTCGGTGGCTTTGTATAGTTGGATCTGACAGGAAATCCTTTTCACCCTCGAGGCAACACCTTTTCATCCTTTGTGCCTACAACCTCCATCATTTCACCCTTTTCCCATTCTTTCCTCTGTAACTCTGCTCCGCATCCAACTTCTCTACGGTAATTCACATTTTTGCAAGTGCAAGGAATTCCCGGCTTGAAAATATCAATCTTTACAATCCTTGGACTTACAAATTAAGCTCTAAATCCATTCAATTACACTTTATAGACAAAAATGACAAGGAATTTCATCAAAAAATGATGAAAAACAATACGTATTCGCATCTCCAGGAGTCTTGGAGAAAAAATGGCAGCAAAATCAGATGCAATGCATAACAACCATTGATTATCCCCTTTCTCAACTTTAGATTAGAGTCATCCATGTGTTTCCTTGGTGCAACTATAAAGGTGAAGTACAAAGGCAAGTTTCTAAACAAGTGTGGGCCTTCCACATGCCCTGGGCCCAAGAAAATTGCCTTTTGGCCTTTGAAAAGTCTCAGTATAAAAGAAGCTAGTGTAAGCCTCCACGTATCTCAATGGAACACTTTTGATATGGTGCCCAAAAGTGGAGACCCCAAACAAGTGCAAGCTCACCACGTGTCTCAGTTTGGAAAGGTTGTTGAAAACATTTAAGGACTAGTGGAAGGCACCATGTTTCTAGGGTCCGAGAATTTTTCATTGGTCGTTGAAAATTCCAAGCAAGGATAGAGTGAGCGGAAAATTCCAAGTGTCCCTTCGGCGCTTCTTCAAAAGTAAAGTACAGGGGCAGGTTCCCAAATAGGTGTGGGCCTTCGACATGTACTAGGCCTTAGAAAGTTTCTTGAAAATTTGAAGTATAGAGAGGAGTCGGTGGAAGTCTCCACGTGTCTCACTAGCGTAACTTTGAGATGGTGATGAAAAATGGACACCCTAAAAAACACTTGCTCACCACGTGTCTCAGTCTGGAAGAGTTGTTGAAAAAATTTAAGGACCAGCAGAAGGCGCTACGTGTCTCCTTAGCACAAATGCTAAGGTAGGACCTAGATGCATATCCTCAAATGAGCACCGGCCCTCCACGTGTCCATGTCCTGACAAAGCTACACTAGCCACATGAAAAAAATGTCTAAGTCTAGGCAGGGTGAGTGGAAACCTACATGTGTCTCCCTGGCGCAACTCCAAAGGTCAAACCAAGAGGTGAATTTTCAGATGAGTGCAAGCCCTCCACATGGTCAAGGCTTGAGTTAAAGTGGGCCTTAGAGTTTCAAAATGGTCCACCGAGCTACATCTAATCGAGAAGGGCCACATTTCCACGAGATATTGGGATAAACATTGATAGCAAAAACAAAACCTAAGCTGTGGAAAAATGGAGCGAAGGGAAAAAACCTGAATTTACACCTAAGTTAAAAATTATTTCACATGGACAGAGGAACAGAAAACAAATTCTAGACTTCATGTGATCCTCGACCAAAGGAAAGGACTGATCATAGAAACCAAATGAAGGACATAGCTTTCACGCATCATTACGGGGAGATAGAAAAGACGACATACTCTGTAGATTGAAGAGTTTCGAGGACAAATGGGGTGAGATCAAATTGAGTACCAACATTGGCTTCGACTGGGATGGGCACTCCCAGCGAGTGCCATAAGAAAAAATAGCAGACCAAGTGCCAAAAAGAAACCATTGGTCAATGGAGTCACGAGCCAACCTTCCAGAACAAACCGAGAAACTAGTCAAAATGCCCGCCAAGGACAAAGGATGAACAAAAATAGAAAAACACGAAAGATTAAAGAAACCAAAAGACTATACATTGTACAATGGTGCATACCTCGATTCTGAGAAATCAATCAAGGAAATGTTTCAAATGCCTGCCATTAACAGGAAATTCAAGCAACTCCCCATCTAGGTCTTTTAAGAAGAAGGTATGTTCACCAATTCGAATGTCAATTGAATAAGGACCCATCCACAATGCATCAAAATTTCCATGTTTTCCCTTATCCTCATATCTGCTATCCCACAAGATCTCCCACCTTTGAAAGCTCTTGGAGTCACTTTCTTATCAAACAAATTCTTCAATTTCTCTCTGAATTTTACATGCCTCTGATGGGATGCCCTTCTTTCTTCATCTAACTCAAAAATTTGATTGATGTGAGCATCATAGGGACTAACCTCTTGATCTTCTAGTTGTTAAAGAAATTGAAATGAAGATAATTACATATGTAGGGGCAGCGAGCTTGAGTTCCATACACCAACTCAAATGGGATTTTTCCAGTAGCTTGTTTAATAGTGATTCAATCAGCCCAAACAAAAAAATTCAAATGCTCACCCCACTTCCTTTTGTTCAACTCCAAAGTTCTTCTAATTATCTTCAACATATTTTTATTGTTGGAATCTTCTTGTCCATTTCCTTGGGGATTATAATTAGAAGCATATGTCAAATTGATCCCATATTCATGGCACATGGCCACCAAAGGTTTATCCTGGAAGCTCATGGCATTATCAACAACTATCTTAGCAAGCACTCCAAACCTACAAATGATATGATTCAGAATGAAATCCATGACAATTTGGTGAGTTGCTTTCTTGGTGGGGATTTCCTCCACCCACTTGGTGAAGTAATCAGTGGCTACTAAAATCCACTTATGGCCAACACTTGAAGGATCTGAAATCTCACCAATGAATTTCATTCCCCATTGCCTAAATGGGGCTTCAATTGATACATGTTGCAAAGGAAGGGAGCCTGAAGCTTTCAGTCTTCCAGAAAAGTGTTGGCAACTTTCACATTTTCTTACCAACAGAGTTGTATCCTTGAAAAGAGTTGGCCACCAATAACCATCCCTTAAGATCTTATGAGCTATGACTCTTCTAGCAAAATGCCCCCACAAAATCCTCCATGGAGATCAAAAATATTTTAGGGGCTTCATCTTTAATTATGCATCTTAAGAGAAATCCCTTAGGGTTCTTCCAAGCTAACCCAAAATCAATAATGACATATTTTGGGAAGCTAACTTAAGTGATATTTTCTAATTCTTTCTCAAATGTCTAGGGCCTTTGTAGGTGTTTGAGATAAAAAATGATGTCCTTGTACCATTCATAATTTATCAGTTTTTCAAGGACATTCAACCTTTCTTCTTCAACTTCATTTACCTCAATTGTCTGCAAATTACTCGCCATAAGTTTTCTAGGCCCAAACCTCGACCAATTTTGTTGGTTGGATATCCATATCATACTCTTGTAATTTCTTTACCCATCGAGAATATTTTCCTTGAAACCTCCATTTACGATAGGATATCTTTCACCATGGTGTGGGGAACATAAGCAATGAATTTAAAGCTCAAAATATATGGCACGAAGACCTTTTTTTTTCTTTTACCAAAGTAAATGCCTGCTTCTCCATGATAGTATACTTTAGCTTAGTTCCTTGTAATGCCCATGAAGAAGAAAATTGGTCTTTCAACCCCCTCATCATCCTTCTACGCAACAACACGGATGTAATAGTACTTTCGAAGCAAAAGAAAACATTTGGAAAGCCTTCTTATAATCTAGAGCTGCTAAAATAGGGCATTCTTTAATGCTTCTTTGATCCTAGCAAAATATTGAATAACTACTTCTTCCCATTTGATACTTTGGTCTTTCTTTAGCATGCTAGTGATTGGGATAGTTAGTTCAAAGCAAAGTTGGAGATAAATCTCCTAATAAAATTAATCTGCCCAAAAAGTATTGAATTCCCTTCTTGGTTCTTAGAATAGGGACTTTTTGATGGCTTCTACCCTCTCAGGATCAATCATGACCCCTTCCTTTGACACAATGTGTCCAAGAAGCTTTTCTTTCTGAACTCCAAAATGGCACTTCTTGGGATTTAGTGAAATACCATACTCCCTGCATCTTAACAACATTTTTTCTAAGTGTTGCAGGTGGTCACTCATTTTTTTGGAGAAAATAGTCACATCATCTTGATATACAACAATGAAATCATTAATATAGCAGAGAAAGCTACATCCATTGCTCTTTAGAAAGTGGCTCCAACATTCATTAGACCAAAAGGCATTCTAACATATACATATGTTCGCAAGGAGTGGTAAAGGCAGTCTTGATTCATTCGATTCCTTCACAACTACCTAGTTATATCTAGAAAAACCATCCAAGGTGGATAAAAATTCCGAACCAATAACCAATTGTAACATATTTTCCATATTTGGCAGAGGGTAGTTATCCTTCATTGATGCTCTATTCAAGTTTCTAAAGTCCACACATAGCCTTATATCTCCGTTCTTCTTTCTAATAGGTACTAAGTTTGTAACCCATGATGAGTACCTTATGGGTTGTATGATTCCTCCATCCCTCAACTTTTTCAATTCTTCTTGCATCTTCAAGGAAAGGAGTAGATTGATTGGCCTCTGTTTTTGCCTAAATGTCTCGGCAGAAGTTTCTAAGGGAATTTCGTGTTGGAAAAGATCCTCTCTGTATGATTTCAGTTTAGAATAAGACCATGCTAAGTAGTCCTGGTATTTCTTCAACAATTGGACATACGACTAATTTTCTTCCTTGCTTAGATTGCTACCTAGCTTGCCAGGATCTTACGTGGTTTATCCCTCGTGCCCAGTCGTGCTCTTGACATCCCTCGAGGTTGACATGTTTTGTTGATAATGCAATCAACATTATCAAAGTTCAATTCAAGTGCTACGAAACCTCTTGGAATAGTATTAGTCTTCAATTGAATGATGTCTTTTCCAAATAAAGTCTCCTTTCCATCAGTCCACACAAACCATTGGCTCCCAATCTATACATTGATCAGAAAATTCTCCTTGGTTCTGCAAAAACCTTTACACCTGGGCATCGTCTTCGAACACTTGCCAATGTTTAACATTGTCAGGAATAGATGGCCTATTCAATACCTCAATATTATACTCACAATAGGGGGATATAGTACAATTTTCAAATATGGACCCCAATATGGCCAATTTATCTGCTAGAGTATTGTACTTCCTATCATGATGTATTATGTTGAAGGAGTCAAACATTTCAATGAAATCTCAAGACTGCATGCTTATACTACTTCATTCTCTAATTTTTGTTGCATACAGTTTTCTAACTTGCTTAACAATCAGCTCTGAATCTCCTTTAACAATGGTTTCTCTAATACCATATTTCCATGCAATCCTTAGACCCAATAACAGTGCTTCATATTCAGCAATATCCTTAGTGCACTCAAACTTGAGTTTAAAAGAGAAAATAAACTCTCCATGGTCCGGACATATCGAGAAAAAACCAGCACCATTTCCAAATTTAGAGAAAGCCCCATCAAACAACAAAGTCCAAGGAGAACCTACTTGTTTAAGAGACTTTCATTGATCAATTTTGTGCTCTTTACCATCGGAAATCCAAAAAAGTTATCAACATCAATGTCAGTGTATAACACTTCATAGGAAGCATTATTAGGATCCTCAATGAGATGTAGCATCTTCTTTTCACCGCACAACTTTTCAAGTCTACCCTCAATAAGTACAAAGTGGAAAAGACATATCCATTTACACACTCCCACCCACACTAGTAGCTCATTTTCTTGATAACAAAATTCCCCATTTGGCAAGGGGCAATCAACAATAACAACATCTAGTTTTGATTTCTTTTCTGGGTAGGCTGCAAGTTGCACTATCAAACCCTTGACACATCCAACCACTGGAACCTCCCGGAATCAATGGCAAAGTGCACTTCCCATAAGTTGTCACTTTTATATCTAATTCATTCATGACCTCAAGAGGTATAACATTGCATGATGCTCCAGAATCAAACATACAGTTGTGTAACAACCTATCCCTAATAATCAGAGTAGTGAAAAATGGATCTACATTCAGTTGCGACTCAACTAAGGATGTTTACAAATATACTTCATGTGGCTCACCTAGTTCTTCCAGTACTTGGGGTTTTTCCAACTCTGCAATGACAAGAGGAACCTCAACATTTTTACATTTACGCCTTGGGTAATCTTTTCTTCTTTCAATCCCAAATACTCAAAGGCCCTTTTCTTGTGCTTAGAAATCCTAAGAAGTTCAATAATTGGAACAAAAATATTGATCTGACTCAAGACTTGGGCAATGTCATAAGGAACATATTTGGGGAAGGCAACATTTGGAGGAAGACTGAAAACTCATCGACAACAAGGGATTTTTCATAGTCCGAGCATGGCAGGGATACCAGTTCTATTTGGGAAAACAAGGCCTTTCTCCGGATGTATCTTTCTTAGGAGTTTCTTTTGAGATATTGGTGAGAATTGGAGTTTTTGGTTTGGCCTGAGGCCCTGCCCCTTGACAACTTTACTCCTAGTGTTATATTCTTTTTCTTGGGCAACCACAACATTCATTAACAACTACCTATCCTCCTTAGAAGGGATTCCTCCATCATAATTTTTAATCATTAATGCCCTTAAGTATTCAAAATCATTATTAGGAAATTAAAAATCTTGTACCATATCTATTTCAAAAGTATGAGAGGGAGGAAGGGGTAATACCTAGTGGATGCAATCCTAGAAAACTACGGCGATTAAGCCGATTAATTTAGTTGAAGTTGCTCCTTGTCGTGAGCTTGTAGAGAACCCCATCATGCACACATCATCATCAGTGTCATCATCAGATTCCTCAACTTCTTTGTCTTCATCACATTGGGCATATGGCAAGAAACATCTGTCACACCGCACAATTTCATAGGCTTCTTCCACAAGCAACTCTGACGGCGAGTCAAAGGATCGGGTGGAATTCTATTCTCCTTGGGTTAGGGTTGTCTATTTCATGATCCCACGGGTCCCTTGCCTCTGTCATTAGATCTTTGATCACCCCTAGGATGATTTGCAAATATTTCTTTACCTTTTTCTTTATCTTGACCTTAGGGAAATTTGTGCAATCCCTTCTCTGCTCTGGCGGTTTATAAGATATTTCCTTAATGACTCGACCAAAGTTTTCACAACCTCCTCCAGATCCAGGAGCTTACTTGACCGAGGCTTCTCTAGATTGATCAACTTGATACCTTCCTATTATCCAAAATGAGCCCCTTGCTCGTTTTGTGGCTAACTCCCTTCATTCTTCCCTCTCTTGTGCCTCGAGTCATAATTTTTTGCTTTTCAGGCACTCAAGACCTTCTCGGAAATGGCACCATTAGATAGAGCTTTTCTTGACTTTCCCAGAAAGGTAACGTTTTCTTCCTAACTCCATGTATTTTTGAATTTATGGCTCGGCGGAGATTTTGTGGGAAATTTTCCCTTGAAAAGCTGAGCCAATAAGATGAGGCCACATGCCCTCGGAAGGGCGAGAGGCGGAGGTAAACATGGAATTTTTACCAAGTGTTTAGCAAGGTTTCAGAAGGAATTTTTCACCTCGAAGGCTCACTTGAAGACGATTGGATCTTTGCCACGTGTCTAGGCGGGAAGGAGTTGGGAAAATTTTCCTAAGGTTTGACACAAACAAAATTTTTGATGCCAAGCCCACATCCAATCACATTGTGCCACGTGTCATAGGCAAAAGGAGTGGCGGAGGTGGAGGAAAGTTTGAAAATTTGGCAAAGTGTTTTGGCGAGAGGAAAGGAAAATTTTGGCCCAAAATCCCACAAGCGAATGGGATCATGCCACGTGTCTCAAGGGGCATGAAGCTTCGGCCATCGGGGAGAAATTGGGAAATTTTCCCAAAGGTTAGCACAAAAGAGAAATGTTTGCCCCCAAGGCCGCGTCAATGGGAGCTTGCCACATGTCCCAAGACCGGCGGAATGGGGGAAAGTTGGGAATTTTTCCCAAAGCAAAGTCGAAGGAAATATTGAAAGGGAGAGCTGGCCCCCAAAACTGAGCCAATCAAATCATGCCACGTGTCCATGTGGCGGCAAAAACACAAGGCAAGCCCGAGAAAAATGAGCATAAAGGCCCGCATCCAATGGGATCTCGCCACGCATCCCATTAGGGAAAATGGTCAGAGCGGTGGAGAATTTGAAAGCGAGATAACCGAATGAATCATATCATGCCACGTGTCCTCGGGTCATCTAGTCGGCGGAGAATTTTTGGAAAATTTTCCAAAGGCCAAAACAATGGAAAATGAAGCAGGAAGAGCCTGCGGCCAATGGAATCATGCCATGTGGCCCGGATTGGTGGGGTGTGGAAATTTTTGGGAAATTTTCCCAAATGCAAAAAAGTGGGAAAATTTCAAATTTTCGGCCCGCCAACCCGTTTTGGCCCTGTTTTGCCCTAAATTTTCAAACGACCATAACTTTCGATCCAGAGCTCGGTTTTTCGCGTTCTTTATATCAACGAAAATATGGTGAAATTATCTACATGATTCTAGGCTCAATTTTGTATTTTGATGGAGTTTGGAGAGATAAAATTTGAAAACTCCTCTGGCACGTGGAAATCAACAAAAATGACGTTTCAACCACCATTTTTAATGAAGAATGGCTTGCATTCTCTCCTAGCATGGTGAAAAATGTCAGGGAATGGACCTGTAAGGATGCCCATGCTATTTTATTACGTTTTGGTTGGTGGTTGAATCTCCTCTCATGTTTTCCCGTGTTTCTCTCTCCTGGGCTCATTTTTTGCATTGTAAAATCTAGAATGGGCTCATTTTTTTAAAAAAAGAGACACTCTTTTAGCTCTCGCAACTTCCCTTTTCTTCCCTTTTGGAAAAAATTGTGGAAATTTTACCTTTCCATGCAAATACAGCACCTCTTTTACCTCTTGATCATTGTAATGCCCTTGTGTTAGACTGGAATGATAATATATGATCTGTGATTAAAAGTTTTCTCAATCCTTTCATATTTTTATCATTGTTTTCTTAACCTCTCATTACATTTTGGCAAATTGCGCATGTTTTTGTGTTGTATTTCCTCCTGGAATGTGTATGTTTTGTAGTAGCAGGTGTCTACTACTCCCTTGGTGCATCACCTTATAAGCATTAGTCTCATTTTTCTTGCATTCCATATTTTGTCCCCTTGGAATTTAGAGTAGGAATTAGGAATTTAAGCTTTCTACAAATTTCATGCATATACCTGATAAGAGGAGTTGAGGAACCAACCTCTAATCTAGAGATTCTTTTCCATTTTACAAGTCCCACACTTGGGAAAAGATTTGATGTTGTGTAATCACACGGGGTGTCTAAAATGTCAAACTAGAAATCGATCAACATCCATGGGTGCTGCTTAATTTGCACTAATAGTTTTGGCACACCTGGTGGGACCTTAGAGGTCTTCATCTTCATTACAACAAATTGATGTGCATTTATTTCAAGTTTCTTGCTTAAAAGAGCCCTAAATTACACATCTGGCGACTCCAAGGAAGAAGAATCAGCTAGTTTTAGCAGTGTAGACCTGAAAACTCATGAGAAGAATCACCACAAGGTCAAGAGTTGGAGAAGAAGAGGTTCATTTGAGTATCTATAGTTATCTCCAAGAAGAAGGCAAAGAGGGAGGAGAATTCAAATGTCTCCATCTCTACCAAAGAGAACTCTATCAACTCCTCTACACAGTAGGCCTTTCATTCAAAGGAAATCTTTGCAATGGTTCAGGATTCTTGCCTTAGGTTCTATTCAAAATTAGAACCAACTATGTATAGCCCTCCATGAGCAGTTTGGAGAAAAGGGAGATAACTTGTCCCTTTTGGAACAGTTGACAACCATCAAGAGAGCTCCCAATGAGCAGCTGACTGACTTTAACTTTAGGTTTCAAATGACTTGGGAAAGAATTCCAGTGGCAGTAAGGCCAACAGTAGAAGGTGCTTTTCTATATTACCTTAAAGCTCTAAATTCTGATATTTCTATGTTAATTCAATCCATGGGGGGCACAACTATCCCTGTTGCTTATAGCATTGCCATTAGAGCTGAAAATTATTTGATTTAAGGTGACAAGCTAGCTCCTAGGCCTCCAATGCCATTATATCCAAGTTTAGAGAGCCCAAGTACTAGTCAAGTGCCTATTTTAGCTCCTATTCCCACTCCTAGAAATCAGAATTCAAGTGAAGCTTCTACTTCATCTTCTAGTGCCTCAAATGAACTTCAAGAAGTCATGAAGCAATTGTAAAATTTAGGCAATGAGCTGGTTACACTCAAGAGGCAGCAAGCCCAAGGTTTTAGACCTTCTTTCCAGCCTCAAGCTTAGCCTAACAGGCAGCCATACTAGCCTCAAAGACCACCCAATCCAGTTGCAAATCAAAATCAAGCAAGACCTCCTGCCAACAAACCATTTCAGCCCTATAATCCCAATGCTACATCTACCTCTAAAGCAATAGTGCCAGTGCAAAACAACATAGCTCAAGAGTATGATTGGTGTTTCCCATGTAATGAACCTCACAACCAATCTATGTGCTTCAACGGTGCCTTAAATCAAGCATTAATGGTGACAACAACTGGTGTGGAGGGTGAAGGGAGTCAAGGAAATAACCAACAACAAGAAACATTCCAGCAATAATCAGCTCCAAATGATACCACACTTGTAAACTGGTAGGAAGAAGATTTTTGTGGCATGAATCAAACAATCTCCCAAAGTGTTGTAGCCAACACAAGGTCAAAAAGGAGAAATTTGGGTGAAGAACAACCATTGGCTCCAAGTAATTCACAACCTTCTACCACTCCACAAATTATTGGCAAACAAAATGCAGTTCCAAACATGTAAGGACTGCCTAAAACAGCTCCTAGGCCAACTCAAATGCTAGTTGTTACTACCCATGTGCAAGGAATGAATGTGTAGGCCAAGGGACAACAGAGAGATGCTTCATCTCCATTCAACATCATTGATCAGATGAAGAAGAAAAATATAAACATATCAATGTGGGAATCACTATCCATCCCAAGCCAAAGAGATTTGCTACAAGCTGCCATGAAGGACTGGTCAACTTCAAATCAGTAGGTCCAAATGCAAGAGAAGGTACTCACAAATGCTGCCCAGCCTGAGAGGAATCATGGAGGACAAAGCAAGGTAAAATGTTGAAGCCCCCTCCATTCTATGTTTCATTGATCATTGGAAACCATTTAGTACACAACTGCATGATTGATTCGGAGCAAGTAGTTCAGTAATGCCCAAGCAAATAGCTGATCAGTTGGGGATTCAATATGAAGTCATATCCAAAGGGGTAGTACAGTTGGATGGGACAACAATAACGACAGTAGGAGTGATTAAAAATTTGAGTCTCACTTTGCACGCATGCCCCAATGTTGTTGTTTTGCAAGATGTCTCAGTAATAGATCTTCCACCACTCTTTGCCCTATGTTTGTCAAGGGATTTCACAGCTAAGATTGGAGGTTATTTATCTGCTGATTGGTCACAAATGTTTTTCAAAACAAGATATGGAATGAAATCCACAATCAGATCCGAGCCTATTGCAAACTTTCACATTGAGCCTCACACTCCAAACCAAATCAATACCAATTGTTCAGCGTTTGATCAAGAGGATTATACAAGAACTGATGAAGATGACACCAAGGTTGGAAGAATCCCAAATTTGACTCTTGATGAATGGGCAAGCAAGGTGCATGCTTTTGATCCTTATCAGGAAATAGAAGAATCTGAGCTAGGAGTCTATTGCATGCATGAAGAAAATCAGCCTATCCCTAGCATCACCAAGCCAGACCACAAGGATGACAATGAGGTATGGCAGTTGTTCTTTGATGGATCAAGGAGTAGACAAGGTACAAGAGGGGGAGCTATGCTTGTTTCACCTCAAGGAGTTAAGTATTATTCAGCTTTTAGATTTCAGTTTGCATGCTCTAATAACATTGCTTGAATATGAAGCTTTGATACAAGGATTGCATTGGTCAATCAAGAGAGGAATAAAGAACTTGCAAGTCTTCGGTGACAGTGAGTTGATTGTCAACCAAGTTAAGGGGCAGCATGTTACCAAGAATGATCTGCTCAAGTGTTACAAAAATAGGGTGTGGGACCTCATTGAAGATTTCGAGGGCTTTGGCATCAAATCCATTCCTAGAAAAGAGAACCAAGTTCTGACAGGCTTGGAGCAATTGGAGCAGCCTTTGATGTTGTTGAAAGCATCCAAAAAGAAAAGGTACAACCAAACATCCATGTGATTGTAAGGCCTTCGGTGCCAGACAACAATGTAAGTTAGCAAGTGTTTGAAAATGATCAACAAATCATCCATTTTTTACAAGAAGAGGCTGAGTTCTCAGCTAAAAATCAAGAAAAGTTAGAACGGTAGATGGTGATCAAGTGGTACAACTAAAAACCAACAAACTACCAAAGAATTGTCACTTTGGAGTCCATTTTCAATCCTAATGATTAGTTTGGGAAGGAGAAAGCAAACATCCAAGTCAAGGGAGAAGATTCAGTGTCCATCTTGGTGGAAGAAGGCAAATCACTCCAAATTGGTAAGATGACAACTGAACAAGAAAGGTATGAGTTCATACAACTTTGTCAAGAATTCCCTGATGTGTTTGCTTGGAGCTATGAAGATTTGAAAGGTTTCAATCCTGAGTTAGCTCAACACACTATTGAATTGGACCCGAGTGCTAAACCCATCAGGAAAAAACAAAGGCCAGTCAATCCACACATGGAGCCTCTCATGAGAAAAGAATTGAATAAGTTGATAGAGTCAAGTATCATATTCCCTATCAAGCATTCTAGTTGGGTAGCCAACTTGGTTCCAGTTAGGAAAAAGAGCGGAGAAATCAGATTGTGTGTTGACTTCAGAGATTTGAATAGAGCATCTCTCAAGGATCATTATCCACTTCCTTCTATGGAGTAGATTTTACAAGTTGTTTCTGGATTTGAGAGGTTTTCATTACTTGATGGCTATTTAGAGTACAATTAGATTATGGTGAAAGAAGAGGATCAGTTCAAGACAACCTTTACAACCAAATGGGGAACTTATGCATACAGGAAAATGCCATTTGGGTTGTCCAACGCTGGAGCTACTTTCCAAAGGGCAATGGACATGGAATTCAAGGATTTGAGTAACAATGTGGTGCTGATATATCTTGATGATATCACTATTTTTTCAAAAAATGCAGCTAGACCATCTCTTTCATTTGAGGCAAGTGTTCCAAAGGTGCAGAAGATTTGGAGTATCCTTGAATCCTAAAAAGTGTATTTTTCTAGCCCATGAAGGAAAGATCCTTGGCCACATTGTCTCCAAGGAAGGATTAGAAATTGATCTAGAAAGAGTTGAAGCCATAAGAGCACTACCATTGCAAGCCACAAGAAGGCCCTTCAAAGTTTCTTGGGGAGGATAAATTTTGTTCGAGAGGTTTGTCCCAAATTTTGCAGCCCTAGTCAATCCTATCACCAAGATGTTAAAGAAAAGCATAGATTTCAAATGGACAGCAGAAGGCAAAGAAAGTTTTGGAGCAATCAAAGAAGCCATCTCACAAGCCCCAACTCTCATTAACCCAGATTTCTCCAAGGATTTCATCCTCTATGCATTTGGAGGTGATGATACTATTTCTGCAATTTTGGTATAGCAGAACAAAGACAATGATGAGCAGCCAATTATTTTCTTTAGCCAAAGCTTGGAGGACTATGAGGTGAAATATTCTTTCATTGAGAAGCATGTTCTTGTATTAATCAGGAGCTTGAAGAAATTCAAGCACCTAGTTTCAAACAACAAGGTTCAATTGTTGTTTTCTCATGTGGGAGTTAAAGACTTCCTCCTCAACAAAGACCTGAATGAAAAAAGAGAAGGTTGGATTACTCGTGTCATGGAGTATGACATTGAGATCAAAGTCACCAAGTTGGTCAGAGGAAAAGGATTGTGTGAGCAGATGGTCTTGAATAAACACAAGGAAGCATGCAATGAGAAGGAGGTTGTTTTGGCGTTGCAAGACAACCATGAGCAAGGAAGCACTCAAGAGGAAAATGATGGTGTCCTCAATCCTTGTTGAACCAAAGACATAATGCACTTCCTAAACATAGGTATATGCCCTCCAGAGATGAACAAGAACAAAAGAAGACACTTTAGATTGCAGGCTGTCCCATATGCCCTTGTTGATGGTGTTTTGTTCAAAAGGGATGTGAATGGAGTGTTCTTTGAGATGCATTGGTACAAATCAGATTCACAAGGTTTTGGAAGAGTTCCATGGTGGATCAGCTGGTGGTCATTTTACACCGAGAGTGATAGCTCTAAAGATCATGAGGGCTGGCTATTATTGGCCCAATATTTTTAGTGATTGTTATGCGTGGATCAGGAGATTCAAGAATTGTGTATTCTTCACGGGTAAGGAGAGGCTAGCTGCCCTTCCATTGCATCCAATTTCAGTTGACCAGCCATTCATGCAATGGGGTTTGGACTTCATTGGAGTCATTAATCCAAATTCAAGCCAAGGACACAAATGGATTCTAAATGACAACAGATTACTTCACCAAATGGTCAAGTAGTAGTGCTCAAGGAAGCAACTGAATCTAGCATTTTGGACTTCTATGAGGGAATAGCAACCAGATTTGGCATACCTGCTACAATAATATCAGATAATGCATTGGCATTCATTGGGTCCAAGGTAACTAAATGGGTTGTCAAGAATGGGATCTACCTAAGCACTTCATCAAATTATTACCCTCAGGGTAATGGCCAAGTTGAATCTACAAACAAGAACTTGTTAAGGATCATTAGGAGGACTCTTGATGAAAATCAGAGGTCTTGGCATACTAAGTTGAAATCAGCCTTATGGGTTGATAGGATAACTCCCAAGAGATCTACAAGTAACTCTCCATTCAAGCTTGTTTATGGAAGAGAGGTAATTTTGCCCATGTCACTTGAGTTGCCAACATTGGAACTCATGAAATAGTTGGAGTTGTTGGAGTTTGAGCCCATGGAGGTTAGATATGCAAAATTGATGGAGCTCCAAGAAATCAGAAATCAAGCATCCCAAGCAATGGAGAAGGATCAAGATTTGATAAAGAAGACCTTTGATAGAAAGGCCAAGGATAGATCTTTCCAAGTTGGAGATCTAGTGTTAAAATGGGATGCAGACAGAGCAAAACAGGGAGGCATTCAAAATTTGATGCCATTTGGAGTGGCCCATACATGGTCACAAAGTGTAAGGACAATAATGCCTTCCAATTGTCTACATTGGATGGTGAAGAGTTACAAATTCAGTCAATGGAATCCATCGAAGCATTGTGTTAGGAAATAAGAGATAAAATATGCGAGAATAATCCCTTACGAGAATCGCATAGCAGTAGAAACTAATATGCGAGAAAACATTACAGATCTCAAATAAAAGTGCAAAATAAATAACACAACACAGAGAGAAGAGATTTAACGTGGTTCACCCAATTTGGGCTACATCCACCAAGAATCACTTGCTCATATTTTATTACGAGCCTCCACTCTCTCAATACAATACCTAGATCCATTTGGAGCTATGCTTAACAATCTCTAAAGAATTCACACCCGAATTCAAAACACATCTGCAATACATTTGCTTGTCTATCTATCATATGAATAAGACCATATAAATAGACAACTGCTTAAGCAGTTTTACAAAACCGTGGGTATCAAACAATGAGAAAAAAACAAAACCGTCCCATAAACTTATGGGTAGCCGAAGAGGCAGTTTTACGAAACAATGGGTACCGAAAAACCATGGGCCCAAAAACAGCCCATAACGGTTACCCATTACCCATGGGTTAATAAACCACCCATGAAAATTTGCTTCGGGGCTTCGCCCTAACCGCGTGTAAAAATACCCGAGTGTAACACATAGAAGGTGTACCACACTCTAACATGAAAATAGGCTCCACAAACATAACACATTGCTACTGAAAGGAATTATCCACCTTGTACATATTAGCTTAGGTTTTCATTCCTCCAAGTGCTTACACACATTTTTGTTGTAGTTTAGCTTTTCTTTCCCTAAGTGCTTTGGCACAAGCTTGTTGTTCCAGGAAATGTGTTTTGCAGGCCTTGCTCCAATTAGATGGTGTTCTACCCTCCATCTTCCTCCTTGCAGTGTTCTAATCAGTTGGGGTACCAAGTAGAGAATTTGATGACCCCATGCCCAATGGATTGTTTCAGGCAACTGGTAACTTCATCCAGCAGGCAGATGACCCCTCTGAGTTGCCAAAATTGTTATCCAAAATGAGCCCCTTGCTCATTTTGTGGCTAACTCCCTTCATTCTTCCCTCTCTTGTGCCTCAGTCATAATTTTTTGCTTTTTAGGCACTCAAGACCTTCTAGAAATGGCACCATTGGATAGAGATTTTTCTCAGCTTTCCAAAAAGGTAAAGTTTTCCTCCTAACTCCATGTATTTTTGAAGTTATGGCTCAGTGGAGATTTTGTGGGAAATTTTCCCTGAAAAGCCCGAGCCAATAAGATGAGGCCACATGTCCTTGGAAGGGCGGAGGGCGGAGGTAAACTTGGAATTTTTACCAAGTGTTTGGCAAGGTTTCAAAAGGAATTTTGCCCTAAAGGCCCACCGGGTGGATCTTGCCACGTGTCCGGGCGGGGAGGAGTTAGGAAAAATTTTGACACCAGGCCTGCATCCAATCACATTGTGCCACGTGTCTCTAGACCAAAGGAGTGGCGGAGGGTAGAGGTAAAATTGAAAATTTGGCGAAGTGTTTTGGCGAGAGGAAAGGAAAATTTTTGGCCCAAAGGCCCGTGAGTGAATGGGATCAAGCCACGTTTCTCAAGAGGTGTCGAGCTTTGACCTTCGAGGAGAAATTGGGAATTTTTCCCAAAGGTTAGCACAAAGAGAAATGTTTTCCCCCAAGGCCTACGTCTAATGGGACATTTCTGTTGATTTCATTAGATGTAGGCCTTGGGGGAAACATATCTTGGGACATGGACATGGAAATCAACGAAATGACATTTCAACCACCATTTTTAATGAAGAATGGCTCGCATTCTCTCCCAGCATGGTTAAAAATGTCAAGGAATGGACCTATAAGGATGCCCATGTTGTTTTATTGCATTTTGGTTGGTGGTTGAAGCTCCTCTCATGTTTTCCCGCATTTCTCTCTCCTGGGCTCATTTTTGCATTGTAAAAGCTAGAATGGGCTCATTTTTTTAAAAAAAGAGACACTCTTTTAGCTCTGCAACTTCCCTTTTCTTCCCTTTTGGAAAAATTTGTGGAAATTTTACCTTTCCATGCAAATACAACACCTCTTTTGCCTCTTGATCATTGTAATGCACTGTGTTGGACCTAGAATGATAATATATGCTCTGTGATTAAAAGTTTTCTCAATCCTTTCATATGTTTATCATTGTTTTCTTAACCTCTCATTACATTTTGGAAAATTGTGCATGTTTTTGTCTAATTTCTCTCTGGATTTGTGTATGTTTTATAGTAGCAGTGTCTACTACTCCTTGGTGCATCATCTTATAGCATTAGTCTCATTTTCTTGCATTCCCTATCTCGTCCCTTGGAATTTAGAGTAGGAATTAGGAATTTAAGCTTTTCGTAAATTTCATGCATATACCGATAAGAGGAGTTGAGGAACCAACCTCTAATCTAGATATTCTTTTCCATTTTACAAGTCCCACACTTGAGGAAAAGATTCAATGTTGTGCAATCACACCTTTGGATGTCCAAAATGTCAAACTAGAAATCGATCAACATCCACGGGTCTTTGCTGATTTGCACTAACACTTCCCTCTTAGGTGTCTTACCAATTTGCTTTGATATTTTTTTCAATCTACAAAGCCATGGTGAAGGCTGCCGCCTCAATATTGTTGGGATCTTATCCCTCAAATAATAGGTAGCCTTCTTATTATCAAAAGCATTAGATTATTTTATCAAGCAAGAAACATCACTTGGCCTCATGATCACGGGTAGCCTATTCGGGTTCGTATTGAACCTTGTATTAATGTCATGAATAGATTCATTGGGAATCTTTTTAATATTTTCAAATTCGATAAAAGGAACCTAGGGTCTGTTTTATCTCCATACGGAAATGTAAAAGCATTCTTCATTTTGTACATGAATCAATGGAGTTATCTAGCAAAGATTTATACTAGTCTTGTGCATCCTCCTCTAGAGTATGAATAAACAATTTTATGTACACATCCTCAAATTCAATCTCAAAGTATTCCATCATATTGAAAAAAATATTTAAGTGTTGATCACCAATAATAGCATTATTTCCTTGAAATTTAGGCAATCTATTTCTAACATCTTGGGGCACAACATTTGGATATCTAGCCATACCTCTGAAATCTATAGGACCAAAAGTGTTCACAATAAATGGAGGTCTAGGTGGGGGCTGGGCCATATTTTTTTGGGGAGGTGATCTTACAAGAGAAAAAAATGATGGGGAGTGAGGGGTCTATGGGGCACAAGAATGTAATTCTCAGAATGAATGTTCTCTAAAAAATCTATTTCTTGGAAGATCCTATCAGCTTTGGAGAACATAGGGACAAAATGAGATGCAAATTTTTCAAATACAAAAGAAGGACCCTCTCTAGTTGGAGAATTCAGATCTACAAAAAGACTACCTAATTCAGAAGAACTTGAGGAAGTATGGAAATCTTCAATGACAGGCTAATCAGTTTCCACAATTGATAACTCTTTTCTTGATTTCTGATCTCCAATAACTTTCCAGATTCTTCTTCCTTTAGAATTTGTCTTTCCTAGTTCTGGAAACAACTTTTTGGTAGGGTCTCTAGTGAAGAAATATCTTCTTCCTTCCATCTTTACAGATATTAGTGATAAATTTCAATTGATAGAGGTTAAGACACTGACATTTATAAAAAATTAATTCAATAAGGATTTTCACTTTAGTTGTGCAAATGCACTAAAATTGATCTATCAACACTAAATTGATGCAAAGCTTCACAGATCTTACCTTCTCTTACCCATATTTAACTTTTATGATGTAAACTTAGTGCAAAAACCAACGAAACTAGAAATATTACACGTAGAACTTGTAACTTTACTCGATTCTTACAAATCTGGACATAGGATGACATTTCAACAACATATTCACATTTTAAAATTTATAAGAAGCATTTACTAGGGTCTATATGCGTTGTTGATGGTGTTCAAAATTTGCACACAACTTCATGTCCTCGGCAACGATGCCAATCTAGTGTTGGTATCCAAATTGATTCTCCCTTGGAAATCAAGCAACATCACAGATTTAGCAAGACACTAAGAGACAGAAAAATCATATTATGAGTCATTTTGTAGCCAGGAGAGGATTCTTTTGACTCTTTGTCACTCGGGCATCGAGAGAAATGGATAACACCTTCATTAAGGATTTGATCTATCCTCACTACTTTAGGCCGTGCCTTTCGACCAGGGTGAGAGGACCTATTTTGTAACCTCTGTCGGTGAAGGAGAATGAAGATATCCTTCTTTGCACAAATTTGAAAGGAGACCCTGAGAAAATATGATCAATGCACAACAATTTAACTCTCACGAGTTGTCACTTCTAAAGAATGGTGATATTTTCTAAACAAGGTTAAGGTTACTAGAGACATTATGGAATCCTAATTGCTTCTGCATATTTTGGCATTAGAATTTATTCATTTGTGGACATACACGACAAACAAGGATAGTTCAGATAGGATTCATTGTTTTGAATAATTTTGGTGGGAGATTAAGCAGGATAAACTTGATTTTTCCAGATCTTTGAGAAACTTCACAACAATTGGAAAACTAAATGAAAGAATGCTTCATAATAGATAAAATATTCCTTCAACTAGAAGGTGTGCATCAATGGAGGCCCTGATTTACATGGTTTCACATAGTCTCTAAGAACTTAAGACGAAGGCTTAAGCTAAAGACTCAAGTAAACATCAAAGATCCCTAGTTCCTCACGCCTAAAATACACTCAAAGGCTTACAAACAATCGTTATCAACAAAATGACAGTAAATTGATTTTAAATTGTTTATCTCATTACAAGATGAAGGTTCTTCTTGTAATGAAATTGTAAATGCCACTAAACTATCATAGGAATGAGATCTTGTGTGATTCAGACTGATTTTAACACAAGATTGTAATAGGAACAAGAAAAACTACTTGCAGACATTCTGAAATAAAGAAGAAACAAATTTACCCAAGATTCACATAGATTAATTCAAAGTTGATTAGATTCATCGAAAGAGAAATTTTCTTTGAACAATCTCGAGCTTGTCAATGGTTGTACTGATTCTGACCAACTTGACATGAGCAAATCTAAAACATAGGAAATTAACAAGTTTCTCAGATGGTCTCTTAGGAAGATGGGATTTCTTAAATTTTCTCTTAAGAAATCAACCCCCGACCATTTGCAAGAGTATCCGCATTGCATTTATACAATTTACTCACTCACTCATTCCAAATTTCCCCCCAAAAAGAAGAATATTCGAGGAATCCTTTACTTGTTACCAATTTGTATCAGAAAGTGACGTTTAACAAATTTATACTCGCAGCTTACTGGTGGACGAATCATGAACTAATCATGTTTCATAGAATCTCGACTAATGACTAGGATGCCATGCCATAACTTTTTGATAGTCCTAATCATTCTTTTATTACATCATGCAAGAAATCCTTGTTTTAATCATTTTTTGGTGGCTATGTATAGGTGGATCTCGACAGCAATCATTTTCACCCTCGAGGAAACACTTTTTCATTCCTTTGCGTCTGTAACCTCCATCATTTCACCCTTTTCCCATTCTTTCCATTGCAACTCTACTTTGCATCCAAATTCTCTTGTAATTCACATTTTTACAAGTGCCTAAGCAATTCCAACTTCAAAATATCAATCTTTACAATCCTTGGACTCATAAATTAAGCTCTAAATCCATTCAATTACACTTTGCAGACAAAAATGACAAGGAATTTCATCAAAAAATGATGAAAAACAATGTGTATTCACATCTCTAGGAGTCTTGGATAAAAATGGTGGCAAAATCAGATGCAAATGCACAAGAACAGTTGATTATGCCCTTTCTCAACAATAGATTAGATCCATCCATGTGTTTCCTTGGCATAACTGCAAAGGTGAAGTATAGAGGTAAGTTTCCAAACAAGTGTGGGCCTTCCACATGCCCTGGTCCTAAGAAAATTGCCTTTTGGCTTTTGAAAAAGTCCCAGTATAAAAGGAGCTAGCGAAAGAATCCACATGTCTCAATGGCATACTTTATATATGTACCTAAAAGTGGAGACCCCAATCAAGCGCGGGCTCACCATGTGTCTTAGTCCGAAAAGGTTTTTAAAAATGTTTAAGGACCAATAGAAGGCGCCATGTGTCTAGGGTCGAGAAAGTTTCATCGGCCATTGGAAAGTCCAAGTAAGGGAAGAGTGAGTCGAAAATTCCAAGTGTCCCTTTGGTGCTTCTTCAAAATTAAAGTACAGGGGTAGGTCCCCAAACAGGCACGGGCCCTCCACGTGTCCCAGGCCTTAGAAAGTTTCTTGAAAAGTTTAAGTATAGAGAGGAGATGGAGGAAGCCTCACGTGTCTCACTTATGCAAATCTCGAGATGGTTCCCAAAATCAGAGACCCTAAACAAGCGTGGGCTCACCATGTGTTTGGTCTGGCGAGTTGAAAAAGTTTAAGGACTAGCGGAAGGCACTACGTGTCTCCTTGGTGTAACCGCTAAGGTAGGACCCAGAGGTAGATCCTCAAATGAGCATCGGTCCTCCACGTGTCCATGGTCTGACAAAGCTGCATTGGCCACATGAAAAAAAAATGTCTAAGTCTGGATAGGGCTAGTGGAAACCTCCATGTGTCTCCTTGGTGCAACTCCAAAGTTCAAACAAAGAGGAAAATTTTCAGATGAGTGCAGGCCCTCCATGTGGTCAAGACCTAAGTTGAACTAGGCCTTAGAGTTTCAAAATGCCCCAATGAGCCACATCTAATAAGAAAGGGCCATGTTTCCACAGATATTGGGACAAAAATTGACAAGGAAAACAAAATGTGACTTCAAAAAAATGGAAGGAAGGAAAACCCAAATTTATGCCCAAGTTAGAAATTCTTTCACATGGACACGGGAATGGAAAACAAATTTTGGACTTAATGTGATCCTCGAAAAAAGGAAAGGACTGATCATGATAACCAAATGAAGGAAAAAGATTTCATGCATCAATATGGGGAGATAGAAAAGATGACAAAGTCCACAGATTGAAGAATTTTTAGGACAAATGGGGTGAGATCAAATTGAGCACCAACAAGTTGTTTTTACAGACAATCATGATTTTACATGTATTTTGTGTTTAGTTCATGATGAATTCACTTCTAGTTTTATTTTATAGTTCATTGATGTCCTCATGAGATGACGGTTAATGGTTATTCAATTGGGTTAAGAAGAGAGAGAAATGTTGTAGAGTTTGAGCAGGTGAAAGAAGGAAAATCTATTTGTTACGGGTACACAAGTGACAACAGTGTGTATTTACATTTTATTGAAAAAAGGCCCACAAAGCTTTTAAGTTTTTAGTTACCTTATTTGGATAGATATTTAAAAATATGGGTAAATTTCTCACAGTCATGTACAATGTTTTGGTGTTGGGTATGATGGGATTTTGTATTGTCGATCTGTGTGAGTTCTCCACACCAACACCCAAGACGTCACTTTGGTTCCATCCCAACAAGAACACAATTTGGCCGTATCTCCTTCAGCAGCTCTCGTGGTTGTAACCACACCACAAGCCTCTTCCTTGCACCCTCTAATTCCCCATTGTCTAAATTTTAGTTATTGACATTAGAGTTTGAAGTGTGTTTATGTTTATTGGTGGTTGGTCCGAATTACGATTTTATTTGTGTGTCTCTCTATGTTTATGGATTATTGATATGAGTTACTTATCAATGTATTTGAAGTTGATATGAGTGTGTATTTCATTATTTTATTTGTTTGTATTGGCTTATTTTAGAATTGCTTTATGAATTTCAAAATCTTCATTTTAATTTATTGACGATTTTTTTCTCTTATTGTCTTTTTCTCTTTATTAGGTCATTTGTCAATGTATTTGTTGTTTTTACTTTTTATTGTCCCAATTCCTCCTTTCCCCTAGTTTTCACTTTCCCTTCTAATCTAAGGCCGACATCTTTTGTAGGATGTTGACGTTTCAAAATCATGTCCTTACCTTTCCTAGTCCACTTTTTACACTAATTTGGTTTTATTGAGTTTTATACCTCTTTTCATGAACTTTCACACCTAATATAGTTAGTGGAGTTACATGTCAATAAAGTTCTAGAAGTCTATAAATGTATAACTAGTATAATTATCTTAAATACAACTATTTAAAATAGGTCGAGATGTATTAATCTCGAGATGTTTATCTTAACATTTATGACAAATCCTATATAAGAGCCACGAGACCGATATTTCTTGACATATTTTTTATAGTTGTATTTATGATATCTATGATAGTATATTATAAGTTTCATCCAAAATTTTCCCCTCGGGTAAAATTGGTCAAACATGACCCCGCATAGAAGAAAACCTAAGGGTCGGCTCTGTCCTAAGAACTCACATTCAAATCCAACAATCAGGTAACAATGGGACTCTATAATGGAGGAGCAGGGTCTGCGAAGGATCAAACGATGCCAAAAGGAACCCAGAGCTCGATAGGAAAGAAAACGAGAAAGGCTTGAGGTTTTAGAATTAGCTACATACGAGTTGACTCGGGGCCAAACAATAGACTCGCGGAAGGCGCCATGTGTCAGCTTGACACAATTCCAAAAGACACATCCAAAGAGCAGCCCCTAAATGAGCGCAAAGCTTCCACATGTCCCAAGTCCAAAAGGAGACAGTTGGTAGTTAAAAAGTCTCAGGTCAGCGGAAGCCTCCACATGTCTCATTGGTGCAACAAGCAAGACCGAGTCTAAAGAGAAGGTTCCCAAATGAGTGCGGGCTCACCATGTAGTCCAAGTTAAAAAGTGGGACAAAGCGGGCCCGAATCAGCTAAGTATAGAAAGGACAACGGAAAGAATCACGTGTCCAAACGGTGCATCATCAAAGGAAAAGAAAAAGGAGGAGGCTCAAACAAGCGCAAGGCCTCCACATGTCTCAAGTCCGAAGAGGGGCAAAGTCAATAGCTAAAATGTCAAAAAGGGGGACATAACGGGCTTAAAACAACTAAGTATAAAAGTGTCGGTGGAAGAAGCCATGTGTCGACTCGGCGCTACTTCAAAGTTAAAATCCTTAGCGGGTTTCCAAATGAGTGCAAGGCTTCCACATGTCTAGGGTCCAACAGAGTCAAAAAGGGTCCAAGAAAGGCACCGACTCAAATTGGCTAAGTATAGAGAGCCAATAGACGATGCCACGTGTTACATGAGTGCAAAGGTGCAACCCAAATTAGAGATTTAGATGAGCACGGGCCCTCCACATGTCTAGGGTAAGACTTATGGCTCCACTAAGCAAAAGGGACTTAGCTGAAACAAAAATAAATAGGGTAGAACTGTAGAAGCCACCACATGTCTCTTTGGTGTAATTTCAAAAGTGTGGCCCAAAGGGTAGTTCCCAAACCAGCGCCAACCCGCCATGTTTCCCAAAGTTCAAAGAGGTAAAGTCGGCCGTTAAAAATCCAAAAGCAAGAAGAGGTCTCCATGTCTATCGACCGCACAACTTGAAAGGTAAAAATTGAGGGTAGTTTTCAAACAAGCGTGAAGCCTCCATGTGTCTCGAGTCAGACACAACGTCTCCACCAAATGGGAAGGACTTAGGAAAAATATAAAGGAAAACGAGGAGCCCATGGAAGCCACCACATGTTAGTCTGGTGTGATTTCAAGAATGAAAGGAAGGGCCAAATCTTGAGGTGCGCGAGGCTACCGCGTGGACCTTGTCTGAGATAGACTATTTTAAATATAGTGCGCCTACAACCCTTATATTTAGACGACCATATATTTTTTGAAAGCTCAGATTCGAGTGGTAGATAACTTTTTGGAAAGATATCGACCTCATCTACACCATGGGAGCCTGAAACTTTAATTTTGATGAGGTTAGGTGGGTGAAAAATGGGAAACATCTTTCAGGCCATTAATGCAGAATCTGATTACTTCAGCTACTAGATCAAATTTGATCTGATTCACCATTCTTCCTTCTTCAACACACCAGAAAGACATAGCAAGAAGACTTGAAAGATTGTTGGCGTATCCGTAATGGGCATTGATGGTTGGTGGTTGGACTTTAGGAACAAAGTCAAGTTTCTCTTCTTTCCCTCTGGTTTTCATCGTCTATATATTGTAAGCACTTCTCATTTGAGAAGGGAAGACATTCTAGGATGTGGGGAAACTCTGTCAAAGTTGTTTTCTTGACTCCATTTGAGTTATAAGCCTTCTCCTATGCCTAACGAGTGTATTTGTGCCTCTGAGCACCCATGTAATAGTCTGTGCACCTTATAGAGCAATAAAATCTTGTTTTGTGGCGTCTTTCAACCCTTGGCATTGTTTTGTTGTTTCTTTTGCCTCTCTATCTCGTGTTTGCTCCTTGTGTATGTATTTCACATTTGCAGGTGTAATATGTCATGCTTCGTGGAGTTTCGATGGTGGATTTGGATGTGAGTCGTGTTACTTTTGTCTTACCTCCCCAGTCCCTTTTTCCCCCAGTTTCATTCTTCCTCAGCAGAGTATCTCGCCACTTCCTTTTCTGGTGTATCACCGCTTAGTGTAGGCTCTTTCACCCTCTCTCTCTTCCTGTCTCCTTGGAAAGGTTAGATTAGGATTAGTAAGATTCTATCTGCCTTTGGAGTAGCTTGTGGTAGGTATATTAGGAAGAAAGAACCAGCGTTCTCTGGAGGTCCATCTCAAGTTTTACAAGCCCCATAGCTTGAGAGATGGTCCAATGTTGTGTAATCACATTGAATGCCCCATTCACATGCTTTGGACATTCGGGGTGATTTGATTTTGCACTAACAATAACTATACCAAAAATAAAAATAAAAACAAATATAATATGATTAATATATCTATCTTAAATACGCCAAAAAAATATCATCTTCATGGTTTTTCTCTTATATTTTCACATACCGAATTGATTAGTAACTTCATGTTGGCATGTAATCTATTTAGGCATTTTATTTGATAACCCTATTGAATTTTTTTGACTTTTAAGTCAAGCTAGTCATAGTTTCCATATTGTCTTTTTTAAAAACTAACTTCTAGGAAAGGTTTTGGGAGCCTTGGATCACTTCAAGATCCCAAACTACGGTAAACGAAAAGGTCTCAAATTTTTATATTTTATAATATAGTTTAGAATATAAGGAAAAATAACAGATTGTTCCAAGTCACAAATATCTTAGACTCTAATAGAACATTGCATTCTATACAATAAAATTAATTCAACAGAATAACCTTATAAAAAGATTTGTAAACAAAGACCAATAATATCATATATTATATCTCATGGAACTATATGTAGTAAAATTTTAAGGTGCCTTGCTTATATAGGTAATGAATTTCTATCTAAAAGCTACTCAATGCCATAGATCAAGTCATAAATCAAGGAAAGAACTATTCAAGACCATAGATCAACCTATTCAAGACCATAGATCAAGGAAATAACTATACCTAACAACTAGACAATATCTTCCCAATATCTAAATAAGATAAAAGAAATATTACACATATGTGGGTGAGGATAACTAAAAAGAAGGTAAATAAAGTACCTAAGTTAACATGAGCTGAGGTAAACCACCTACTCTAACATACCATATATTATGTGAGCTTTGGAATAGTGTTGGGAAAAATTTCACTCCAAACATTATTTGAGGATAATGTGTGTGTACTCATTTAAGAAGGGTCAAATTTTTGGAAAGTTTTAAAGAACTCAAGGCGGTGTTAGGAACTGAAATCATAGTCATCGAAAAATTTACATGGTCTACGACATGATGGAATATATGTAAGATTAATTTTTGGGAACATTAAAAGTGGAAACCTTCTCAACACTAAGGCATTATGGTATTTTCAGACAAGGAAACTTGCATTGAATATTTAGGGAACCTCGAGATAGATTTAAGATCCTAAAAAATTGCCATATTGAAGCACATTGAACCCCCTTTCATGACACAAGTATTAGTTTAATTCATACTTATCTTAAACTCCTAAAGAAGCTAAACTTGCTAGCTATTGAGTTGTGAAGCTAAATTGATTCACAAAAAGCATGTTTTACACACTTGCGAGTTTACACCGTAACTAACATTGGTCACTTTGGAGGAACCGATATCGGTCAAGGAACCAAATTCCATCGGGAAATGACATAGGTCGAGGAACCGACACTTTGGTTACTGTGTGTTTATTTTTTTAAATGTGAGATTAGATCCAAAGTTTGGTATAAAGGCGATATAAAGGTTATAAATGTATAGTTAAGATGAGTTAATTTTTTATATGCTTATATAAGCTAGAAAACTAGGGTTAGAAAAATTACTACATGTAATTGATTATTATTTCATGTGGAATTATTCGTTTAGAGGATGGAGAAGAAGAAGAAGAAAATGTTACATGAAGACATAGCTTTCATGGAGAGAAGCTAGATGAGAAGGAAATTACAGGTACATCTGAATGGTGAGAAGAGTTTAATGTCTTCTATTGTATTTCCTTTGTATTATTCTATCTCAATGTAATGGTTTGCATAGTATGCAAAACACATATGGTTTCTTCTTGTAGATCCACATGTTGTTGTGAGATCTTGTATTATAGATCCACATGTTATTGTGAGATCTTACATTATAGATCCATGAGACCATTTTGTATTGTTGGTCCATAGAGATCTATTATTTTAGCTCATTGGATAGCTTGTGGCTACATGATAGTATCCAAATGTTGTAGAGAAATTTGTCTTCTTGTGCACATGCATTGATGAAAAGATGGAGGAGAGATTTAATTCTTGGTACGAAGTTATGGTTGCACATTGGTCGACCCATTTGATAGGTCTTGTTTGTAGATTCACACGAGAGATTGGTTATAGTTTAAAGATGTAGTAATTCCTAGTTATGTGAGATCTGGTAGTGGTTCGGAGGAATGGTTATAGTGCACTCATGTAGATCGGTTTAGATATCGGAGGAGGAGATACTATTGAAGAAATGCATTATACTCTTGTGGGAAGAGTTGATTTTTAATCTTGTTTATTATATATATTGAGATCTCTATCTTTGATGGATGTAGCCCACATTGGGTGAACCATGGTACATGTTGTGTTATGTGTGTGTACTTTGTTTTGATTTGGATTATTATAGTTTATACTTCCACTTTGATGTAGATTTTGGAATTGTCTAGTTTTGTGTTTTCATGATTCGGTTTGTTATTTAATCATAACACTATTCTGTAGTCAAGTATTCCCAACACTAGCGCGCATTCTTAGGTAAAAGTTGGCGAGTTCACTAAAAATTCATAAAGGACTTGTTTTAAAAGATTATATATTATTTCATTAGAAATTTTTGCCCATTAAAAATCAAAATAATATATTATACACCCGAAAAGGTTAAGTTTGAAACTCGAGCCAAAAAGTGCATTATGCAATCTAAATTTTTGCTAACATGACAATGTCATCAAGCCCATTGGCACACTTTGAGAGACTGGATTCCTTTTGGGTGTGCATTGCAATTTGCATTCTCCACTTTGAAACTCCACCTTCCGTAATATGTCCCCCTCTCATTAGTGTATAAAAAGCACACAATAATAGAAAATAAAGATAAAATAAGAAGGTTTTACATGTGCGGGACCCATGTACTACTTCTTGGCTCAATTTTGAACCCTATTTGCAACAAGCACACTTTGGAGGTGCAATTATACCATAAAAGCGCACCCAATCCTAGTGGAAGAAAATTTGTGAGGTGGAGATTGCAAAGTGGGTGGACATTTCAATTTTCATTTGCAAAACCAAATCTCCAACATCATGTTAAGTCATGTTTGAGTTTCCATTTCCATCCAAAAATATATTTCCATAAAAAGGTGAAGTGTAGCATATCAACCACAAAAATAAATGACAGAGTGGAGTTGGTGGCCCATACATGTCATCTTACATGTAATTAATGATATTTTATTTATAAATATGTGGGATTTACACATCATTTGTACATTGTAATTTTTATAAATTTTGGATTTCCCTCCTACTTTCACACAACACAAACTTGATTGGATTTTTCTTGGTATTTTTAGTCAATTTCAGTGGATTTCAACTTCTGGTTTTTTTTTGGTAATTTTCTTTCTTCTTGTTGATTCACATTTTCATTATGGGATATTTTTATCTTGTTTTTATTGATTGTGGGGATTCATGCTTCATTTTCTTAATTTCTCTCACATTCCTCATTTTTTCCCTCTTCCATGGTTGAACCTGGTTTTTTTACCTTGATAAGTATGCCAATAACCTTAATATGAACTTATTATGTTTTTGACTCGTTTGTTATGGTTATAGAATGAAATCAAGTTAGAAAGAAACAATTATTGAATTTTGACTTAAAATGGTATTTTAGGTTTTTCCTTGTTAAGGTAGGGATCTTTACGAAAAAGTGTGGTGGAAATCACAAAGTGTCGAATAGGTTCCATCTCCATTAGTATTTTTGGTTTTCATCATTGTTAAGAAAGGTTTAAAATGAGATGGTGTGTTGAAATTATTAAACTATAGAACATGGATGATTCTCTGTAGGTGTTTCAGGTTTGTAGGGTTGAATAATTAGGTCCACGTCCTAATAACGTGTCTTGAAATATTAGGTGGAAGTAAAGTTTGAAAACCAGACAATGCATTGGGTTTCTAAGGGTGAAAGTCAAAGTTATTCTTTTGATGGTGTGTTAGATGTCTGGTTTTCTATGGGGGTGAAACTTGAATCTCTCTCATAATCTTTTAGAAACAATTTCACAAAAATATTTAGTCTAGTCCCTCATATCCGATTCTTGAAAAAAAGGAAAGGAAAGGCATAAACCTCCAAAGAGATGAAGTAAACATATCGGGGATCGTGCCTCCCTCTTATATCGATTCAATATCAATATTATAGATACTTAATTAGGGCATATAGACATGGAATAATTATTGACTAGAGTGAAAAGTTCATCTAGAGGTGATTGGATGAAATGTATACGGAACACTTGACTACCATTGGTGGCTACTTTTCAATTTTTTTCTATGTTCCCGAACTCATTTTCGCAGCCACCGATCATTATGACACTGAGACAAGGGTTGTTTTGAATCAAGCTGGAGATGTTGCAATCCGCTTAGACACAACTACTTTGATGATCATACGAAGCTTCCTAATTTCACCACATATGTCAAAACAAATCCCAAAATAGATCAACAAGCCTAGGATTACAACATGGTTGATTATATCAAACACTTCAACAAGAAATACTTGGTAAAACCCAAGCCTTCCATGTCAAGATTCCCTAAGACCTTTCCTTGAACTAATTTCATCCTTGAAATTGGTGACATCATCATACTCATGAACAAAGTGTTTGGACTCCCTAAGGCCGAGAGAATTTCATGTGTGGATGTATTAATTTCTCACCATCATTAAGAAAATGAGCAATTCTTCGATTGGGGTGCATTCACCAATAACACAATTGGCATCCAAATGAGAGAAGTATTGACCACCTGAAAATTCTCTATGATGCCACATGTCACCTATGTTGTAACGGGATGGGTTATACCCTAGATTAACAACGATGGGTTCCAATACTTCATATTATTTCTTTAATTATTATTCGTAGTTTTCCCTTAAAGGAAGAGAGAATCATTTTGAAGGTTTAATGATGCTTACTTCTACAATCATTTTTAGATTAGACCCAAATCTCTCCTAGAAAAGTGTCACCGATGCTTTGCATGGAATGTAGTGTCTCACTAGGGTCGCATCTTCTTGCAATTTTTAACATTCACCTATCTTCATGTCGGGGCATTCCAAGGTTCAACAACTCATCGACCTAGATTTCCAAGTGAAAATGAATTCTCATGGAGTTAGTCAAATAATTGTTGGATCTTCACAAGTTCCAACATAGAAAGCACAAGGCAGGGATTCATTTCCCCATCTCCATTGGAAGATATACCTACACCTTTGTTTTCAAAGCCAAAAATGTTAGCATTGAAATACAAGAAGAGATCAAGAAGACAATTCCTCCTAGGCTTAGTTTTGATTATCATGGCATTCTAAAAGCTTATGGAACATTGTAGTTCCATGTTATAGACTTTGAAGACATCTCGGGCTAGTTATAAGGATGAAATATCAATTAGAAAAAGATAACAATAGATTAACCTTGGATGAGGTAGTAAATTTTAATCTCGTTGATGTTCCTAAAGGTGCAGTTGATGATGGAAATGTCTTGGACTCTATGTATGAGAAAATGGATGGTGAAAACATGGGATTTCCTCAAATCAACGGGTCAACTAAGGAGTCTACATCCATCCAAGTTAGATCCACCCAAATCCTCCTTCAAACCAATACTGGCTGTATTACTAGAATATTCATCCCAAAGAACGCCAATTCCCAAAGTTGTGAGTCACTTATTTGTTAGAGGCATGCCCCTCTCAAGAGGGAAAGGATACAAATGAGCATTCTAGAAAGAAGTTCAAGTTCAATTTCTACAACAATGGGACCAAAAATCCCCCTCCTTCATTTGTTGTACTCACCTCATCAATTATTTTGGTTGATTCTCCTTCTCCTCAACATACACATGAGACATTAGTTGGCATTGTGGTTACTCAACCTGTTCCATCTTATTCCCTCATCACTCATGTGGTCCCTATTGTTACCTTGCATCATCAAGTAACTCTTTCATCCCACCTCCTTGTCGTATTTCTTTAACTTGCCTTTCCTCTCCCTCGCCACATTTTTCTTGTAGATCTTAGTAGTCTCTACATTTGTTGCACCCTTTTCCCATCCTTCACCTTCATCACCTATCGTGTCACTTATAGAAAAATTCTACTCATCCCTTTCACCAATTTCAACTAGGATAAGTATGAATTTGGGATCTCCCCACGTGACCCAATTTCCATCTCTTTCTACTACTCCTTTTTCCATGCCTTCTTCCCCTCCCACATCTTGAGACATTGTCACCACCATCCTTTGTACCCATCCATCCTTGGTAACCACTTTGCTCACTCCTCCGAGTACCAAATTGATGATTACTACTCCTGCCATAAAGGATCCATATTTTCTCTGTTCCATCTTGGCTAGTTAGCCAAACCCCAAGAAAAAGGAAGACTGTTGTTCCTCGAAGGATTTCAATTTTAGGTACTTCAAACCGACACCCTCACGCATCACCAAGAAACCGAATACCATCTCCCACATCACCATTGATGCATCTAGTCAAAAGTTTGTTGATATTTTTGTTCCTTCTTCCGACAAGACCAACGGAGATATCACAACTTCTTACTATCAAATAAGTAAGGTGGCACTCGAGAAGGTTACATTTGAAGGTACACAATAGGATATGCAAATAAACCATCGACAATCTCTTCAAGAATTTGAAGGAAACTAAAAATTAAATGGATGAGGTGAAGGAAAAGGTGGAGCAATTGAAAATTGTTTTGCTCAAACTATCCAAACCCACTCACATTCGATTCCTACCCCTACTCCAATTAGTTTTGATTTCTCATCCATTCCCAAAATAGAAAAGATTAGTCAAAATGGTAGGGAAGTGGATAGCTAGATACAATGTCTCCTTACTCTAGGAAAAACGATAATAAAATATTTTGTGGACACCTACTATGACATTGAGAAAGCGAGGCTAGAGACATGGAAAATTTTAAAAATGAACACATGTAAGAGTGTGGCAATTGGTAGTAGAGATTGGAATCTCTAAGAAATATTAAGAAAGTTAGTTCTATTATCTTTCTCGAGAGAAGGAATCGTGGAGGACAAGGATAGGCATTTTGAGTTTTATAGGGCCATTTACTTCCGAGTAAAAATTCTTCAAGAAGTTTGTGAGAATCTTCAAAAGGATAAAGAAGAAGCAATTGATGCCACTAACGACATTGATGATGAACTAGCCAAGCTCCTTAAAAATGACTTGGATGATGGATTAAATATATTACCCATTGATGACCTCTTTAAAAAGTTCAAAGAATTGGTTAAAAGGAGTCTTCAAATGAAGATGATTTTTGTGTAGAGCCATTTATAAGTTAATTTTGTGTAAAAAAATTTAAGCAACTTGGAAAACTCCACTAGGAGTTATTATAAGATTTCTAGAAATATGGGAAACATGTTCAATACGTGTGATGTTTTGAATCGATATTCTATGGACTCAACGAAAAGTAAACAAAAGATATGATTCAAAATTTGCAAGAATTTTGTTAGAAGCAGGAAAAGCTTGATGCTGAAATAGATAAATATGATTGAAATTTGTGTTGTGTCTTATGTTTTTGCATCGAACATGTTAATTTTCGAGATGTTGGAACATATTTTGGATTTGTAAGTTGACTGGGGCATTTTGTGAGAACCAATCAAAAGGAATTTTAATGTGTATTTGTTATTTTTAGTATGTAATCCAAATTGTTTCCCCTTTTCTCTCATCCCCTTCACTATAAATGTAAAATTGTGAGACATTGTAAAGGGTTAGAGATTTTTACAACAATATTATAGATCTAAGAGTTGAAAAGAGAAACAATTTGTGTTTTTCAATCTTTATATTTAGGAATATAAGAGATATATATTACAAAATTTGTGTTGTGGTAATATTTTCTTCATTTAAGGTATTTTTTAATGTTCAATGCATTATATCATTCGTTAAATTCCATTGTATTATTTATTGTATCTTCAATATTTTATTACTATCTAATCTTGTCTTATTATCTTCACATTTGCGTTTGCCTAAGAGAAAGAACATTTCTATTTACTCTTTTCTCACTCTTCCAACTTCCTAATATCACTTTCCCTCTTCTATTTCCAGTCATCTTCCTTTCTATAATGAATAAATCTATGGGATAAGATCCCAACCCCAAATGGTTATATTTGTGTAAGTATTATAAACATTCTTTGGTGTGGTTAGATTAGTAATAAATAAGGCGCCTCCCATTCATCCGAGGAGGCAATTTCTCCCACATACTATGATTGAACATTATATTTTGTCTCCGACAAAATATCCAACCAATACACAATAATGAAATGTTAATTTCCTTAAATTCCCTATTTAAAGGTGTAAAGTTGAATTTAACGAAAGGAAAACTCTCAAGCGAACTAGGTGATGACCAAATGGAACAAAAATTCTTGTTTACAAGGAATCAAATTTTATGCTTACTATTAATATATGGGTTGAAGTTGACCTTGTAAATGGTGCTATTGGTCTAGTCATATATGTTTTTACAACATAAGTGTACAACCACTAGATCTACCTTCCTCATGTGTAGTGCCCACTCACTTGCTCGACATTGATCTACTATGATTTTTACTTTCTTTGGATTGGAGGCATGTACATTTTTAATTATATTTGATCAGTAGACATTGATAGATGGAAATTATTATATTTTATTATTATTTTGATAGACATTATAGATATTTTGATTATGGATATGTGGTGACTCATAGTGTGAATTATATACATGGATTGATATTTTAGTATTGATGATGATCTAGAGTTACTACTTTATATGTATACTGACACATTAGATTTTGATACATAGATTTTATTAGATGATCTAGCTAGTCTTGTGATCTCATTGTTGTCGATGAAATGAAAGAATTGAAATATCTTGAAATTGTAAACAATTGGTGAAATTACTTGATTTTAGTGATGATTTAGTTGTGTTAATTGATGATGTGAATTGATATGTATATGTGTGTTTTATTGTTTTGATGTCATTGATATGGCCACGAGGCCAAAGAGGTATTGTTTTGATTTTGCAGAAATTGTAACACAACAAACAAAAAGGGGATATGAGACCAACAATGAAAGAATTTTAGGTATTGGCAACAGGTCACCTTGGCAACTTGTGTTTTGTATGTTGTTATGTTGTTGATATATTGTTAGGAGGTCCCCATTGGGGGGTGGCCTCAAATGTGACCATGGGTAAATGTGTTGTTTTTCCTTTTATTTTTCTATTATTTTGTGAGTATGTGATTTATTATTGTAATGTGTTCTACTTTATTATTGTTAGTTAATGTGCTCTTATTTAAGTTGATTAATCTTGTTAATTAAAGTAATTTGGGATGTGACCAAGGGGTATTTAATTTTGGTAGATTTTCCTTGATTTTATTATAGATTTGAAAAGGATTTTATTGGTTTTGGTGTTGTGTACTCAACCTTGCATGTCAAACTCGGATTTTGTCTTAAGGGCCATTTTTGGAGGCTTGTGGGACAAGTTAAGCTTATCCCACTCCTCTTAAATTCACCTACCAACTATACCTATGGGGTAAGGGGTCAAAATTAGGCCCCATTATGTGATTTGGAAGGTAAAAAGGTGAAATTATTGCACCTTCTTACATGAGCTTTTAATTTTGTCCTTTGGAGTATGGTTAATGGTTTGTGTGTGGAAGGAGAACTTGTCATATTCTCACCCACAAATTTATGAGCTTTGGGTTTGGTGTTTGACCATGTGATGTGGATTTGAGGAGAAGTGATGTGGGATCCTACATGGAGCCACATCACCTTCCTCTTCTCCCTTTCTATTTATACAAGTTTGTTTTATGGTTTTGGGGTTACATGTTTTATTTGCACTCTTGAATTTTTGGAGGAGCTTTCTTATAGAGTTATTGTTGGAAGTTTGGGAGTTTGTTTGTGCTTTATTTGGACTTGGAAAAGATTGGATCTTGTGCTTGTGGATTGGATACTCTTGCAATGGCAAGGTAGGGACTCCACCCTTGTATTTTTATTTTCATTTGTTGTGCAAATGGTTGTAAAATGAATGAATGTTGTATGTTTTGGTTTTGGGGATAAAATGGCCTTAAGGTTGTGTAGGAGAAAGAAAATGGGGATTTATTGAGGGAGGGATAAGATTTTATGTTATGCATTTGGAGGGGATTTTGGGTTGGGTGTCCCACCTTGTGATAGTAAGAAAGATTTATTATTTATCTTGATATGTTTATTGAGGGAGGGATAAGAGTTGAGGGAGACATAAGAGAAATTGAGGGAGGGATAAGAGTTTGGTTGTGGTTGTGTGAATGAAGTTTTGGAGGATTTTAAGGTGGACACCTAAACCCATTAGGAGGCATAAGTGATTCCCCATGTTTCTTCTCTCCTTGGCTTAGATATTGAGCCTTTATGCTTGGGAAAATTGTATGTTTGTTGTTATTTTTGTATTGTGATTATTTTGCCAAAAGTTTGTGTGATTGGTTGTTGTTAAATCCATGTAAAAGTTTCCAAGGTTTCTTGATAATTCTTATTGCTTCATTGTTGGGGCTTGGGGAAATGAGAAGGATAGTTTCATCTTCTCATTGGATTATAGGTTGGGTGGAGAGCATTTCCTACTCCCCTTTTTCGTTGTTGTTGTGTTTGGATATTGAAGAAATGAAGGAGCTCAAGTTGTCATCTTGGAAAGTGTTGTATTGAAGAAGATCAAGGAAAGAGAGTTATTCTTGTAAAATTTGGCCATGTTGTTTTCACTTAAGTGGAAGGCTTGTATACCCTTGTATTTTAAAAGGAGTTTCTTGTAAATTTTATTATCAAGTTATGTATTGGAAGTGATTCAAAACATGAATCTTGAAAGTTATTTTTTTTTTTAATATGTATTTCCTTCGAATCTTGAAATGTATCAAAATTGCTTGTGCTTTCATAAAGTAAAATGGTTGAGTTGGTATTGGAAAAATATTTGGAAGTTGTACTTGATCCTTGTTGAAATGGTTTTCATTCTTGTTATGAAAAGAAAATAAGTTGCATTTAGTAAATGGCTATGATCATTTCTCTCTTCTATAATTAAATGCATTGTCGTTCAAAAAGAAATCTTTTATTCAAATTTCATACCTTGTTATAATGGAAAAGCTACTCATTTGGTGCATTTATTCAAAATAAAGTAGACTTTTGCACTTATGGATTTTGTTATAATATAACAGTAGTATGGAACTCAAATTGGACATATGAATATAAATATATATATATCACTCAATATATATGTTTATATATGTATCTTTTAAAAACTATTTTTGCAAAGTGACCAATGCCGATCGACCATCCGACATCGACAAAAGCAAAAGCGGCACCGGTCTCTACAAAATCTCAAAAAGTCAAATAAAATTAACTTTCCTTAAGTTGCATGAATCTTGTTGTTGATAAAATAGTAAAACAAAATCTTTTATTTCTCATGAAATCTGTAAAAGCACATACAAATGTATATATTGAAGAATATATACATTTGTGTGTGATTTGAAAAAAATGGGTTAGATTTGAAGTAATCGATGCCGAGAAACCCTACCAACATTGTTAGCATAGTGTGAATTGCAGCCGGTTAAGTGGATCGATATTGATTGCACTGTGCATAAAATCTCTTTTCTAAAACGTGTTTTTAGATCACCTAGAGAATTTAATGACTATTTTTCACTCATACAATAGATATATAAACATGTATATACATATATCTACATGCATGTATATATGTATATAAGTGTTTATACTCCTAGATCAAATAAAATGGGGTTTTCCCAAATAATGAACTCAAGAAATGTGAATAACTTAATAGAAAAACCAGATTCATGGTGGAATCTCTACAACAAATCAAATGTATAACTTTGCAATATCAAACCTAGGAATAAACCAAACTAAATGAAGAGAAGAATGAAGGAAGTTTCCCCATTTGCAAAACTAGATCGAAAGAAAATTTCTCCATGGTTTCACTTCTTGCTTTCATGGCTTCCACTCCTCCAACTGCGCAAATTAAAATGAACAAATGAATGAGTCTAGGGTAAAAGAAATAATAAGAATAACTCATAAATATAATTAGGGTTCTTTTGTGAATACATAAATCTAAGGGTGCATATCCATTTAATATAAGGATTAAGGATTAACCCTACACATTTCAAGTTATGGCATTTTATGGGGTTGGATAATTTTTAATTAAAGTATGGGTATCGAATAAATGGGACCACTTAATGGTTAGGGTAAGTTGAGACCCTTTGTTTAGATTTATAGATAACTAAATAATATTGGATTGTAAGGATAAATTAAGTAGCTATAGGAAAGGGGTATTTTAGATAATTAATTATAAGGATTAAAATTATTGGAATTTAATATGTATAGTTAGATAAATTGTTGAGGGGCCTTGTTGTTAAGTTGTTATGGGTAGTAAGAATTAAAAACAAACTTGGGAAATATTGAACCTTTTAACTTAGGTGGAATTTTAAATAAGATGAATTAATGGAAACCCTAGAAGTAGTTTTAAACCCAAAATAATCCAGAATAAATTAATAATATTAATTGTTAATTTAGTTACAATAACTTTAAAAATATGTAGAATTTATTAAACGAGAAATATTTAATCCTAGTCGGTGGTATCTTGTTGTAATCCCTTTCAAACAATTTTTTTATTACTCATTATTTTTTCCTAAGCATAGAGTTTTTATTGGGTTTTGTGCATCGAAAATGTGAGCGTTAAATCATGGCTATTCATTTTGAAAATTATACCGTGCCTCTTTGGAATGTTCAAAAACTTGTTCATGTTCTGTCTCCCCTATCTTGTGGGGAAATCATAGACAACTTCCCTAAAAATAGCTTAGGTACTAACACTCCACAAAGGATAGGAGCTTACGTTAGACAAAACAACTATAGATATAGGAGGAACTGAAAGACATAGTCTCAATTTTAAATCTATCTTCATAATTTTTTTCCTTAAGGATACACATATATCTCCTCCTTTCTCCTTCTAGAGATTCTTTGAAATGTGTCTTGGTTCGTAATTTGTGATTAAGAGAAACGAAGAGGAACATTTATGCCTTCTAAAATGAAAATGATCAATTTGAAGATCATGGATGTTACCTACCTAAATGTTTTCCACTCCTCCTCCTTACTTCCCCCCCCTCCAATTTATATTCTATTTGACTTTATGTCATTTGTAATGAAAATAGCCTTGGTTAGTATGTTGTGATTTGAAGAAAGGAAGAGGAAAGTCTATGCATTCTATAACTAGAAAAACCAATTTCAAGATCATGGATGTCCTCCTTAAATGCCTTCCAATCCTTCTCCTTACTCCCGTCTCTCTCCGCTATCCTTCTTGTTTTCTTTTACTTTACCTCATTTGTAATGAAATTTCAACTACATAAATAATGTTCACATCTTTCATTCCAATCTCCCCTTTTATTTTCCTCGGCTTTTTTCTTTCACTTCTCCCAAGTTTGCTTCTATACTGAATTCACAACATTTTCCATACCCGACCACCCTTAGATAAAATAGGACACATTATTAGTCTGAGATAAGGGTGTGTGGTTTGTTTTCCACCATCATAATAAAAACCTCCACAATTTTAGAAGACATATTTGTTTCTCGTTCATCTATCTCTTTCATGATAACTTTAATATTTCTAATGGCTAAAAGTTTCACTTTAATAAAAAATACTTCACACTCCATATGTTATTTGACTTATTGGAATTCCCATTACACCTTCCAAATACAAGTGCTAGTAAAATATATAAACACATTAATACGAGTGTTTAGGAATAGTCTGTCGAAAATCCCGAGTGTGTGACAACTATATGGAGGTCCCCGCATACTATTGGGGTAGTTAGAACAACATCCCTAAGTGTCCGCTAGCTATACGGAGGAGGTATGAAATGTGCATCACTGTACTGTACAGAGGTAGTATGAAACATAAACACCAACCGAACAAAGACAATATGAAACTTGTGCACCTAGTGATCCCCGCCATCATGCCGAAGCTAAATCATTGAATGGGAATGGAGAGAGTATAATTAATTTCAATATGTAATGATTCCTATGTATTAAAAAAACAAAAACACATTAATACCATTATAATTCATAAGTCTAAAGATGACATTAGGTGTGTACACTAAATGATATCCGCTAACTATGGTTAGAATTGTATCTTCTAAGAATGGATCACTAAATCCAAATATTAATTTTATGTGTGACTCCTTACATTTTCATAAACCAACCTGGCCCACGTGGACATTGTTCCTTGTGGGATAATTATATCTTGAGTTAAAAATAAATTACATGTGTAGGTATCTCGGAATCTTTTGAACCCAAGAATACATGGGCATGGGAATTTTCAGGAGATTGTTTATTGTTGAAACACCCAATGCGACATGTTATCATCTTCCCAATATATATTTTCCTTCCTCCCCTCCTCTCTTCACACCTTGCACCATCTCCACTAAAAATTTCATTATGCCTCCTTTGCACCGTCTTGACAAATGGATAGACGAGCTTCCCAGAAAAATTTGGTTCCAGGAATCTAGAAGGCTTCCTTGGAGGATGTCATCCCATTTTGTAACAATTAAGTGAGTTGAAAATAATTATATGGATGAAGATAAAGATATAAAATTACAATAAATGCATAGATGAAAAGGAAGAAGCTCTAGAACTCCAACTAGATGGGAAGGTTCTATGTGGCTTAAAAAGTGGCCAAATCGAGGGTGGATGCGATCTGGACACATTCAAAGGATTCGTAATAGAATTCATCAACTTCTTGCTCAATTTCATGTATGAATTCAATATGATCTTTGATGTCTTTGTTGGTGTCAGAAAATCAGATTACACATAGATTCAATTCATGAATGATGTCAAAATTTTCCTAATAAATTTTTTTTTGGACTATTAGAAGTAAGTGATTGCTTGGGGTTTCGTGTGATTGACCAAGTATTGCCATCTAACAGAGAGCCATTCTCAAATACATGTTAGAAGAAACATATATGATGAAAAATGATAGAAGATAATGATATAAAATGATAAAATTTGATAAACAACGGAGTTAGAGAGGAATCACCGGTGATTTTAATGAATTTTGATAATTTAATTAAAACAAGTGTTTGATGACATAGAATGATGTTTCAAACTAATTAATGGATAACTAAGATTGATAAAGGATAAAATAGGATTTCAAGAGTACCTTGAAAGTGTCGTGAAGATAAAAGATGTCTAAAACCTTTTCTTGAAGATGATATGATTAATTGAATCACAGTGCGATCTCGAAACTCAAGTGATGAAGAATAATTTCCAAATACTTTGATAACTTGATAGCCACAACTCGATGATATATGATAATTTTGATGTCTCTATGTTGGGTGATGAGATGTAGGAATTTGGTGAACAAAGTAGAAAGCAAGGGCTTGCGATTCAAAATTGAGGATCTTGGAAGAAGGTTGGAAAATCTCTATTTATATTCGTTGGTGATTACTATAATCATTGGTGATTTGGTTTTTTCGGGATTTGGGATGGAAAAGTGGTTAAAACCAATTCTAAACAAAGTTTTTTTGGTTTTTGTTTGGGTAAATGATGTAGCAATTTGTTGGGGTTGAGTTGTGATTGTTAAGAGCATTATGAAATGGTTTAAGCGTGGTTTGTCTTATTTAATTCTTGTTTTGGGAGGTTTTTGTGTGGTTTAAGGATAGATTTAACAATTATGAAAAGGGGTATTTACATAAGGTAAATATGATGAGGGAATTATGACTTAGGATAAGGGATTATATGAGTGTAAATGATGAATTTGAAAAGAGGAAGAAGGTGAAAATTTTTGGTGTCTACACCAACATTAATACATTTCCCTCATTTAAATTTTTAATATTTGTCATCTCACATTCATGTGTTATGTAAATATCTCATAAACCACTTTTTTGGAATGGAAACAAGGTGACCATCACTAGCATATAGTGAAAAATTAAGGGTTTACATTCATCACATGCGATACTTTGACATATGGATACATTTAGAATGTTCATTCTGCAACCTACAAATTTTTTTCAATAAGGATCGGAGGGTTCACATTTCTTAGAGAATCAACATCAATCACACAAACATAAAACTTGGGTTTTGAACCTGAAATATATTGTATGTTCCAATTTTCAAAATTATAACCCCTTTTATGAATTTTTTTGCTCATGGTGTAACACCCACATTTTTAATGCACAAAACCCAAGACAAAACTCAATACTTAATTAGGAAAAAATATGGAATAATTTTTTTTTTGTTTAAAAGGGTTGCAACAAGATACTATCAACTAGGTTTAATTATTTCTTGTTTAATAAATTTCACACATTTGTAAAGTTGTTGAATATTAAATTAATAATTAACATTATTAATTTACACTAAGGCCACTTTGGGATAAATCCCTTTCTAGGGTTTCGTTAACTCACCTTATTTAAAATATCAATTGGGTCAATATTTCCTAAGTTAGTTTAATTCTTACTTCTCACAACAATTATCAATAATGCCCCTCATGAGGTTATCTAACTAAATATTTAAAATTCCAATTAATTAACTCTTATGATTCATTAGCTAAGTTACCCCTTTCACAATTATTTAATTTATCCTTAAAAGTCTAAGGTTACACATCTCAACTTATCCTATTCATTAAGTGGGTCTATTCATTAGATACCCATACCTTAATTAAAAACCCAACCCCATAAAGTGACCTAACTTGAAATATATAGGGTTAATCCTCAACCCTTAGATTAAATGGTTTTGCACCCTTAGATCTAGATATTTTCAAATGAACCCTAAACATCCTTATGGCATGTTCTTATTCTTTCAGTTACCCTAACTCATTCATTTGTTCCATTTTAATTTGTAGGTTGGAGGAGTGGAAGCCATGGAAGCAAGAAGTGAAACCATGGAGAAATTTCTTAGGATCTAGTTTGCCAATGGGGGACTTCCTACACTCCATTCTTTATATAGTTTATTTTATTCATGGGTTTGCTTATTGCACGAGGTTCCGTTATCAAATTTCCTCCACCACTGATGAAATTAGATAATAAGCAAATTGTTGTTGATTAATCAAGATAGGTCTAAGAGTTTCAGAGGAAATGTAAAAAGAATCAAGCCCCGGAAATATAAGAGAAAATTTAGCCAAATCACCGTGAAAAAGGATCCGCGGCGGGTGCCACATATTAGCTCGGTGCACTTTCAAAAGGTGCAAGAAAAGCGGAGACCCTAGAGATGCACTTGGCCTCCACACGAAGCTCAACACGAGATAGACTCGAACACAAAGTAGGTTGCGAAAGATTTACAATAGGTCAATTCAAAGTAGGATTTATTATGAAGCCCGCTAGGAATTTTAAATGCTAAGATCTTTTAAAAGATTATGAGATCCCGTGTGGAACACGTGACCCCATAGTTCAAACGAGCATAACTTTTGACCTAGAACTCTGATTTTCACAAAATTGGAGTTTTTGAAAGCTATCGACATCCTTTATAGAAAACAAGAGGATTTCATATTTTTAATATGGGTAGGTGGGTTAAAATAAAAGAAAAATATCCATCTCCAACAAATCGAGTACGATGCACATCAATCAAGAGATTCAGAAACTGATCAAGCTTTGATGGCGAGTTTTAAGGAAAATGAGCCCAATTCAAAGAGACAGTTGGAAAGTGGTTGGGGAATGAATTTAATGAGCATAGACATCATTATGTCACTCCGCAGTCATGGTACATAAGGAGGAGTGTTTTACAAGCAAGGTTTCATTGATTGCACTCATTTATTGCATCTTACAAGTGGTTGAAAAAGCAATTTCGGGATTGGAATCTTCTCTCTTTCTCATTCTATATATTGTAATCTAGGTCTCATTTCTAGGGAGTTAGTCATTTTTCTCTTCTGCCCCTATTTCTTCTCTACTTGGGGTGTGATCTGGGAGCTCAAGCCTCCTCAAGCTTTGTAATGGCATTTTTCTTGCCTCTTACCTGCTATTTTTATCTGTGCACAATTTTGGAGCAATATAATATGCCTTGTGATGTATTTTGTCCATCCTTTGCATGTTTTTTATTGTATCTAATAGCCTTTATTTCATTGTTGGTATACTATGCATATTTCTAGAGTTTGTTACGTGTTTTGGAAGTTTTCCTTGTGATTTTGAAGTGGTGTTCTATGTGAATCTATCTCTAGCCTGTGGTGCATTTTGTCCACCCTTTTCATTGCTCACCTTTTCCCCATTTTAGGCAGTTGGATTCTTGATTAACTTCTTCCTTTTGAGTGCATCACTTCTGTTAGTTTTGTGTTATGTTTTATTTTTCTTTGACCCTCATCTCATACCACAGAGAAGATCTAACTTCTTTAAAATCTGGAGGTCACCTTAGGACATATGTCCCACTTAACTAAGGTTTCCTACGAATCCGATGGTTTATCTGCAAGGATCATCGTCAACAGCTTTTCTTGGCACGCCCGGTGGGAGAGTTTGAAGCCCCTCACTATTTCATTTCATCAAGTTGGTATGTTCTTGGTGAGATTCACCTTTAGAGGCACATACAAAGCACATTTGGCGACTCCGTTTGGTCCGAATGACCCATTATTTGATTTTGTAGACCTTTCTTCCATCCATTTCCATTCATATTTCTTTCCATACCTCTTATTTTCTTTCATTTTATGAAGTTGTGCAACCATGGCTTCATTCCCGCAGTGGAATTCACACTTTCAGCAGTACAATCAACCTCTAATGAGCTTCACAACTCCTCCAAATCAGCATTATAACCAGATTCAAAACCACTATGCTTACCCATATGAGCAATGCCAAAACTAGTTTGGCTATGGAACCTATCAAGAACATGGGTATGCATATGATGACAATAGTCAGATGGAGGATGTTGATCTACTAGATAAGATCCAAGGAATGGAGGCGTTATAGTTCAAACTCAAAGCTTTGACACAAATAAAAGCATCCGAGATTGGTTCGGTGCACCTTGTCCATGGGAAGACCCTTTTCCAAGACACTATAGCCCATAGGACAAGCTTTATTTCTTGGATGAAATGGTTCCCCAACTTAAACAATGGGTAAGTCAATCACCAACTCAATAGGTAAGTCAATACGAGAGAAGTACGAGACAACCTTATCAATGGGTAAGCTAATCACTAGCTCTTTATTCTTCTTTCTCTCCTTCTCAAGATTTACCATTCAATCCTCGTAAGGATTCAATCCCATTATAAGTTTCTCCAAATGTTGAGTTTCATTCCCCATTTCCTAGTATTCCATCCCATCTCGATTATTCTACCCTTTTCCCTTTACAAATGTGACTCCCTCCATACAAACAAGATCTTCACCTTCCTTCTCCACCAAAAATGGTTACAAAACCTATGGTAACTATTAGTGTAGAATCATAGCACCCCTAAATGTCTTCAACTTGATGGGTTGAGACTCTCAGTGTGATTGCATAACATGAAGCTTTTCCCAAAGTGTAGGACCTTGTAATCGTGAAAGCTCTCCCGGATGAAGGCCATTTTTATTTCTCTATTCAGGTGCACACATACAATTTGCAGAGGATCCACTCTAAAATCTACTCTAATTTTCAAAGGAGACAAGGTTAAGAAGATATAAGAAAATAAACCTAACTAACAAAGGTGATGCACCAAAGGAATCCTGAACACCTGCTTTTCCATTAAACACAAACCATTAAAAATGAAATACAAACACTATGCATAGATAACCAAGATTGCAATGAGAGATTAGGGAGATGCAATAAAAAAAGAGAGGGCTGAAAATAATCCACATAATTTTCATTTTTTCTCCAAAGATTTGATATAGTGCATTACAATGGCCAAGAAGCAAGATTGCATTTACAGTTTAGATGGGAGGTTTGAACTCCACAAATTCACTTGTAGACAAGAGAAGAAGGGAGGGTGAAAAAGTAAAAATGTCCCAACCCCCAGAAAAATTCCCCTCCTTATAATATATATGAAGAATTAGATAAGGAGATGGGATCGATCTGAATTCTTACTTTAACCACCCCAAAATTGCATTGAATTTTCTTGCAACAATGATGGGTTCTACTACAAAACCCATGCCTCCATGTTTTTTTCCTTGTTGGGCAAGAAAAGAAGCCCATACTTCATTATGTGGTAGCTAAGAAGCCTGAAAACCTCACAATATGGTAGGTCATTATGGTGGTAGGTCAGTGGTCGGGCATTCCACGAGAGCTCTAACAATATTTTAACTATACACAATCCACATGGAAGCCCCGCGTATCCTTAATATTTTTTTCTCGCCGTTTAGGGTCCTAGGAATGTGGCGTGCTAACACTTGGCACCATCCGCAAACATGTTGCTTCATTGTGTTTTGGCCAAGTCCCTTCTACCTATTTATGACGAATTATGTTTGACCCTCAGGCACGTGGAGGGCCTATGATCATTTGGGGACTTGCCTTTGGATTTTACCTTTGAAGTTACACTACTCGACACGTGGAGGCTTTCGCTAGCTCTTAGTCTTTTCAAGGTCTAGTGAAACTTTCTCGGGCCCTAGACATGTGGAGATCCTACTCTCATTTGGGGGCCTTTCTTTTAAGCGCCATACCAAAAGTGTGCCGAAGAGACACGTCGAGGCTTCCATTGGCTCTTCCACTACTTAGAATTTTCAACGATCGGTTCTTCCTTTATTGGGATTTAACCACATGGCAAGATTACACTCGTTTGGGGCCCCACTTTTTCACACCTTTGAAGTTACACTGATGAGGTACGTGGAGGGTTCCACTAATGGTTAGACTTAGCTCCACGTGGAAACCCTGCTTAGAATTTTCAACACTTTACCCCCTTTCCCTCTTGAAATTGTGGTGGTTGGACACTTGGCATCATCCATGAGCTTGCTATGTGCTGAGATCCATGTGGGGGTCAAGCACATCCCTAGGGTCTCCACTTTGTTTCACCTTTTGAAAGTGCGTTGAGATGACATGTGGCACCTTCCGTGGTTCTGTTGCTTTGTTTCGAGTCGAATCACTCGGGCTCAATTTTTACTTACCGAGTTAGCTTTTCTTCAACATTTCTATTGGCCATTCATTTTCCGACCTTGCTTCTCCATTGTCGAGCCCACCTGCAACTTTATTTTTGGGATCAAATGTAAGCTCACACGGCTGAACCAACCTCTCCATTTCTCTTGTGTAAGGTTTTTTTCGATTAATATTTCTGACGGAAAAATTGGATAACAATTTGGCAACTTGCGGGGTCACCTACCTGCTAGGTGGAAGATCAATTACCTTGTTGTATCCATTGGGCATGGATTCATGAATGATAGTCCGATACGATATTTTTGGAACCCGAACTTAAATACTTGCACTTGGTGATCCTGGAACCTACCCCGCTGCCTGCACTCTCAATTTCATATGAAAATCATAAAAATGAGGTTTCTGAGAGTAGAAAATTGTCTTGACCTGGAGTTTTCACCGTCCTGAATGGGTGTAGGAATACCGAGGTGTATAATGATGCAACCTTAAAGAAACAAAACCCCGCCAAAGGACTTAGGGAAACTGAAACCTAAACTACAACAAGACAATGTGCACATGTACTTAGAGGAATTAAAATCCTAAGCTAATATTTACAAGGGTGAAACCTTCCATTTTGAAGAAAGAATGTTTAAGGTAGACTTCGTTAACGGGGAATAGGAAGTTTTTTCCATCTAATATAGATAATTGGAAGGAATTTCTACTCTTGTGTCTTGTGACCATGTAGGGGCCACTCTAAATGGCATGAAACTTGGAATGCCTTCATAGTATTTCCCGATCTACATCCCACTTGAGAACTAGATCCCCCCTGAAAGGTCCTTTCCCTTAATTTCTTGTCAAAACATCTTTTGATTTAGGTTTGATCTTTCTCCATTGTTTGAACTATATGTTCTCTGATTTCTTCCAGTTCCATCAACTCTACATATCTAGCCTCCATTGGTTCAAACTCGAGATAATTCCAATTGCTTCATGAGTTCCAATGTGGGTAGTTCTAATGATATAGGCAACATTGCTTCTTTCCCATAGACTAACTTGTAGGGAGAATTACCTGTTGACCTATTTGGTGTGATCCTGTTAGCCCACAAAGCTGATTTGAGCTTAGTATGCCATGTCCTCTAGTTTTCATCAAGAGTTCTTCTAATGATTCTTAGCAAATTATTATTTGTGGACTCTGCTTGCCCATTACCCTGTGGGTAATAGTTTGAAGAGGTGCTCAAGTAGGTCCCATTCTTGACAGCCCATTTTGTGATCTTGGAACTTGGGTATGCCAATGCATTGTCGATATGATAGTTGCTTTGGTACTACGAACCTAATCACTATTACTTCATAGAAGTTTAGTATAGTAGACTCATTTTCTTCTTTGAGTGCTACCGCCTCGGTCACCTTAGTGAAATAGTCTAATACTATGAGAATCCACTTGTGACTTTGGATTGAGTTTGGATTGATGACCCCAATGAAGTCCAATCCCCATTGCATGAACAGTTGGTTAATGAAATTGGGTGCAATGGAAGCGCTGCTAACTTTTCTTTACTTGTGAAGAACACACATTTTTTGCACCTTTTTATCCATGTGTAGTAGTCACTGAACAAGCGCCAATAATAACCCACCTTTATTATCTTGAGGGATGTTACCCATCGGGAAAAATGACCTCTGGCCTCTCCATCGTGGAAGTCTGTAACACCTTGTCAATCTGACCTATTTCAATGCATCTCAATAGAATGTCATTGATGTCTTTCTTGAACAAAACACCATCAACAAGCACATATGGAATGGCTTGCAATCTGAAGTATCTCCTCTTTTTTTTCTCATTTTTGGAGGACATAGGCCTTTTTGTAGGAAGTGTATCATGTTTTGAGTCCAACAGGAATAGGAACATTATCATTTGCTTGTTCTTGACCATCTTGTAGTACCAAAACAACCCCAGTTTTGTTACTTGCATCATCTTGTTGATTTGAGGCTAGCTATTCACACAATTCCTTTCCATGAACTAGATTAGTGACCTTAATTTCAATGTCATATTCAATGACATGAGCGATCCATCCTACACATTTCTTGTTCGGATCCTTGTTCAAAAGGAAGTCTCTCACCCATGCATGAGAGACCAACAACTGAATTTTTTAATTTGTGACTAGGTTTTGAGCTTATTTGAGCTCCCGATCACTTTGTAAGGACATGCTTCTCGATGAAGCAAAGATCTCACTCCATAGCCCTCTAAACCTTGGTGAAGAAGGCAACTAGTTGTTCTCATCCTCTTTGTTCTCGTTAAACTAGGATTACATAAACCTTATCACCGCCACCAAAGGCATAGAGTATGAAGTCCTTCAAGAAGTCTAGATTGATGAGAGTGGCTCCAACATTAGATAATCCAAATGGCATCTTCCTATAAGCATAGGTACCCCACTTATTGGTGAAAGCAATTTTGAATTGATCATCTTCTTTTACCATTATCTGATTATACCTTGAGTATCCATCGAGGAGGGAAAATATTTCGAGATGGATACCACTTGCAAGATTTGTTCCATTGAAGGGAGTGAATATTGGTCTTTGATAGATGCCCTATTTAGGTCTTGGAAGTCCACACACAACCTTATTTCCCGTTCTTCTTCCTGATCGGTACCAAGTTTTCAACCCATCTCAAATGCTTGATTGGAAATATAATGCTGGCCTCTATTAGCTTATTTAAATCTTTCTTCATTAGAGGCTCAATGTGAGGGTTGACTGGTATTTGCTTCTTCCTAATGGGCTTAGCATCTAGATCTAGTTCTATGGTATGTTGTGCCAGCTTCAGATTGAACCCTTGCAGGTCCTCATAACTCTAAGAGAAGACATCTAGAAACTCTTGGCAAAGTCGTATGAACTCATATCTCTCTTGCTCAGTGGCCACCTTACCAATTTGGAGTGTTTTTCCTTCCCCAACTGAAATTGGCTCTGAATCTTCTCCCTGACCTGTAGGTTGGATTTCTCTTTACGAAACTGGTCATTCGGGTTGAAGATAGATTCCAATGTTACCAAACCCTTTGGAAGCTTGTTTTTTCTACAGCTCCACTACTTGGTCCCCTTACTACGGATATAATATGTCTTGCTTCCTAGATGAGAATTCAGAACCTTCTTGCAAGAAATTGATGATCGTGGTTATTTTCTCAAACTATTGGTCTTATAATCACATGGATATGTGGTTGTGTTTTGTCTCCTTTGATACTATCAACCACATAAAATGTTGCTCTAAGCTGTTGTGAGCCTATCTCGCAACTTCATTCTTCTTCCTGAGTATGGACACAATGTTGAAAGCTTCAAAGTCTTCAATTAGGTCCCATATGTTGTTTTTGTAGCTATTGAGTAGGTCATTCTGTGCAACATGTTTCCTTTTGACTTGATTGACAATTATATAGCTATCACCAAATACTTGCAAATTCTTTATGCCTCTTTTCTTGGCCCAATGAAGTCCATGAATCAAGGCCTCATATTCAGCTGTGTTTTTTGAACAGTAAAATGGAAATGAAATGCTGAATAATACTTGATGTTCTATGGTGAAACTAACAATGCACCTCCTCCAACACCTTGTTTGCTTCTTGAACCATCGAAATATAGTTTCCATACTTCATTTTCATCTTCATTTTTGGCTTGGTGATGTTAGGAATGGGTGAGTTTTCTTCGTGTACATAATATACACCCAATTCAGATTCTTCCATTTCCTTAAATGGGTCGAATGCGTGCCTTTTGTTTTCCCATTCATCTAGAGTTAAATCTGGAATACCCTCAACCTTAGTACCTATTTCTAGATTAGTTGAACACTCCTCCTGATCGAAGGCTGAGAAATTTGCGTTGATAGGACTTGGCACATGAGGCTCAATGTGAAAGTTTGCAATTGGTTATGACCTAATGGTTTCCTTGGCTCCATACCTTGTTTTGAATAACATGTGTGACCAATCTGTTGATAGATATCCACCAATTTTGGCAATGAAGTCTCTTGACAAACACAGTGCAAAGAGTGGTGGGAGGTCAATTATAGACACATCTTACAGATTGTGAAATTTGGATAGGCATGTAGTGTTAGGCTTAAACCCTTAATGACCCCAACCATTCCTACTATTGTCTCATCTAGTTACACTACTCCTTTCAGAAAGTGGCTCATAGTTTAGACCCAATTGATCTGTTATTTGTTTTGGCATAACCGAGCTACTTTCTCCCGAATCAATCATGCAATTATGTACCAACTTATCTCCTATGATCAATGAGATATAGAATGGTGGTGGCTTCAAATTCTTAACTTGATGGCCTCCATGATTTCCTTCTTGATGAGATGCATAGGTGAGCACTTTTTCTTTTTGATTGTGTGGCTGATTTGATCGACCAATTTGCCATAACAGCTTTGCAATAGGTCTCTTTGGTCTTGGAATATCCAATGACTCCCACATTGAGATGTTTATATTTTTTTCTTCATCTCGCTCAATGATGTTGAACATATATGAGCTATCTTTCTGCTGCCCCTTGCCTTGCACATTCTTCTCTTGCATATGAGCTGTTAGAACGAGCACTTGAGCTGATCTAGAAGGTGGCTTCGGTTGACCTTGCACCTTGGGAGCTACATTTTGATTGCTAACACCTTGTGGAGTGATGGAGGGTTTTGGATCGGTTAAACTTGATGATTGTTTCTCTGTAATGTTCCTTTTCTTAGAGCATGTATTGGCTGCTACACTTTGAGAAGGTGTTTGGTTTATACGACGAAATTTTCAACTCACAATTGACAAGTGTGGTCTCATTTGGAGGTGCCTCTTACTAATTTATTTCCTACTATTGATTTCCTTCTTGGCCCGACTCTTTCTCCACACCCATTGTTATAATCATAAGAGTTTGCTTAAAAGCACCATCAAAACACATTGACTAGTTATGAGGTTGATTGCATGGGAAACACCGGTCATATTCCCGAGCCATGTTATTCTCGCACCGGTACCAGAGCCCTAGATGTGGATATAGCATTAGGATTGTAAGGTTAGAATTGTTTATTAGTAGGATGCCCGGTTTGGTTTTGATTTACTGACTTGAAAGGGTGGCTTATTAGGATGATATAGAGGCCTATTGGGTTGATTTTGAGGCTGATATGATCTGTAATTTTGAGCTCATAGCCCTCGAAGTGTCACCAACTCATTACTAAAGTTTTGTAGTTGCTTCATGACTTCTTGGAGCTCATTTGAGGTTATAGAAGATGAAGTAGAAGCTTCAAGAAATTTCTGATTTTTGGAGCAGGAATAGGGGCTAATGTGGGTGTTTGACTAGTGCTTGGAGCTCCTAGTTCTTGAGATAGAGGTGTAGGTGGCCTAGGTGAAATTTTACCCACTTGAATGAGATAATTCTCATCTCTAATTGATTTGAAAACGTGTGTTGTATTTTTTTCACTTTTAAAAATTTCCAGAGATCGTGATTTTCTTAACCAATTTTAAGTATTCTAAATTCCACAAATTGATTAAATTATGATTATTATGCATCCATAGAAGTGTGAAAAACTTTTGTAGCAAATAAATAATCGAAAACTGAAAACATTCAGATAACAAACAAGATTGTTTACGGGGTTCGGAAATTCCTACGTCCCCAGGTTCAGATTAAACCGATCCATTAATAATATTGAAATGAAAGTACAATAACTCTTACAAACAACCAATAATGAATAAAAACCTGCAAATGAGCTGATCAATGTCCCAAGAACTCTGAAAAATAGCAGAAACTGTCCCAAGAACGATCCATGGCTCCTAAAGTGTTTTCATAATGTGATCTCCCTGCAACTGTGTTAGAAAAACACCTAAAAATGGAGATTTAAAAACATTATATAAAAACAAATCATATATTTGAGATAATCTCTGAATTCTTAACATTTTTCATGTTTACACCAAGTCGCAATTCGGACCAGAAGTGCATTGAAATTCATGTTTTCCAACTAGCTGTCTTGTAGATACCTGTTAAAATCTGCATTCAAAGCTTCCAAAAATAGGGTAAAACTCAAAAAAAAGCATCAAATCTTACATTTTTAGAATCATCTTAGAATTTACTTCATTTCATATTTTTACTCCAAGTGCCCAATCTGAGTGCAAGGCCTTCAAAATGGCGTTTTCAAATCGCTCCTCCTCTTGGCTTTACACAAACCCTGTCTCCATCTATTCAAATACAATAAAGCTCCTTTTATATTGTTTCTAAACAAGTGGCATGGTGGTCAAAGCCCTTATCTTTTACCATGGAGACCACGGTTCAAATCCCCCCCATATCTCCACTTCCTTCTCCTTAGGCGGATTTCAAGAGGTTTATCCCACATTGTGGGTGCGTGGATGAAGGGAGGTATTTAATAATGCAAAGGGGGCGCTTTTGTATTGGCTTGTGAGCCATTTTAGCCGCTTGGAATGTGGGTTCATTTGCTGGTTGGATAAGGATGCGCATGGCTATGTATAGATAGTATTTTTAGGCACCTTGAATAATGCTTGGAGGTTAAACCAAATATAATGCGTGGAAAATGTAATATGGATTTGGATTAAATGCGTGGAATATGGAAAGTGGACTTACCAAGATAATATAATTTTGACCCAAACAATATAATGACATTCCAAATGAAATATGGCAATAAATGCCACTTTTCAACCCTCGATAGGAAAATCGAGTGAATTCGACGAGTGGTGGCAAGCCACGTGGTGGCTTGTGGACCCACCACGTCGGCGATAATACCATAGTCCACACGGCGGCGGGCTCCCCTCCGTAATAAAAGTTGAGCCTCTTGTTCCCGTGCACCATTTTTATGCTTGTCAAAGACTAGTGATCGAAAACCAACAAACAACTCCCTTTTTCCTTTTCGCCACGTGTCACAAAGGCAATTGGTCCATTATTGACCGGTTGACTAGAGTTGACCGAACTTTGACCGGACATAACTAGAGCTCCCAATGTCCGTTTGTCGCGTTCTTACAGTCATTGGAAAGCTCTCGAGATGATCTTCTACACTGAAACCATTTAGGGATGTTTAGGGAACTTTTCAAAAATGATCCCCTGATCACACCTCCCCACTGAGAAAGGCTTTTTGTCCACAAAAAGCTGTGTATCAACCCACAAAAACATGCTATCTCTTCCTGCATTGCACAAACACATACAAGAACCCAAAATAACATTATAGGTTAAATAAATGCAAATAGTTGATTAGCTAGTCACATAACCGATCAGATAATAACACCCAATTAAGCTAGTGTTCAACTGAAACGCTGCAACCCTGTCAACTCTACGCACAACTGTGAACTGTCATACCCCACTGTAATGCCATCACAAATAACTGACCAGATAATAACACCCATTCTATTACGGAAAGCTAGTGTTCAACTGTCACTTTGTGATACGGCCGATTACCAAAAATTACAATTCCATAACACATATCAGTATACAAGACATCTAAACTGCCCATAATTAGGCTAGTGCCCACTGCCCATCTGAAACTGTAACAACTGCAAGTATTCACTATCAGAATATAATAGACTATCAACGCCCAAAAATAGCTATAGTCAACAACTGAATCAACATGAATATGCCCAAAACATTGTATCGCCATCACAAATAATAAGTCTCGATAATAACACCCATCTATAATGGAAGCTAGTGTTCAACTCGACACTTTTTATTATGTTGATTACAACCGCAAGTTTCAAATTTAGACATGCTACTGGTGTCTATCCCTGCATAGTGTTTTCAACAATGGAACTACCAACCAATATGAGAAAACAAAACATGAGTATGATGAACCTATCACTCAAATCTTCTCTTCAGTTGTTTCCATTCATTTTCAAAGCTTAAATATTAACTTAGGAACAAATCCTTATCAATCAACAGGAATCCCTAAAATATAGCTCTGAATAATATTTTGCTTGCCTACTTTCAACAATTTACTATAGTGCAAATATAAAGTTGAGGAGTGTTTTTCCCAACCAATCACTTGGGTTTTTCCGTTTTGGTCGTTTTACCTTCTCCGTACCAAAATGAGTTTTAGTTAGGTTTAGCATGGTTGGTTTTACAATATTGTTCTTTTTAACAACTTTCCAATTTTGTTGTTTAGAAACAAACCAACAAACCTTAACATCATGACCATTCCTATTACAATGGGAACAAAATTTAACTTCCCTATTTTTAGGAGTCTTACCCATTTTACCATTCTCGAACTCGTCTACAAGAATGATTCCCATGTTTAGGAGAAGTAACATTGTTTCCATTTCTCGGCTTTCCTTGGTGAGATTAGTCTTTATCACCTACCTTATCATTCACAAAAGGCATTAACTTCTTAATCAAATTTTTCCTCTTCCAACAATATGCAATGAATGATTACTACCTTCACAAAATGTGCAAGGAAAACATATTTTTCGCCTACCAAAGTCAGATTGTTCCAACCGAAAGAGTGTATTAGAAGTTTTAGGATTTGATTTTCCCTTAGTGCTATTTTTAGTGTAAGTGGAAGGAGGTGGAATCTGATTACCTCTTTTACCTGTTTTCTTACACCTTTCATTGTTCCTCTTGATGGCGGAATCCTGCAATTCTAGTGGCATAGATCCTTGGCTGTTGGAAGCTTGTCTTCCTTCAGCTGCTTTGGAACTTTCTCCAATTTCCATTTTCCCACTAGAATAACCCAAACCTACAAACCGAGGCTGATCCTCTACCTGTACTGGGTTAGCATCACCTTGTCCATTTTTACCAAGGCCTTTCGTTAAATCCCATCTTAACCATTAGCTTAGACCCAATTCCCTTAGTGTGTTTTTCAAACTGACCCAAAGGAATATCTGAAACTGAATGAGAGGAAGAATTAAAATGTGAACAACTTACAGTGCATTCTTCTGTCATAGTACTTGCATCTACTTTGGAAGGCATTTCCTTCTTATGTTCACCTTGTTGCATCTTTTCCAAGAGGGCATCCTTGGTTCGTATTTCTTCCTGCAACTCTTTAACAAAGCCCATCAACTTCTTGCTCTCTTCAAGCATCTTGTTGACATACTCCTCTTTCTTGGTTATAGAGGATTGTGGCTCAGATTTTAACCACACTATTTCCTCTTCCAAGGAATAAAAATTATCTCTCAAGAAAGAGTTTTCTTCTTGGATCTGGTGCTTTATGGCTTCAAGCTCATCTAGTTGCTCTTGTTTGGATGACTTGCCCATGATTCCCGGTTGCCTCGCAAACACAACTCGATACTTCCAAAATCGCACACCGCAAAAGAAGATTAACAAGCCCCAAAATGTCTTGCACATTGAAAACTGAAATCAATATTGAAACTGAAACCAAATTTTCAAACACAATTAGAAGCTAATCCAGCAATCTAACTACTCTGATACCAAACTTGATCTGAAAACGTGTGTTGTATTTTTTCACTTTTAAAAATTTCCAAAGATCGTGATTTTCTTAACCAATTTTAAGTATTCTAAATTCCACAAATTGATTAAATTCTGATTATTATGCATCCCATATAAGTGCAGAAAACTTCTGTAGCAAATAAATAATAAGAAAACTTAAAAATCGGATAACAATCAAGATTGTTTACGGGGTTCAAATTCCTACGTCCCCGGGTTCGATTGAACCGATCCATTAATAATATTGAAATTCAATTACAATAACTCTTACAAACAACCAATAATGAATCACAACCTGCAAATGAGCTGATCAATGTCCCAAGAACTCTAAAAAATAGCAGAAACTATCCCAAGAACGATCCGTGGCTCCTACAGTGTTTTCACAATGTGATCTCCCTGCAACTGTGTTATAAAAACACCTACAAATGGAGATTTAAAAACATTATATGAAAAAAATCATATATCTGAGATCATCTCTGAATTCTGAACATTTTTCATGTTTACACCAAGTCACAATTCAGACCAGAAGTGCATTGAAATTCGTGTTTTCCAACTAGCTGTCTTGTAGATCCCTGTTAAAATCTGCATTCAAAGCTTCCAAAAATAGGTTAAAAATCAACAAAAAATATCAAATCTTACATCGTTGGAATCATCTCAGAATTTCCTTCATTTCATATTTTTACTCCGAGTGCCCAATCTGAGTGCAAGGCCTTCAAAAATGGCATTTTCTGAAACTGCCTCCTCTTGGCTTTTACACAGACCTGTCTCCATCTATTCAAATACAATAAAGCTCCTTTTATATTGTTTCTAAACAAGTGGCATGGCGGTCAAAGCCCTTATCTTTTACCATGGAGACCATGGTTCAAATCCCCCCCATATCTCCACTTCCTTCTCCTTAGGCGGATTTCAAGAGGTTTATCCCACATTGTGGGTGCGTGGATGAAGGGAGGTATTTAATAATGCAAAGGGGGCGCTTTTGTATTGGCTTGTGAGCCATTTTAGCCGCTTGGAATGTGGGTTCATTTTCTGGTTGGATAAGGATGCACATGGCTATGTATAGACAGTATTTTTAGGTGCCTTGAATAATGCTTGGAGGTTAAACCAAATATAATGCGTGGAAAATGTAATATGGATTTGGATTAAATGCGTGGAATATGGAAAGTGGACTTACCAAGATAATATAATTTCGACCCAAGCAATATAATGACATTCCAAATGAAATATGGCAATAAATACCACTTGTCGACCCTCGATAGGAAAATCGAGTGAATTCGACGAGTGGTGGCAAGCCACGTGGTGGCTTGTGGACCCACCATGTCGGCGATAATACCATAGTCCACACACGGCGTATGACTCCCCTCCGTAATAAAAGTTGAGCCTCTTGTTCCTGTGCACCATTTTTATGCTCGTCGAAGACTAGTGATCGAAAACCAACAAACAACTCCCTTTTGCCTTTTCGCCACGTGTCGCAGTGCGATTGGTCCATTATTGACCAGTTGACTAGAGTTGACTTTCCGTTGACCAAACTTTGACCGGACATAACTAGAGCTCCCGATGTCCGTTTTTCACATTCTTACAGTCGTTGGAAAGCTCTTGAGATGATCTTTTACACTGACACCATTTAGGGATGTTTAGGGAACTTTTTAAAAATGATCCCCGATCACTAATAGCAATGTTATAGGATGCGGGTAAAGTTATACCTCCCATGGATTGAATCATCATGGAAATATCAAAATTTAAAGCTTTAAGGAAGTATAGGAAAAACCTTCATTTGTTGGTCTCACGGCCAATGAAATCCTATCCCACATTCGTTGGAATCTAAAGTTGAAGTCTCTGTAACTGCTCATTAGGAGCCCTCTTGATTTTTGTCAATTGCTCCAATAAAGATAGATTATCCCCTTTTCTCCAAATTTATTGTGGAGAGCTATGCATAAATGGTCTCAATTTTGGATGGATCCCGTAGTTAAAATTATGAACCACTGCAAAGCTTTACCCTTAAAGGAGGATACTAACAACTTGACAACAATGTCCATTTCATCAATATCATGAATTTCACAAATGTTTGCAATGTCCTGGATATGATCAATTGGAGTTGTCTAGTTCTCTCCAATAAAATATGGAATGTTCTTCAGCGCTGCAACTAGAACTAGGTTTTTTGCATTGAGAGTGAACGAGCCGCTACCAATGAAGTTGACGTAGGGGTTCGGTCATGCCATCCTTATTGGTTGAAGAAATCTAGTTGATTTAATGAAAGGCCTACTAGGTGGAGGAGTTGACAAGGTTCGTTTATGAAAGAGATGGAGACCCTCGAGCTCTTCTTTCTCTCCTTTCTCTTTCGGGGATAAATGCAGATAGAAAAACAATCCACCTTCTCTTATTCTTAACCTTTTCTGAATTCTTCTCATGAATCTACCAATCTTGGATTTCCAAAACCAAGTGGATTCTCGTCCTTTTTGGAGTCGCAAGATGTATAATTTCGTGAGCGTCTTACAAGCTAGGAACTTACAAAAAGTTCACACAAATCTTGTTGCAATAAAGATGAAGACTTATTGGTCCCACCGGCATGCCAAAATTATTAGTGCAGGATCACAACACCCCTGAATGTCTACAACTTGATGGGTTAAGACTCTCAGAGTGATTGCATAACATGGATCTTTTCCCAAAGTGTGGGAATTTACAATTGGGAAAGCTCTCCGGATGAAGGCCGGTTCCTATTCCTCTTTTTAGGTGCACACATATAATTTACAGAGGATCCACTCTAAAATCTACTCTAATTTTCCAAGGAGACATGGTTAAGAAGATACAAGAAAATAAACCTAACTAGCATAGGTGATGCACCAAAGGAATTTTGAACACCGCTTTGCCATTAAATGCAAACCAATAAAAATGAAATACAAACAACGTGAAAATATAACCAAGATTACAATGACAGATCGTGAAGATGTAATAAAAAAAGAGAGGGTTGAAAATCATCCATGACATTTTATTGTTGCTCCAAAGATTTGATACAGTGCATTACAATGGCCAAGAGGCAAGATTGGATTTACAGTTTAGATGGGAGGTTTGAACTCCAAAATTCACTTGTAGACAAGAGAAGAAGGGAGGGTGTAAAACAAGAAATGTCCCAACCCCTAGAAAAATGCCCCTCCTTATAATATATAGGAAGAATTACGTAAGGAGATTGAAGCAATCCGAATTTTTGTTTCAACCACCCCAAAATTACATAGAATTTACTCCGCAACAATGATGTGTTCTAATGTAAAACCCATGCCTCCATGTGTTTTCCTTGTTGGGCAAGAAAGGAAGCCCATACTTGATTATGGTGGTAGGTGAGAATCCGAGAGCCTCAAAAATGGCAGATCGTATTTTTCATGTTTGACTAACTTAATCTCACTAATTTAAAGTTATCTAGTCATAATTGATTAACAGATGTCAAGAGATTTCCAAAAAGTCTTCTCTTGCTCAAATATGAGCTTCCAGTCAAATATTATGGCCATCCGAATGTCGTGGTTGGACGTTGTAATGAAATTACTTGATTAATTATGATTATCACCAGCAATAGAACACCAAATAACACAATATGTAGATAAACTATCTCAATATGAAAGTATAATAGCTTGGCCACATCGAGGGGCAACCTCCGTAACATATAATAAGACTCAAATACTCAACATAATGATCATCCACTACCTATAACCCCTATTTATACTATTCCTATGTTATGGCCATCAAGTAAGGCCAACCAACCAATGATAATAGATCTTTTATAAAAGAGATACATCATGATATTAAGTTATGATAAAGAACAAGTCAACTATATCCATCCCATGTAAGATATATAATTAAGGGGGTAACATGCCCTCCCTTCAAAGCAACATTGTCTCCAATGTTGGGAAGCCCTAGATGTTGCTGCATGAATGCTTCATCTTCCCATGATGCATCCTCAATATTTATATTCTTCCCATTTGATCAGGTACTCGGTAATGACTCTGGTCCTCAGTCTTTTGGTGCATGTCTGAAGAATGCCTTCAGTTCAATATGATCCTTCCTTCCTCTTATAGTTCAGGAAGCATTGATTGGGTGGAAATTTGCAGCCCAATAACTTTCTTTAAGCAAGAAACATGGAAGAATGGATGTATTCTACTTCTTGGAGGGAGCTCTAGCTTATATGCCACACTACCAATTTTTTGCAAAACTCGGTAAGGACCATAGTATTTAGGAGCAAGCTTATTATCCTTTTGCTATTGTTTCAAGGATAACTTCTTATATGGTTGTAACCTTACAAAAACAAAGTCTCCCTCTTCAAAGTGTCACTCATTCCTATGTTGATTAGCCTATTGCTTCATACGGTTTTGTGCCCGTGCCAAATTTTCTCTAAGACTAGAGAGTACCTCATGTTGATGCTGAATGTGATCTTCGACTACTCTCACCTTTGGTTTGACCTTCAAGATAGATATGAGTGATGGAGGGTGGTACCCATAAAGTGCCGAAATGGAGACATTTTGGAGGAGGTATGAAATGAAGTATTGTACCACCATTCGCCGGTGCTGGCAACCATTGCACCCAACGCCTCGTTTATTTGAAGTAAAATATCGAGGATATCCCTCTAAACATTTATTTACCACCTCAGTTTTCCCATCTGATTGGGGATGATAAGAGGAACTCGGGCTAGTTGGGTAACTAGAAAAGAGAACAAATCAGTCCAAAAGTTACTTGTAAATATTGGATCACGATCGCTTACTATAATTTTTTGGCGTGCCATGGAGCTTTGAATCGTATCCATAAAAGAGATGGCAACAATACTAGCTATGAAAGGATGAGCCATGGCACAAAAATGACCATATTTGGTAAGTCTCGTCTACCACGACCATGATGAAAATTTTCCCTTCTGATTTAGGTAATCCTATGATGAAATCCATTGATACCTCTTCCCATCTCTCACTAGGAATAGACAGAGGTTGGAGAAGACCAGTGTCTCAATGGTCTCGCCTTATTTTTTGGCAAACCAAACATTCTCGCCACAAATTTTTGAACATCTCCTTTTAACCCCTCCTAAAAGAAATCCTTCTTAAATCTATGATATGTTTTCGGGACCAAAGATGGGCACCTAATGGAGAAGAATGTAGCTCTGAAAGAACATGGTGTTTAAGTGTAGAGTTCTTACATAGATATAACCGATATTTGTACCACAATGTATCCCCCTTCCATATAAATTGATCTGATATGGACAGATCTACCTGGATATTTTTAATGAGAGTACGTGTGGTTTCATCTTTCTTACATTCTTCTCATGATTGATCTACCCAATATGCATGTAGTATAGAGATGGCACATAACAATGCTTCGGCGGACTCATCCCTCCTAGACAAAGCATCAGCGACCAAATTTTCCTTTCCTTTCTTATAAACAATCTCAAATTCATATCCCAACATCTTAGTGACCCATTTTTGTTGTTCTTCTGAAGATAGACATTGTTCTAAGAAATATTTCAAACTATCATGATCAATTTTTACCTTAAAATGTCTACCCATCAAGTATGGTCTCCATTGTTTGATTGCATGTAGTATTGCCATCATTTCCTTTTCATATGTGGGTTTTAACAAATTATTTCCTTTTAGTTGTCGGCTCTCAAAAGCAATGGGGTGTCCTTCTTGCATTAGTACTACTTTGATTCCATTTCCTGAAGCATCACACTCAACTACGAAAGTTTTGGAGAAATCTGGGGTTGCCAATACTAGAGTGGTGCACATAGCTACCTTCAATTTTTCAAATGCCCTAGATGCTTCCTCATTCCACTGAAAGGAGTCCTTCTTCAATAATTTTGTGAGTGGTGCTGCTATACTACCATAGTTTTTGACAAATCTACGATAATACCCTATGAGACCTAAGAAACCTCGTAATTGTTTGAGGGTTCTTGGGGTTTCCCATTCCACCATGGCCTAGATCTTGTGAGGGTCCACCTTAACACCTTCATGAGAAACAATATGGCCCAAGTATTCCACTTCCTGTACCCCAAAATAAAACTTTGAAGGCTTGACATAAAGTTGATGTTTCTCTAAGAATTCTAAGACAATATTGACGTGATGTAAGTGTTTCTCCCACGATTTGTTGTAGATGAGTATATCATCGAAAAATACTAAGACAAAATTTCTTAGGAATGGTCTAAATACTAAATTCATCAAGCTTTGGAATGTGGAGGGATCATTGGTAAGACAAAATGGCATCACTAGGAATTCATAATGGCCTTGATGAGTTTTGAAAGCTGTCTTATGAATATATTCTTGCTTGACTCTAATTTGGTGATACCCCGAACACGATCTAGTTTTGTAAAATAAAAGGCACCATGCAACTCAACTAATAAATCATCAATGACGGGAATAGGAAACTTATATTTGATAGTGAACTTGTTAAGTTCACTGTAATCTAGACACATGCACCATCACCAAGGGAGAAAAATAGGCACCTTGAATGTGATGAACAATACCCATTTCCAACATTTCCTCCACCATCTTCTCGATCTCACTCTTTTTGCACATATGGATATCTGTAAGGCCCGATGTGGGGTGTTGGCTTCTGGAATCAATCGAATAGCATGATCATGCTCTCTTTCAAGTGGTAATCCTCTTGGTTCCTCAAGATAACTACATGTTGATTAATAACCTTTTGAAGATAAGGACGTAATACCTTCATTTTCGGTTGGACTTCTATAGAGAATAATTTTGCTAAAAACCTTGACTCGCTTTAAGAATATTTTGCATTTGGTGAGAACTCACCACTAGAGGATCTTTAGCTTGTAGACCTTGAAGTTCAAATTTTTTACCCTCAGAATGAAAGCGCATGAACAATTCCTAGAAATTTATCTCTATGGTGCCCAAGGTAGTGAGCCACTGAACACCTAAGACAATATCAGCTCCACCCATGGGAATAGAAAACATCGTAGATTCCAATGTGTAATCACCCATCATGATTTTGACTTTATGGAATTTACCTAAACATTGGACTATACCACCATCTGTAATCATTACTTGAAATTTAGGTGTTGGGTAGATGAAACAATTTAGTATTGTTGCTAACTTATGATTGATGAAATTATGTGTGCTCCCTGAATCAATCAAGATTGTTACCTTCTACTTCTTAAGATAACCCACAACTTGAAGGGTTTGTGGAGTACTAATACCTGATAGAGCATGGCATGAAATAGTGGGCTGAGGATCTCTAGATTCTTCCTCTAATTTTTCCACTTCCTCGTTGATGTTGCCTCATATTCTTCCTCATCACTAGATCCTTCAATGTAGAACAATTTTTTCGTAACATTTATGATTTGGTCCATATTTGCTATCACAGTTAAAGCATAACCCTTTGGCTCTTTTTTCTTCAATTTGTTGAGGTGTCAACCGAATTGGCTGAGGGTAAGAAGGAGACAAGGTGTTATGATCTTTTATGCTAGAAAAGGTCTGCCTTCTACTAGAAAGAAATTTTTCCTCTACTTGACATGCCATGATAATAGAATCAACAACCTTGAGTGGGTTAAACATGCGTACCTCATGCTCAATGTGGTCCTTAAGACCCCCAAGAAATAGGTCATTCAAATACTCTTTTGTAATATCCTCCACACGCAAGGACAAAGTTTGGAATTGATGGACATACTCCTTAACTGAACCAATTTGGCGTAACTTTGCTAATTGGCTGAAGTAATTCTCAGAAACACTAGAACTATAGTGTAATTGAAGCTCTTTAGTGAACACTGTCCAGGTGACATTTAGGCCATTCTTCTACCTTTGAGCACATAACCAACGATACCAAACAAATTGATCAGGTTCTAGGTATAAGGATGCCACAGTTACCTTTTGTCCTCCTGGGATCTGATGGAGATCAAATAAATTTTCCATTTGGGTAATCCAATTGAGTGGATCCTTTCCATCAAATTTACGCATTTCAAATTTTGGAATCATGCCCCTCCATTGGTGAGAAGATCCACTTGAATGATTAAAGGATCTATGTGACCATTTCTAGTAGAACCCATATGACTAGCATTAGAATTTTTATTATAAATAGCATTCAACAACTCCTGCTACATTGCATGAAAATTCTTTTGAATCTCACTCCTAAGGCTACCTTTCAGTTGATGAAGCTCAACATTAAGGTCATCCTTACTCACCATATTGTTTACCCTTTCTTGAAGTTGGATGACCACCTCAGATACTCCCGAACCAATAGAATCTAAAGCCATATCTTCCTTATTTTGGGTCATTCCTAGAGTTTCTTGTCCTTTTCCTTGGCCTTGGGTAGATCTACCAACCATGATAAAGGATGTGGGCCTAGGGGTAGACTTAATAGGGCAGAATTTTAGGGTTTAGGGTTTCGTAATTTTTTTGCCGAATATAGGAATTTATAAAATAGAAACCCTAGCTATTTTTTGGAGGGGTTTCAAAATATAAGAAATTTGAAAATTTTCCAAAAATTATGCCCTAGGGAGCCAAATTATGAATAAATATAGAACCATAATAACTTTTGCAAAACAAGTCAAAACTTATTGAAATTTGGAGAGAAGCTTACTTGACTTATTTTGCCTCACCACAAAAAAATTGCAGAAAAATTCACTACCAATCTTGAGATATAGCCAAACCTTCAGAATTAGGGTTTGACACTATCCTGGCCGAGATCAAGCTCTGATACCACTTGTAATGAAATTACTTGATTAATTATGATTATCACCAGCAATAGAACACCAAATAACACAATATTGTAGATAAATTCTCTCAATATGAAAGTATAATAGCTTGGCCACTTCGAGGGGGCAACCTCTAGAACATATAATAAGACTCAAATACTCAACATAATGATCATCCACTACCTATAACCCCTATTTATACTATTCCTATGCTATGGCCATCAACAAGGCCAACCAACCAATGATAATAGATCATATATAAAAGAGATACATCATGATATTAAGTTATGATAGCAACAAGTCGGCTATATCCATCCCATGTAAGATATATAATTAAGGGCGTAATAGGCATTCCACGTAGACTCTCACAATATTTTAACCGTGTAAGATCCACGTCGAAGGCTCACACATCCTTAAGATTTTTGCTGAATTTTAGGGTCTCAGGAATGCGACATGCCAACACTTGGCACCGTCCATGAACATGTTGCTTCGTTGTGTTTTGGCCAAGTCCCTTCGCATATTTAGGAGAAACTATGTAGGACCCTAGACACGTGGAGGGCCCTGTGATCGCTTGGGAACCTGCCTTTGGATTTTACCTTTGAAGTTGCACCGAGCTGACACATGGAGACTTCCACCACTCTTAGAATTTTTAATGGCCAGTGCAACTTTCTTAGGCTCTAGACACGTGGAGATCCTGCGCTCGTTTAGGGGCATTTATTTTAAGTACCATACCAAAAGTGTGCCAAAGAGACATGTGGTGGCTTCCACCGCTCTTACCGTGATTATACTTTTTACGGTGAGGTTCGCCTTTATTAGGATCTCGACCACATGGCGAGCCTATGCTCATTTTGGGGCCCCACTTTTTCACACCTTTAAAGTTGTGCTAATGAGGCATGTGGAGGCTTCCATTGATAGTTGGACTTAGATTTGCTTGGAAACCCCGCTTAGAATTTTCAATGCTTTAACCCCCTTTCCTTCTTGCGATTGCTGGGCATTTGGACACTTAGCATCGTTCACAAACCTTCTATGTGCTGAGATCCACATGGGGGTCAAGCGCATCCCTAGGGTCTTCACTTTGTTACACCTTTTGAAAGTCGATGAGCCGACACATGGCACCTTTCGTGGCTCTTTAGATTTTCTTCTAGTCGACTTCGCTCTGGGATCAATTTTGACTTACCGAGTTAGATTTCCTTCAACATTTCTATTGGCCATTCATTTTCCAACCCTTCTTCTCCATTATCAAGCCCACCTGCAACTTGATTTTTGGGATCAAATGTAAGCTCGCACGGCTGAACCAACCTCTCCATTTTTCCCGTAAGGTTTTGTTCGATTAATCTTGCCGGAGGGAAAATTTGGATAATAGAACCAACCCAACCCTTCTCTTGTTGTCTCAAATATATTTTGGGAAGAAATTAGTATTAAAAAAGTCAAGAAAAGGTAATCAAGATCGAAAAATATGGGCTCATAGTTTTGGGATTGATAATATCCCCTATTGGTTAAATCTATTAAAGAGGCATCCCTAAGTACACAAGAGGAGGAGCATGTACCAAAAAAATAGGAAAATCTCCCTAAAGTGCAAGATGTTTCAATGGAATGCAGTGACCCTCATTATCTTGTATGCTTAGAGATTGCTACACTATTGGAGGATGCATTGAGCCACCATAGATATCATCATCAACTGTGACCAATAATGGAGAGCTTTGGCCGAGGAGCAAAACAAATCATTTTTTTGATCCCTGGATGAAGAAGAAATCTTAGGAAGCTTCTTTCTTTCTTTTAATTATGCAATTTTAGATTCTTCTTCTATTACGTTTTTGCAAAATCTTATTTTGTGGAGGATTTTGATATCTCAAACTTTAAGTTGGAGGAGGGAGAAAAAGATGATGACAAGAAGATCAAATAAGTCATCATGGAAAGGGAAGTTCTGGAAGAAGAAAAATTGTTTGTAGATAAAAAAACAACATTCAGATATGCCTACAAGAAATCACCTTCTTCTAGAAAGTCTGCAAGATATCCCCATTCATGACGATGAGATTAAAAGGAATGGGAAAGTCAAAAGGATCAGCCCATTGGTTCCTAGGGCCCCATGCCCAATCAAATGTCTAGTAGTATGGGAGCACATGGATAAGCCAACACCGGTCATGCTCACTTCAAATCATGAGGATGATCTAAAATGTACCAAGGGTCACCCACAACACCTCCAACCAAGAGATGAACATCTTGAGGAGGTATTATTTTTTTATTGAGACCTTGGATAGAAGGGTGGAAGGTAATGTTTCACTCTTTTTAAAGGCCATAACTGTTGTTAAAGTGATTACATGACCACACTTTTTAAAGAAGGGAAGCTATTTCTCCCTTCATGTAGTAGGAGTTGTTTATATTTTATTTGTTTTGGTTAGTGTAGGATTCGAGTAGATTTTCTTTCGCAGAAGAAGTGCTTTTACACAATTTGTATGTCTTACTTGAGGCATATGTGATTTAATCTTCGTATATAGCTTTGTTCATATTTCTCAGAGGTATAATGCACCAGGACCTTTAGTATTTATGGAAGGGATACCCAAAGTTGCCTGTAATAGCTTGCAAAATTAAAATTAAACAAATGTAGAACAATAAAAATGAGCTAAGGAGGAAACCTTGTTAACTCTCTCCAAGATGAATTACAACAAACCTCTCGCACCTCTACACCTCTCGCAGATCGGCTAACAGTTGAATCAGAAATCCACTCCATCCTTCAGCCTCAAAATCACATACATGAGAATGAGTGAAATTCAATGTCAAAAAAAATTCTACTCTCACAAAAAAAAATAGAGTTTCCTTATGAGAGTTGAAAAGCGCAAGGATCAACTAGCAGCTACAAAAGCAAGCAACGACACTTCAAATACTTTAGAATCAAGGTTCAGATCAGCTCATGATGATGATGCAGACTCCATGCCCAATAGATAGATGTAGACATTGGGTTCATCCCAGTTAGTAGGCTAATGGCCCCTCGTGAGTCGCCATAATGTTATCAAATTTCCTCCACCGCCCGCTAAAATTAGATAACAAGAAAATTTCTACTAATTAATCAAGATAGCTCTGAGAGTTCTAGAGGAAATGTAAAAATAATCAAGCCCTCGAAATATAAGAGAAGATTTTTCTTAATCACGGTGAAAAAGGAGTTGCGGAAGGTGTTGTGTGTCAGCTCGGCACACTTTCAAAAGGTGCAAGAAAAGCAGAGGCCTTAGAGATGTGCTTGGCCTCCACATAGAGCTCAACACAGATAGACTCCGAACCCAAATAAGGTTACAAAATATTGGAAGAAAGTTAATTCAATGTAATATTAATCATGAAGCCCACTAGGAATTTTAAATGATCAAAGTTTCTAAAAGATTATGACCGTGTGGAATGCGTGACCTCGAAGTTCAAATGAGCATAATGTTTGATCCAAATCTAATTTTCACAAAATTGGACTTTTGAAATCTCTCAAGATCTCTACAACAAAAAAAGAGGATTTCATATTTTTAGTATGGGTATGTGGGTGAAAGTAAAATAAACATCTCCAGCTCCAAAACACTAAACATGACACACATTAATCAAGAGATGCAAACCGATGAAGCTTTAATGGTAATTTTTAAGGAAAACAATCCTAGTTCAAAGATATAGTTGGGAAGTGGTTAGGGAATGCATTTAATGAGCATGCACATCATTATTTCACTATTAGAGGTCATGGGATAGAAGGAGGAGTCATTTACAAGCAAGTTGCCATTGATTGCACTCATTTATTGCATCTTACAAGTGGTTGAAAAAGAAATTTTGGGATTGGACTCTTCTCTCTTTCTCATTCTATATATTGTAATTTGGGTCTCATAACTAAGGAGTTAGTCATTTTTATCTTCTGCCCCTATTTCTTCTCTGCTTGGGGTGTGATCTGGGAGCTCAAGCCTCCTTCTCAAGCTTTGTAATGGCATTTTTCTTGCCTCTTACCTATTGTTGTTGTACTGTGCACAATTTTGGAGCAATATAATATGCCATGTGATGCATTTTGTCCATCCTTTGCATGTTTTTATAGTCTCTAATAGCCTTTATTTCATTTTTGGTATACTGTGCATATTTCTAATGTTTATTACAGGTTTTGGAAGTTTTCCTTGTGAGTTTGAAGTGGTGTTCTATGTGAATCTATCTTTGGCATGTGGTGCATTTTGTCCACCCTTTTTATTTCTCACCTTTTCCCCATTTCAGGAAGTTGAATTCTTGATTAACTTCTTCCTTTTTTGGTGCATCACTTATGTTAGTTTTGTGCTATGTTTTAGTTTTCTTTGACCCTCATCTCATACCACATAAAAGAGCTAACTTCTTTAAAGTTTGGAGGTCACCTTAGGATGCATGTCACACTAACCTAAGGTTTCCTATGAATTTGATGGTTCATCTGCAAGGATCATCATCAACAGTCCCCTATTTATTTATTCAGAGATTCCACCATCAATCTAGTTTTGTTATTTGGTTATTTACATTCTTTGAGTTCATTATTTGGGAAAAACACCATTTCATTAGATCTATGAGATTATACACATTTGGGTGCCCATAAATGGATTTATATGCTCAAATGAATGAATTTGTTCATTTACAAGTTGTTGGTAGTTCCATTTTATAGTTTTAAAGATCTAATTTTAATTGAATTCATCCCAGATTTTGCACAATCATAAATTTTATTTTTCCGTCAAAAGTGACGAAACCGCCCGCCGTCTAAGAGTTAACGGTCCTATAACCACCAACCTATATGGGGTGGAAATTTTGTGAATTCCGCTCTACGCAAGGTGGTGGTTCTAAAATGTCACTCTACATAGGACAACGATTCTATTTCCTGAAAACAGAACCTCATTTTCATGTATTTTCTACCTGGGTTGGTTTCTATGGTAATATTAAATTTAATTATGGTGCCTACAATCAATATTTGATAGGTTGATGTCATTTATTCATTTTAAACCAACTTCAATATAATCAATCAAATGTATACACCATCCCAATTACATTGAAGTAAGGTTCATTGTTTCCTACTTTAGTTTAAACATATTACATTTCAACATCTTCATATTTTGCATACAAGGGTAGTGCCATGCCAATATATTTCCAAATTTTCAATATACTTAACTCTTACTATCAAAATGAGAATGTGTCTCTTTTCTTTTCACAACAAGAATGATATCCATTTCAATAAGGAAAATCAAGTATAACTTTCATACATTCTTCCAATACAAACACAACCATTTCACCAAAGGAAAACACAAACAACTATGATTTTATTTCCAGATTTGAAAGAAATACATTTTCAATAAATTACAACTTTCAAAATTTCTTTCTTCAATCACTTCCAATACATAACTTGATAATAAAGTTTACAAGAAACTCCTACTTTTACAATAATACAAATTTCAACAAGGCAACAATGCACTTTCTTTTTCTCAATGAGCATAGTTCATTTTCTTACAATACAAAATATCTTCTTTCCAAAATATGAAAGAATAATTTACAAGATTACAACTTTCACTAGTTACAACATTGGAACGACATTACAAAGCTAATACTTTTAGGCTCCAACATAGCATGACTCCTCTAATCTTCAACTTCAAGCACAACAAAAGGAAAGGGGAGTAGGAAATGCTCTCCACCCAACCTATAATCCAATGAGAAGGAGAATCCATCCTCCTCATTATCCCCGAGCCCCAAAAATGAAGAAATAAGAGGTATTAAGAAACCATGGAAACTTTTACAAGGCTTCCACAACAACCATTCACACAAAACTTTCAACAAAATAAATAAAATTCAAAATTAACAACAAGCATACAATTTTACCAAGCACAAATGCTCAATATCCAAGCCAAGGGAGAGAAGAAACATGGGGAATCACTTATACCTCCCAATGGGTTTAGGTTTCCACCTTAAAAGCCTCCAAAACTTCATTCACACAACCACAACCAAACTCTTATCCCTCCCTCAATTTCTCTTATGTCTCCCTCAACTCTTATCCCTCCCTTAATAAACATATCAAGATAAATAAGAAATATTTCTTATTATCACAAGGTGGGACACCCAACCCAAAACTCCCTCCAAATGCATAACATAAACTCTTATCCCTCCCTCAATAAATCCCCATTTTCTTTCTCCTACACAACCTTAAGGCCATTCTATCCCCAAAACCAAAACATACAACATTCATTCATTTTACAACCATTTGCAAAAAAATGAAAATAAAAATACAAGGGTGGAGTCTCTACCTTGCCATTGCAAGAGTATCCAATCAACAAGAACAAGATCCAAGATTTTCCAAGTCCAAATCAAGCACAAACCATATCCCAAGCTTCCAACAAGAACTCCAAAAGTAAGCTCCTCCAAAAATGCAAGAGTGAAAATAAAACATGTAACCCCAAAACCATCAAATAAACTTGTATAAATAGAAAAAGAGAAGAGGAGGGTGATGTGGCTCCATGTAGGATGCCACATCACTTCTCCTCAACTCCACATCACATGGTCAAACACCAAATCCAAATCTCATAAATTGGTGGGTGAGAATATGACAAGTTCTCCTTCCACACACAAACCATTAACCAAACTCCAAAGGAAAAAATTAAAATATTTTGTAAGAGAGTGCAATTAATTGCCTCTTTTCTCCCCAAAACACATAATGAGGCCTAAAATCAACCCCTCACATCATAGGTATAGTTGGTGGGTGAGATTAAGAGGTGTGGGACAAGCTTAACTTGTCCCACAAGCCTCCAAAAATAGCCTTTAAATACAAATCTGAGTTTGACATGCAAGGTTGAGTACACAACACCAAAACCAATAAAATCCTTTTCAAATCCATAATAAAATCAAGGACAACCTACCAAAATTAAATACCCCTTGGTCACATCCCAAATTACTTTAATTAACATGTTTAATCAACTTAAATAAGAGCACATTAACTACAAAATTAAAGTGAAATACTCAACAATAATAAGTCACATACTCCACAAAATAATAAATAAAAGAAAAGGGAAATAACACATTTACCCATGGTCACATTTGAGGCCACCCCCCAATGGGGACCTCCTAACAAAATATCAACAATAGACAACAAACAAGTTACCAAGGTTACCTATTGCAATACCCAAAATTCTTTCATTGTTGGTCTCCTATCCCCTTTTGTTTGTTGTGTTATAATTTCTGCAAAATTAAAACAATACCTCTCTAGCCTTGTGGCCATATCAATGACATCAAAACAATAAAACGTACATATACATATCAATTCACATCATCAATTAACACAACTAAATCATTAATAAAATAAAGTAATTTCACCAATTATTTACAATTTAAAGATATTTCAATTCTTTCATTTCATCGACAACAATGATATCATAAGACTAGCTAGATTGTCTAACAAAATCTATGCATTAAAACTCAATGTGTCAATATACATATAAAGTAGTAACTCTAAATCATCATCAACATTGAAATATAAATCTATGCATAAAATTCACATTGTGATTCACCACATATTTGTAATCAAAATATCTATAATGTCTATCAAAATACTAATAAAATATAATAATGTTCATCTATCAATGTCTACTGATCAAATATGATAACAAATTCCATGCATCTAATCCAAAGTAAGCAAAAATCATAGTAAGATAAATGTCGAAGAGGAGTGGGCACTACACATGTGAAAATACAAGAGATTTTGAGTGGAAATATCATATTTTATTTGGTTTGGAACAAATTTGAGCCATGGAATAGGTGTGGGACATGTAGGTATTTAATTACCAAGGCATCTTACCTGGTCTCCATTTTAATCTTGTTCTAATGTTGGCTCTTCTTTAAGATCTATCCACTCCTCATGAGCCCTCACAAAGTCATTCCTCGACAAGAGCCATGAGGACCATTCTTCCATGACAACCATCACTAGCTATGAAAATATCTAGTAAAAAAAATCCTTCTAATAGATCTATTAAATAGGCACAATGGTTAGCAGGTGGTGCACTATGTCACCATGTCTTGTGTCAAACAAGGATAGATACACCTTCCATTGATCACACCCCTTGTGGGATTTAAGCTCCATCATGGAATAATAGATTCCACAAACGAAATACACACGTCTATAATTATACTCCATATATCACCTTTTCGTTTCCCCTCATCTCCTTGTAATGTTTCCCCTTCACTAGTTCAACGTAAACTTCTATTACACCTTCCTTTTGTCATCTCCATTGCACCACTTAAATTTTTGATTTCTAGTTTCCAATAATAATGATGAAAATAAACATAAAACATGCATAAAAGCATCTATACTTTGAAAAATTAGTATAATATAATATAATATGATTTGCCAAAGCTCATGCCCACTTGCTAGTTAAATTTACCATGGGAAACTCGCATTTTAAACTTGGTTGTAAACTTACTTTGTTTGAGGGAAAAATATATCAAATGCATAGTAGTTTACAAATTGGCCACAAACAATGGTATATGTATAACAACCGTAAACTATAATTAGTTGACATTATTAACTCATTTTTGGGTTTGTCAATGCATCTCCTTTTCTTTCCCTTTTTGTTTTTAATTTTTAACTAGGATAATAGGCATGTCCTTATAACATTAAAGGTTATTGTCATAAGGAACAAATAGTTGGATATTTGGTGCATCAAGTATGATGGAATTTGATCCCTTGATGTATGCATGTATTGTGGAAAATGCTCGTATTATCCAAATGGATTATCCTCCTGGTTTCTATTGTAGGGATTTTTGTGTAGTGCCCAACACATTAAATAAAACAATTCTTAAAAATGGGGTGCGTGAAAGTCACAATGGAGGGGATTAAATTGGAATAGGTGAATTTAAAATTTATGGTGGAAGACAATGATCTATGGTAGGTAGTAGCATGTGGGAGTATCCCTGGAAAAGCACATGGGTGTTTGAAATAACCTTTCGGGCTTGTCACTTATCTACAAAATACAAGCGCTTCAATTGAGATTCAGACGCATTTAACACACTAAAACCAAGTTAACATTGTAAATTTAGTATTATTTGGATAGTTACATCAATGAAAGTTTAGAAGACATGGGTTCCACACTATTTTCCTTACGTATCAAATGAGTCTCCATCCTAATCAAAGGTTATAGTTCCCCATGCACTCCCAGATTTTCTTGTGACAAAGGCTATGAACATCTTGTAAGGAAGATTTACATTCTTCAAATGAAAAAATAAATATTTTTAGTTACACGGAATACCACATTGTAGGGACGCACACATTTCTTGAGTTGGGTATGTATTTGTACTGAAGCAGGTTTGATGGTTTCGATTGAAATGAATTGTTGTCTACTATTATTTTGTTTGTTGTGTGCTGAGATAGAAGACCGAGGATATGAAGGAGATTCATTCATCTAGTCATTATTTACTTGAAAATAGGCTCATATGTGGAAAAAAACATACCGGGGATAGAGAGGACTCATGGGGATGCATTTCTTCCCAACACAACATAGTCCCAACCTCATTTTAGTCAAACAATGTTTTGTGAAATCGCCCTGTCAAATATCACAAATTAATTCCCATCGAAGTGTTTCTTTGCTCCTATAACATCTCTATGCATACCATCTCGCATATTCATTTGAATACCTCTAGTAATAAAACCTAGGTGTTGCAATTTGTAGTGGAGGGTTCTATATTTATTTGAGGTCCACACATTTGGGTTACTTTGATTATGGGGCTCACACTATGCTACCCCCACTCAACATTATTCAACTTTGCTTGATTTTCTACTTGGGGCGGGTTTTACATCTGAAGCTAAGCACCTTTTTGGCAGCTCACCCATTCATTGCAAGGTGGCTTGCAATCTTAGACCAACTCATGGTGTTGATGTTTTGCTTCGGATAGAGTTTCCTTCACATGGCTTGGGCATGTAGCTTTTAAAACTCGATGATATGGTTTATTTACTAGCTCAAGATGATTGTACCATGCAAAGCTCCACCCACTCATGAATACGAGATCTATCTTCAATATATATGTTTGATTCATCCCATGGTGTTGGTACTAGCTCGTTTTTGGGCTCAAAATGGATTTGTTTGCATTGACTAGCCATATTGGGATCTATCTCGGTGTGATGCTCATTTTGAGCTCGTTTGTTTGAGCTTAGTTACCATATTTATTATGCACTCTCACTACCTTACTACCCGAGATCATTTTGACGATTCAAGATATTTATGAAAAAGTTACGTGGAGTAGTTGTGAATGAAGATGAATAATCTTTCTGAATGCGTGCAACCATTTGACAAAATGCTAGCTATGATGTAGAAATGAGTCCCATAATTTTGACCGGCTTCATTCCTCTAGGCATGGTTCATCTCACCTTATCCTTCATAATTCTCGTACTTTAGTTTTACATTTGCAACTAAATAAATTTAAAACCTTGGAGTATCTCACATTCGATTATTTTATATAATTTTTTAAAAACAATAATATGAAATTTGGCACTTATGTAATCCAAAATAACACTTGGTAGCCAAGCATAAACTTAAACCCCTCCTTCAGACACAATCTAGAAAACTTTGTAACCAGACTATTAGTGTGAAACAACAAAAACCTCCTTATGATTTACATTACCGACTTGTAATTTGATCATCATTCGTGGTTGCGAATGCAACCTTATGCTCGTTAGATGTAGAGTATCAAAATTTGGTGCTTGTTCCCATTGGTATTGGCGAGAGCTAGATGATTCATTAACTAAAACAATCTTTCTATCTACCTTGTAAGTTAGAAAAAAAAACAATTTCCAGAGACTTGTGAAACAACACTATGAACCTCATACATGAGATGTCAAGTGTCGTATGTGTTCCTTGTTATGTCGATAGTCTTTTCAAGTATTAGCTCAACCTCCTTTGACTATTCTCACTCTCTATGCCACTTCTCTAGGAGCCCTATCACTTAGGTTTTCACTTTTAGGGATTTTTTAAAAGTGAAAAGTTGGCTTTCGCTTTGACTCGTCGTTTGAACCCCGAATAAAAAATGCTTATCTCACCTTAGGAAATATCTAGTATTTTTACTAGACAATTACTTGGAACTTTCGGTTTGAGAAAATCCCCTTTCGGTTAGTTTGGAAAAGAGGTTTTGTAGGCCTCTCGGTTGTAGTTTGATTAGGTCAAACTGGACCAATTACGACTAGTGGCTCCGGAAAACTGTCGCCGTTTGAAACCCATTTTCCAGTTCTCACTCCCATCGACTCTGATGAATTCTCCATAAATAGGGTAACTTGTAGGAGTTCTATTATTAGACATTTAACCATATAACATTAGATTTGGACATGGTTTTCTGAGCCCTCGAGATAAATTTTGATTGTTTTCAACTAGGCCAATTAAGACCAATGGAGTTGGAAAATAGATTGCCAATCATAAACTGTTCATCGCCCGAATTCACATTCGGTTCCTATGAGTTCCTTGTGTATAGGAGGATACATATAAATTTACCCATGGTGTGTTTTCTCATCAGATGAAAATGTTGAAAGTGGTTTCTTAGCCTTCAAGCCTTAATTGAATGTTTTTACAACTAGCAAGAAAATGTAAAAAGAAAGTTGTAGGACCTCCAGTGGGTAACCAAACCTTCATGGAAACTTGTTGACACTTGTAAATAACTGTTTGAAAATATATCATGTGACTTGTTGTGTGAAATTGAAATTTTGGAAAAATAGTGTTTTCTCTCTCTTCCCTATCTCTTTCTCTCTCCTTGGTTACGAAATAAGGTGAAATGAAATGAAATAAATATGTGTCTCTAACCTCCTCCTTTCGAATGAAAATTATTAATATTATGTAAATGGAAAACTGAAAATGTTAATTATGCTAGATCTAGGTGGATGTCATGCCAACGATTTATCACTAATTTCATGCTCACATGGTTTTGCAGGATGCAAGAAAGATGGTGAAATGGCGTGGTTGTAAATTCATTGGGTATTATTTGAAATTATGTATGCAAATGGAAATAATATATATGTATTTACTATTACAATTTTATAATGTGTATGAGTTGCAAGTGTTTAGGGATGTTGGGGAATATGTATCTAACCATGGGTGTTATTTCGATCCCAAAATTTGTATTGTAAAAGTTGAATATATATGTTAAATGAAATTGAATTTTAATACCTTGTAGTGCACTTACAAGTGTGCAATTGTTGATTATAATTGGTGTTGTGTTCCTTACCTTAAAAATGTAATAAAGAATTCTAAATATAACATCAACCCTAGTATAAGATTCATGCATAACTTGTCTTCATGTGTGATCCTTCTTAGCATAGAAGAAATTGAAACCGTAGAATGAACTTAAACTTTTGCACTCGATGACACCTTCTAGTTTAAGTAAATAAGAACCCAATTTTGAGTTGTCGTCATAGCCGGTATGTTTAGCAACATCGTGGTGAACTCGAAGGTTAGGAACAACATGGACAAACTTTATCTAGAGTAAGTAGAACTAACATTTCTTCTAGTATCCTAGTGGACTACCAAGTCTTATGAAGTTAGATCTAGAAATTAACTTCATCTTTGAATGAATTCCTATGAGATCCAGATGACACAAATGGAGCTAGTGAAATAGTTGTCTTTGTGACTTAAACTCTTGTTAATGATCTCTTTAGTTCCTTGCAGATAAATGTGTTACCTTGGATACTAACAACATAACACCTTGGTCTTTCATGCAGGTTGTTTAGCATAAATATGTACTCTCACCTTAAACTCATGTATAATTGGGGAGTAGATTTTTAGGTGCAATTGAAATTAAACAAAACCTTAGCTAATTAAGGGGTTAACTTGTGGGTAGAAAATGGTAAGTAACTCCTTACAAACGAAATTGATTTGAAATATGTTGACTTTAGAGAACCCAAGAAACTAGAAATTTGGTCCCGTAATCCCTTGTTATGCCTTTTTATGACATTAAGAATAAAATAAATTTCACATGCGAAATCGTGAAATGCAGAAACCTAGGATCTTACCTTGAACACAAATCACTTGTGGTTCATGTGTAGTTTATAATGCTTCTAATCATGTACTTATTCAATATGTTAGAAAAGTACTTTTGTAACTCTTTTGTTATAAAATGATGCCAATAATGAGACCATAGTGCAATGTAAGAGTAAAACATATAAGAGTAAAACAAGATTTGAGGTTAGGAATAATGTCACTCTTGGAGTCCTTATAACTCAATTAGACATTTTCTTGTGTTAAAAAAAATATGAATTGCCTTGGTGAGATCAACTTTGAGAAAAAAAAGATATTTATAAATCTAAATAAAATTTCTTGACTTGGAAATGTTGAATGGATTCAACAATTTATCGAACTATATTAACTACGATAGGGAAATAAGGATACCATGATCGAAGAATGTTCATGGAAAAATGTATCTTGAATCTAAATCTCCCTTAAATCCTAAGATTTCTTTCTTGATATCACATCATATTCACCTATGTAGTTAGGGTAAAATTTAAACATTAAATAAATGTTTGAGAAAACATAAGCTTAACATAAGAACAAGAGACTTAGGAATTTTGTATGCAATTTGAAATATGGAAAATACTTATGTAAACTATGGAGATCATCGTAAGGGATAAAGAGTCAACTTAAATGGTCGAATTGTAAGTTGAATGTGAAATGAATTTAAGAATCTGTAGGTAGAAAATGGATAAAATTATCCTTGTATAAAAATGTTGTTGGAATGTTAATCGTAACTATGATATAATCATGGTAATGATGTGTCGTGGGTTTGCCAATCCTTGGGTCCCTTTTTCTTGTGGTGGGGTCATTTCTAGTATTCATTCATTGGGGAAAGTGTGGCATTGAAATGTATATGGTGTTGTCGAGTGTTTGTGTGAGTCAATGACTTATGTAAGTGTCTTGTGCATTGTTGATTTTCACTTCTTGGAGCCCTTAGGGTGTTGTGTAGTGAGCAATCTAAGTAAAAAAAATATTCTACTTTTTTCATTGTTGTATTTGTGGGTGTAAAATGTGGTCGTCACATTTTGATAGAGGTTAAGGTGGCAACATCATCGAAAATGACAAGGACTTAATTGCTTCCATGTACCTTATGAAGCCAAAAAGTGTTTTTGCAATCGTTCATGTTTTCTAGCTTCTACCACCATGTGCACAAGGAATATTTTTCACTAAGAATTTTTCTCTTAACAACATAGGAAATCATATGGAGTTTCAGTCTAAAACTTTTGATCTAGCGAGATAGAATCTACCTATCTCTCATTTGAGAAACTATTAGAGGGAATCAATTAATTATGCTTGTTCTCGCATAGCCTATTTTCATGCAATTATTTGAGCTTTAAACTAAAAGGGGGCTACAAAGTGCTACTAAAAGAAAGTATTACGTTGGGATTCAAACATGGAACCATTTGGATTTCCCCACCATATTCCCATGTTGCAAAGCATTGACATTATCTCATTGAATGTAGGAAACATGTGTCCAATGTGGTCAATTCACCTTTTCGAGCATGGTACCAACCGTGCAAAAATGCAATTGCGAAATGTTTTACAAAATGGATTGAAAATACATGAACTAAATATGCTCATTTTACCATGGATTACAGGGCATGTTTTTTCAACTCCTCACGCAGTTTCATAATATTCTTCATCTAGGATCAAAGGTTGGAGCATAGTCAACAAAGAATTGCAATAATAAAATACAAGCAATATTTTTAGCTATTATCAATGAAGGCGACTAGAAAAAATGCTAGCAAAGATACAATTTTTGGTTTCTCATCCTGGATTGGGGTTTGCCATGAGAAATAACCATCAACTAATATTAAAAATAAATCTACTCTTATATTCTATTCAAGTTTTTGAAAATGCTTCATAAATTGAATAATTACTACTACACTCGTATTAACATAATAAATGCATTCTATAAAACCATATTTACATAACCCATTTGAAAGGGCCTCTTATTTCATATTTTTGAAGACCACCTTGGAGATCACAACAAAACATCAAAGTTACATCAATCTCTAAACCATAACATTTAGTTTTGAGACTACAAACAACCTACATGCATCAATATGCCATTTTGTAACAACTAAATTACACAAAGAAATATCATAGACAAGTGTTCTAGGTCCTATTAAGGATTTCACTTCTAAAAGATGTTCGATACATATCTTCCATAGATTCATCGGTGGGTAACTATGAGAGTTTGATGCTTCTTCATAGTATTTCTATTTTGTTTATGTGTGGGAAACTTAACTTCAAACTAAATTTTTTTCATTCCCCAAGAAAACAATAAGTAGAAGGATCCCTTAACTATTTTGTAGATACGATCATCGCAAGTTGAATTCAAAACCAAGATCCTAGAACATAGAAAAATATTGAGCCAAAGGTGAGATCATTCTAGTCCGTACAAATGTAAAATTTATCCATACAATACAAAGTCATCCATTTGACATTTTATAGAATAGGAGACTTTCATCCTCTCAAATTCAAGATCTTATATATACAAGATGGTTCAATGAAACTCTGCTTAAGCTTCATATAAACTCTCATATTACTCTTATCCCATCCTATTCATAAATTGGTGTCGTATCTTTTAACCATAACTCGTAGTTATTTTATTTAGCTCATTTAAGCGTGTGTATTTTTTATATTTATCATGACATAATTTAGGATCTGTGTAAATATGATATTTTTATTCATAATTCATCTTTACACAATGTGATCAAATCATAAATTATACTAAACCCAAAATTTGACATTATAGATCCAAAGTAAATGTTTTATCTCTAAATAGAGTGTTTTTTATTCTACATTATTATGAATCCTGCTAAGAGTTTGTATGCCATACGATATTTATCACTAATTCTAAAGGTCAATGGATATAAGTGCATATTAATGAGGAAAAATATCTGAATACTTCAAATATTTATCTTTCGTATCAGTAGATAGTATTTGAAAAGAATCACAAGCACTTTGTAGGATGTTTGAATACAACTGAAACACTATACACGGTTTTACCTTTCACATCCCAATTCCGCTTGGTGGAATAAACATATGTAAATCAATGGGCTGCCCTTTCCCTGTATTCCTATGGAAAACTTGGAAGTTTAATATAATTTTTGATAAATTAGAAAAATTATAATTTTTAACGAATAATATAATTTTGGTTGAAAACCAAGTGCTTCATCAAAGAATCCTACATCAAATTGGAGATTGTTGAGGTTCATCAAAGTTCCAACATAAGCATTGGAGTCTTTTAAATGGTCTTTTGCACTTGTACATACCTTGACAAGAACACTATAACTAAAATGTTGCAATTAGTGAATAATTCATTGCTTGATATGATGTGTATTCTTGTTGAACGTAACTTTAGGAAGGACTAAAGATGCTGTAACAGAAAACTAGTTAGACCACTCTTCACTCAAATGTTTCTTAAGAGTGTAGACACTAAAATCTGCAAAAAAACATCATTACACCATGTATTTGATAAAATAAAGTTTTATTCCTTAATTTATGCTTTACGTATTTGATAATTGTTCATGTTAAGCTTTTTTACCAACATTTAACCAGCCGTTAAATTGAAACCCAAGTTGAGATTTCTTTATATAATTTTCAACCTTTTCCAATAAAAACAAATAACCGGTTTTGGTTTTAAATCCAGAAGAAAGACAGCGAAATTTTAGAAACGCTTCGTAGTGCTCAAAAATGACTTTCCTCTATTCTTATAAAAAAATATGATGTACAAATAATACAGAGAGAAACTCTTTAAATGAATGAAGTGAATGTGCGAAAATATGAATTCACTAACGATACAATTAATTACGAAATACATCCACATAAAAGATGAGATCGCAATAGGTAACTAGACAAGGAAAGCAGAGCCTCCGAGCAATATTGCTGCTCCAATAATACCCATCTTCTGTGCGTCCCTCACAAAAGGCCCTGATGATCCAGAATCTTGCGTAGATGGGCCTGGTGTTTCAGCACTGGGAACACCTGATGAGGGCGTGGGTGCAGCTTCTTGTTGCGAAGGAGAGGTGGCCGATGAAGAAGGTGGCGTAGCAGCAACAACTGGAGCGGGTGAGAGCGGCGTTGGCGATGCAGCCGGGGATTGAACCGGTGACGCCGTGGGACTGGGCGTTGGCACAGGAGAACCTGCGGGAGCCTGCGCAATACAACACTCCATCAAACCCAGCACCAAAATAATCGACACAACTGTACTGAATCTGCCCATATTCTCTTAATAATGTATATTGCAAAAGTTGGGGCGGTGTTTGTCCTGAGAAATCGTGAAATAAGAAGGCAGATGAATTGTATTTGAGATGAATTGGTGTACAGGGTTTAAAGAAAGGAGAGTGAGGAGGTGATTATATACAGAGAACAATGTCGGTTTTGAACATGTTTCCGCGTGAAAGAAAGCTGTTGTAACACGGTAAGTGTGTTGGACATTTACTCGGTTATAGAAAAACCCCGGAAACTTCAGTTCCAAAATTTGTTGCAAGTTATGGTTAAATAACAGCTAACCCACCGCCACATCACGAGCCTGTGTCAACACTGCCAGGTAGCCGACTATATTTCATTTGACGGCGAGTGCAAGAAAAGCCCGTGGAATCGGTCGGTAGGGGTAGGCGATTGTTGAAAATAAATTTAGTCCCTCCATCTAGAAGTTACGTTTCCTTACGCTTCTAAGTGAGATCGACTCTTCGTACTCTGACACATGCCAGTCATATCAACGGTTGTGCTTTGGTTTTCATATAGAAGTGTTAATTAAAAACATCTCCACCGTTTGAGTGGAATGCTTGTAATTTCCGTCTGTTGAGGTGGAATAGCAGCACTCCTTTTTCACCACTCGATTCATTATTCTCGAGCTGCACTCCAAATCTAGAAAATCTTGCATGGTGTTGTGGGTCTTTTTCATTGCCTCTCGTCTTTTATTTGATTTCCAACTGTTTGACATCCAACTGTTTGACAAAATACCTCAACTGTTCGTGGGGTCTCACAGGTCGAGAACAGTGTAGGAGCATCTTTTCTCACATGTTTGGAACATAAACAATGCAGCAACAGGTACAATAATAGGATTGGATTAGTAACAGGAACACACACTTTGCATGTCAACTGTTTCACAAAATTTCTCAAGTAATTTACAATGACAAAACCTTCAACAAAAGGGTAGATATGAGTAATTAACTTGAATGCATCTCCACATAACATGACCAGCTCTCACATTGACAGAGTAGCAATCCTTGAGGAGCAATTGCAGGCTCTCAAACAACAATTGTTGGAATTATCTTCAGTGGTCATGGAACAAAATAAATTGATTACTACACAGTCTGGGCATATCAGCACTCTGGAATCCTCCTTGGTAGAATTGAAATCCTCTTCTACCTTAAACACCATTAGCAACAACAATCGGAAGAGTTTGCCCTTCTTCGTGCTGAACTTGTGGTTAATAGAGAAGAACAAAAGGATTTAGCTACCAAAGTGGAATCTATAAATCCAAACGAATGGGTTCAGGTTGTCAAAAACAATAAGAAACCACCTCCATTGGTTGAAGTTGTAATTCAAGCAAAGTTTGAAGAAGATAGACAAAGACAAGCCAAAGCCCTTAATGTGAGTCAAAGGATTAACCAACCAAGAAAATGCCATCCAAACAAGCGTCAACTTCATTACTAATGATTTAGGACTGCCTACTATATCACCAGATAGAGCTTGGTTCAATCAAGATGACTCTTTAGTTATTCACTTTCGCACATCACAAGATAGATTGGAGGCACTTAGATCAAAGAAAAAATTGTTTGATCGTGTTGACAAAATTTATCTAGATGAGGATTTAACTAAGATGCAACAGGAAGAGGTAAAAGAAAGTAGGAAGAAAGTTATTGATGCCAGAAAGCAAGGGAAATGGGTGTAATCCATAATGGAAGGGCTTGGATCAAGGATTCTCCTCCTGATTGGTGGACTAAACCTTGGCCTATTTCTACATGATGCCAGAGCTCAAACATGGTCTACAACCTCAATTACAATTGCAGTTTGGAATTGTGGAGGTTCTATCTTTTTGCCCCAGGGTCTTCTGAAGATGTGATTCTTAACTCAGATGTCATTTTTCTCATGGAAACTCATGAAACCAAGGAGAAACCTCTACCCTCATATGCAAGATACTCATGGATTAGTGTTCATAGACCACAACTTCGACATGGCACAAAAGGTCTGGTGGAGTTGCTTGCCTTTATAGAGATCATCTCCATTCCTCTATTCAATTTGAAGGATCTGATGAATTTGCTATGGATATCACTTACAAGAAGACCTCCTTTGCAGAATCTGTATATTGTTGCTGTTACTTCCCCCCACAATATTCAAATTATGCTCCAGCTCTTGATGGTGAATCTCCCTTTGTAGACTTACAACTGGAAATAACAAAATACTCTGCTTTTGGTGAGGTTCTTCTTCTTGGTGACTTCGATTCCCGGATTGGCCACCTTCAGTGTGCTAATCATGATCTTCACAATGACCCATTGATGATTTATGAAGTGGATCAACATGAATCAAGGCTTCAACGTTATTCTGTAGACTCTACGGTGAATGCTTATGGACAACACCTAATCAAATTGGGTGAATCTCATGATCTTGTTATCTTGAATGGTACAGAACACTTCCCTAATTCCAAAGGCTTTACTTGTTTCCCTTATTCTGGTGGAGCTAGTGTTGTAGACTATGTTATATCCTACAAATCTTTTTCTTTGAGTATATATGATCTCCAGATTTTGACTTCTCCCCCACCTCTCACTGATCATGCCATTCTCTCTTTTCGTACACCTCTTGCCACACCTATTGCAACATCCTCCCATGTACTCTCACAAAAACGTACTACTATCCATTTTGACCATGCATATGATGAGAGTTACACTAATATCCTCAAAACCGACCTCATGAACATTTATGATATCTTAGACCCAGTTGAGAGGGATACTAGACTATCACAGGGAATTATGGATGTTGCATTTAAGGCTTTCCCCCGCTCCAATCATACTTCCGACTCCATACCCATGGTCATTTCCTAGAAATTATTGGTATGATGTGGATTGTAAAAATGTTCACAAGTTAACTAAACATATTATGACCGAAACTCCCTCTAAAGCCAAGTTGGCCCAAAAGCTTTATAGAATCATTCTTAGAAGGAAAAAACGACAATACTTGTATGATAAACAAAGAGATACCATATACCAAATTTGGTTTAATCCCAAGTCTTTCTGGAGATCATTTTTACCCAAAAATCTACTTGTGCCATTACCAACCCACATACCTGGTTTACCTATGCTACCTCTCTCTATGATGCTCCCAATCAGCCCTCCATTCATTTGAATCCTAGACCGCCCAAGTGTCATTTCTTCACCGATAAGATGGTCCTTAAAGCCATCTATAAACTCAATTCCAATAAAGCCCAAGATGTGGAAAATTTAAAAGTTGAATTCTTCCATCATAGTCCAATTGTTCTTGCTGTCCATATTTCCAATCTTTTTAATTTTATTGTTCCTCATGGTCTTCCTCCCTCTTGGACTTCCCATATTATACATCCCATCTTCAAATATGGAGATTCTCTTAAACCAAAGAACTACCATACCATCATGATTGGGCATACTTTGGCTAAGATTTTTTCTACAGTACTTGATGATTATATCTCACAATGGGCAGAAAAGAAACGGATCAGGGAAAAAGGTCAAGTAGGTTTTAGGAGGAATCACCAAACTAATGATCACATATTCACTTTGGTTTCCATTATAGAGGAAGCAAAGGCTAAAAAATAGAAGGTATATTGTTGTTTTGTGGACTTCCGTAAGGCATTTGATACAGTACCAAGACATCTTTTGATTCAGAGGCTAAAAGATTTGGGTCTTCCTGACATGGTAATTTCTCTTGTCATGACTTTATATGAGAAATGTTTTGGGCATATCCGTACCAAATTGGGCACTACTAATGACATTCATAGTAACATAGGTGTGAAACAAGGTTGTCCACTATCGCCTACACTTTTTGGGCTCTATATTGATGAATTAGAGGATCTTATCTCCATAGACATAGGTACCATGAATGGTTGTAGCCTCCTTGGGATCTACATTGCTATTTTATTGTTTGTAGACGACATTATTTTGCTTTCTCACACAATTACAGGTCTTCAAAATCAGCTTGATGCATTGAGCGATTTTTGTGATAAGAAAGGCTTGGAAGTAAATCTTGCAAAGACAAAACTCATGGCATTTAATACAACCAAGAAAGTAGCATCTACAATGAATTTTTTGTACAAAGGAAAACAAGTTGAGGTGGTGTACTCTTACACCTACTTGGGTGTGGTTTTCTCTAGTCCACCTTTTAGCTTTGTTCCGGAAATAGAAGCAAGACTGAGAAAAGGGTATGCAACATTGATGGTCTTGGAAAGACAATGTTTTCAGCTCCAATTTCAAGATATTCAGACGAAGATTCGAATTTTTCATACATTGGTTACACCAACACTTTTATATGGATGTGATGTTTGGGGTCCATATTTGAGACAAAATGATTTCAATCGTATGGAAAGAGTTTTCATTTCCATGTTATCAAAGAATATTTGAGTTATTCTTGTTGAGTTTGGGGTATGTCCTCTCTTTATCTCTTTGATTTTCAATGTTATCACTATGTTGCATAGGCTTCGATGCATGGCAGATTCATTTTCTGGCCAAAACAGGTATCCATATTTGGCACTTCAATCTTTTGTACAACTTGCCAAAAAGGGTTGCAAATCTTGTTGGTATGCAAGAATTACTACTCTCCTTCAAAAGCTAGATATTGATATTGATAGGCTCCCTCCTCTTGGGTTTTCTATTAATGCTCCTCAACTCACTAAACAAGAAGTTAACAGGGGTATACGAGAGGAGCTCACTAAGTCTTATTTGAAAGTTACATGGTTTTCTCCAAAAGAGCCTTTGAAACCAAAGCTTCTTCACTATTTTCAATTTTATTCCTGCTTCCATGAAGATCAAAACAAAATTCTAGAATACATGAAGATATTTCTTCCTTCATGCTTAAAGATCCCTTTAGCTCAATTTTGCATTTTCTCTCACCCTCTTCGGATGGAATCTAATCATAGCCTTCCACAACATGAGCAGATTTGTCAGTTGTGTTTTCTAGAACCTGAAAGTGAAGAGCATTTTATATTCAAGTGTCCCATCTATTATGAAATTTGTGGAAGATATCATTGTCTTTTCAGATATTCCAATGGATCTTTAAGGAGTCTCATTCGATATGAAGATCAAAAATACTTAGCTTTATTTATTCATGAAATACTTCAAATTCGGGAAAGAACACTCAAATTGCAGTCCTCAAATACAAATGAGTACAGAAATATCAGTTCTTACTTTCACATTACTGATTTCAGGAATCTTAAGAGATCTCATATATGAGACAACTTGGTCCAGATGTGTTAGACAACGCACTTTCTATTGGTTTCATGATCTGCAACCTTCTAGCGGTTGATTTGTTGTTTCCTTTTCTATTTCTGGAGATGTTTTGGCACTCCCGTTATGATTTGGTTCTTGGTTTGTATTTTTCTGTCCCATAGGCCATTCTTGGCCTTCTGTGGACATTAATATCTAAATTAAATTAAATTAAATTAAATTGTGAAGATCGACCCTTGCAACCAATAGACCGGTTTAACCACGTCGTACTACAAATTGACCCAAATGACTTGAAACTTGACCAACCCGAGTGTAACTTCCGTCCTGCGGTCAACCTTCACCTTTTAAGAATGAAATACATTACATAATATTATGTTATGTAAAAGGTAATTTTATTTTTTATTTTTAATGCCAAATGTAGTGCAATTAATAGTAAGTAACAAAAATTAGTTTTTGTTGGGCAGTTCAAAGTTCTAACCAACGCCGATGGTTAATCCTTGACCTGCTAGATGGGTAAGTCATTTTAAATAGCCCTTCTATTATAATATTATAACTATTTTAAATCAGTTTTTAAAGTTATATATCCCAAATATACAAAATTTATATTATTATGATTATATTTTTAATAAAATATCTATTATTTAATAAATATTACTTCAAAAATGTGACTATTCTTAATATTGTTATTATTTTTGTATTGTTTAATACAGATATATCATAGTAATTTTGACGATTTCAGCCCAAATGACTGCCAAACGAGCGCGACCAAAACAACAATTTGCATTAGTTACTATTCACGTCACCAAGAACAGGTAGCTGATTTCAAAAATTGTAAAATACTTTTAAAACGCCAAAAAGTCAGTTCTATGCGTCAAATCTCATCTCTGGTTCAAACTATGCAAACTTGTCTGATGAATAAGCCCATCCTACATATAGAGCCGCAACTGAAAAAGCTCCTATGCATGTAGAATCACCCAAAGAAAAAACATTCACTGGTTTTACACGCAACTGAAAAAAGCTCCCTCGCATGAGCCACCGAAAGATAAAAGATGTTACTTGCACTATCTATCGGCTCATAATTTGATCGTTGTTGGTTTGACACACACCTGGAAAGCATAAAAGAGGCTCGTTTTCTATGTACACAAAATTTGTTCGTAGTTGGTTTGACACGTAACTGGAAAGCGTAAAAGTGGCCAGCTTGCTCCCACACAGAATTTGTTCATTGTTGGTTTGACTTGCAGCTGGAGAGTTCCTCTGCAGGTGGAGCCCAACCACTTACAAGGTAAAAGAACGTTGTTTGCGATCAACACAGGATATCTTGCATACATGTAAATTACTCTGACCCAAGTACATCGAGTTGATGCCTTAGGCAATAAATGTTTGGCTCAGACGACACTTCTGCTACTAGACTTGTAATGAAGGGCTTCGTCCAATATGCTAAATCACCATCTGTCAATATATGTAACGTGAACGTTTAGCTAATACCAGTATAGGTGGCAAAGGAAATCAGTAACGTATTGTAGTTGATACAATAATATGCATCCCCATTTTTATTGCATGTACTGTGTGGCCATTGTCGTCTTATATAATTTTCAGTGCCCATAGGAATGGATCATCAAGATTGAATATTATATTTGACTAAATTGGGAGAAGGTACAACCGGATATTAGGAGTGCATTTTTATGCTTCCAAAAACCATAAATTGTTATAAAATCATTACATACTCGTAGTCTTTATCAATAGATATCTTTGTTTAACCTTAATATATCATAACATGTGTTCAAAATCATCTCTAAAATGTGTGGATATTGTTTCCACACATTTTTATTGTTAAGTCAACTTTATAAGGCCATGTCCATGTTGGGGACATTAATCACGTTCGGATTGTAGAATTACATATCGTTTTTATATTGTTTAGCTTGTCAAAGATGATTACGGTAGAAACCCACAACCATTCCAATACGTTTTTGTGGCACTTGTGATCTCGTCTGTCAACTCCTTAGCTCATAAAGAATGACCTCGAATCGATCTCCACCATGGATGTGCATGTTTTCAATTGATGAAGAAATATGATTCATGAAAATACCCCAAGACGGTTATGACGACATTCTTCATTGTTTTCCCCCAAATAAACGTTGGTAATTTCCTTCCTTTTAATGAACACCATGGACAAAATCTCCTCCACCGCAAAAATCTTCTCCTTGCCCTTGAATTGAAATTTCATCATTGGCTTCTATTTGGGGCTAAAGACAACCTTGAAAGGCGAGCTTCATGGTGCTCGCACATAAGGATAAAAAAACATCATAAAATGGGTCATTTGGCATCAAACAACGCTTTAGTTGGGATCATGGTTACCTAGCTTTTGGTGACATCGACAAGTGAGCAACTCATTATCGGTGAAGGCCACGTAAGATGGCATCGTTTGGTTTCCCTAGTCATTTGCAATAATCTCAACGTGTTCATGTTGTCACACACCTACAAAGTTGTATGAAGTCCCCGTGTCTATTCTCACAAGCTTTCCTTTACCCTTTGTCCTCATATATACACTCTCAATTGAATTTCAAATTTCAACATAAACATATAATTTTGCACGATAAACTACAAAAAATTGCTTTCTTGAATGAATTCCATATTGATTTTAACCTTGCCATTCAGAAGAATTTATAGGGAGAGCTATGTAACGAAAACATTCTGGAAACCAGTAGATGATTCTGGTGAGTGAAGGTTCGGGAAGACAAAACGATTTCCTGTTGGAACATACCATTTTAGATTTGAGTTTAATTAATTATTCAGATGTTAAATGTTATGTTTAAAGAATTCAAAAGTTTCAAGAAGTACTGCTTTTTCTTGGAGTTTTTCATTTCATTCTATCACTAAACATAAATATGTGGTGCTATGATGAATAGACATTCAACATGTAAGAGATGCCCAAATTATTATTTCCCTTAATTATAAATTAGTTGTCAGCAAGATTATCATTTATTTACTTTCATTTTATAAAATGAAATTATTATGCCAAATGTGTTTGCATAGGTAGAAACACGGAGCACATTTTGACAAAGTGTGTTAGTCAAGTCTATCTAATCACATCCATCTACATCCTAACTAGTATCAATGACCTCAAATTGATCTCTGCCATCCATGTGCATGGTTTTAATTGATGGAGAAATGAAATCCTTGATTTCCTCACACAATGTCATGTTTTTGGCCTAGCGATCTTGATATAAGAAGACGTGTAAGTCTTGGAAATAACGTTGTTATTTGATTGAGAAACCCCTCCAAAACAATGTCCCCATCGTTTCTTTCGATTCCCCTACAAAAAATTATTTCATTCTCACCATTAACTTAGGGCGTTTATCTTGCAACACATTTTTTATTTTTGATTTAGTGGACACATATTGCTCAATACTTATTTAATCATATTTGACCCAAAAATATTCTCTCCTTATTTTCTCCTCGGTACAAAATATATTTTAGTAAGCCATCCATACATGTCAAAATATCTTCTAAGATTTTTCACCTCTCAACATTTTTTAATTGAACTAAACCGATCTATCAAATTTAGTATATTAAATTCCATATTAAAAAGTGTTTTATTTCCCACCTTTTTATTTCTGATTTTTTGTTCATGTCTTCACCTTATCTAGCAAATTAAATTTCATCCGCTCAAAAAACTTGACGCCATAAAAAAGTAAAATAACAAAATAGAAAATCTCAATCAATGGATAAAATCTTCCTTTCATTCCCCAAAGGGGTTCAATTATTGATGATTGTTCCTGCATCACTTTATTTTTTAGTAATTACTCAAGCTTGAAACTAAAAATAATGTTTAAAAATGCTACAAGAAGCACCCAGTGTGGTGGGGTTTCAAACTTGGCCCTTATTGAATTCTCACCAAATTTTTATTTTGGCCCCTTTAAGATCACATTTCACTCACATGAATAATGCACACGAGTTTGACATGAATAAGTGGAGCACAAATAACATATATTATTTGGGTAGGAACACTTTTCTCCATGGAATAAGTGTGGGACATGCGAGTATTTAATTCCCACCTATTAATTTCAAACATTCCTTTCATTTCTACATCTTACCTATCAAATTAAACATTGTCCAATCAAATTATTTAGCACCATAAAATTAAAAAAATAACAAGATTAATTGATGGATAGAATCTACCATTCACTAATATATTTGATGGATTGTGATTCAATAAAATATATCTATTTTAGTAAAATATGAAAGCAAAGGTTCTTATAATGATATATAATGAAATACGAGATGCTAGGAAATTTTTGATCAACTTATGAAAGAAAATGAAGGAGATATGGAACTTACCTTGATTTTGCTTATCTCGAAGTGTTTTTGAATTGGATGAACTGATGAAATAAAAACTCAAATTGTCGCAATCACGCTAAAACAAATATAGAGATTTCGGGAATGCTAGTACACGCAGCTGGCGGGCGAAAGGTGCACATGTGGGCGTCGTAGATCTCTGCGGGGGTACAGTGGAGTCTGCGAAAAGCATGAGAATCTATTTTTGACACTCTCACTAGGGTTTCACACTTACTCACCTTTATGTCACACTTAGATTACCAGTACCTATAAATGCAACACAAATGACCCCATGCAAAACCCTAAAAATGAAAGATGCAAAATGAGTGGTCGATTTGTCCTCATCTATCAACTAGTGAACTTATGACTGATCTTTGCAATACATATCAAATCCAATGTAGTTCTATGTGATTGTGTGTGCAATAGTTCTCCTAAGTTTCCCTCATGCCGATGATGCCAAGATAGTGGGAGGTAGCTAGATAGAATGAAAATGTGTGGATGGAAAAATTAACTTGCCCTTCCTATGCAATGTTTATGTAAAGTAATAATCCTAATATGTAGTCTCTATGATATGTAGATAGATAGATCTCGATAGAAATTACTTGCCATTTGTTAAAAAATGGATTTGTATGCATGTAAATGACATGTAATAGTTAGGGGAAAAATTCCCTTCTCAATAAAGGTAAGGTTGCCTTTATTGAAAACCAAAACTATATTTACATCTATACATTCAAAATTGTATGTGGGGGGTGTTTTGGGACATCAAATGGAAAGAAGTGTAAATGAGGGAAATAAAATTCAATGAATGAGTGAAAGAAATGGATGGAAGGATCGTACAATAGTTAGGTAAAAACAAAACCTAATATTGCATATAGAAGAAGCAGAAAAATGAATAAATAACTCAAATAAAATGAAGTTTGAATCAGCTAAACAAGAATAAATTAAAGGGAACACAAATCGGTAAGTAGATATCGAGCTCAATCACTATGAAAAGAACAAAAAATTAATAATGTTGACAATGAGATCTAAGATAGTATTTGCATGCAATATTTAAACACTAACATCTAATGAACATAAGAACATCAAATGATCAAAGAGATAGTGAATAGGACACAAAGTTCATATTTCATTAACTCTCAAAATGTCTTCACAAAAGAACACAAATTTTCTTTCTTGAAAAAAAGCTTGCAAAAAAAAGTATTCTTCTCCTCTCTAAAAGTCACCCTTTACAAATGATCCCTAACTTCCTTTATAACCCAAAAGTTGGTTACAAAAGTAGTTAGGGTTTGCATGAACATTAAATTAGGTCACCTTAAGTGACTGATTTTTCAAAAAACTTAAAAAGTAACTTGAAATTAGAAATCACTTAAGTGACAAAAATCCTGCTAAAAATGAGTTTACTAATAACATCACTTTAAAATATCATTTTAAAACATAAAACAAGACCAAGTGCCTTATCCATTAAAGTAGGGTTTGCCTATCTCAATCGTATGATAAATGGACTCTCTCACTTCGTTAGATGCCATAAAGTTATCTCTTCACCCATTGGTGAAATTAGGATCTTCCGCCTTTTCTAGTTGAAAATATCTTAACCTTTCCAATGTCTCAAGCATATTCTCTTCTTCAGGAGGTTCTCTTGGTTAAAGCACACCTTCGTAGAACACCTGCAATTCCAAAATCCTACCTGGCATATTATGCAGGTTGATCATTTTTTATTGAGCATCCTCAAACAAGTTCCTCAATTTGATATAATGTTCCATTGAAGTAGAGGAGAAGTTGATGGTAGGAATGTACATGTCCTTAAACAATTGTGAGAATTGTTCCTCAACATGTTCTGATGAATGCCTTTGATTATGCTCATCCATGAAATCACAAGGGATTTCAGCTATGAACTCATGAATCGAGGCGAGTGAAGTGAAGGATTCATTACATATGCTCTCAGTAATGAATCATGGAATATTCAAGAAGTGTCTTCCATGACTTGAGATGTAAACACCATAAAAAGTGTGTCCCTCAACATTCAAATTCAAGGATCCCTTAAATGGATAGAATTGTAGATTCCATGTTCGTCATCTCTTGCTAGACTAGGCAATATCTCATCTAGATTTGATATGCTAGAAGAAAAAGATTCCTTAAAAGAAAGGATTGGATCTAGGTATGCACTAATGTCTTCATGGAGCTTTACGGCCGCTTTGATTGTCTCTCTCCCAAAGATGAGAATTTCTAAAAGCTAAGATTTAGTGACATGGCCCAAAGTGTTTACCTCCTTTGACAGATTGAGATGTCGGGTGTAGCCGCAACATTAGGTTGTGTGCAATGAAAAGTTTTCAAAAGCTATGAAAATGGTGTCGAACCTCTAAACAAAACCCTAAATCTTAGGAACAAACGAATCAATAGACCATCATATTATATACAAGAAAGAGATACCTATTTTCATGTATATATAAATCTTGAAACAAACAATCAACTTCTAAATATGACTATATTAGTTTTCTACTCCATGAACGTTATCTATAAGTGAACCTATTAAATATCTAGGAATCAGTTTTTGTTTATTGATATTTCAAAGATTAAGAATGGAAGCTCACCATTAATGGCTTCTCCCATTTACCTAAAGCTTTGAAATGATTATCAAATAACAACTAAATAGCTCAAATAAACTATGAATGAATCTAAAATACCTAAGCATGACCTAAATCAGAAATGAGAGAGAGAGAGAGAGACTTCTTAAGAAAAGGTGGGAGAGGTATACCTCTATTTATAGTTTTTGGATTTGAGAAAAGAATGTTTTGGATCATGCATGTGGGAATAAAAAGGAGTTAAAAATTTGATTTTAGAAAAACATATTTAGAGGTGTGAACATGATTTTAGGAAGATAAGTGGCTATTTGGAAAGGTAAGATAATTTTTAGAAAGTCAATAAAAGTGTTAATTAACCTAAAAATGTTAATTAAAGGAAACAAGCTTACAAAAGATGGTTAGAGAGGGATTAACATGGTTTAGGAGGTTTAGAAGGGGTTAGAAATGGTATTTTACTAGCGTAGTGTAGTAAATTAACACGAGACTAGGATAGTTAGTATGATTTTAGTAATAAGATCATGTAGACCAAACTATAGGTGTCTATATTTTTCCTTCTTTGAAGCGATGTATGTAAAGTTACTTCAAAGAAAATAGACAAGCATAAACAAGTAGAAAATTTGAAGGGGTAGAATAAAAATTAGTTGGATGAAGGATGCCCCCTCGAGTTACAATGGGGTGATGGAGGAACTAGTTTTGACAATCGAAAAGAGAACAAAAGAAAGAAAATTGTGAAGAAAGGGGAGATAAAAGAGAAAATAATAAGAAAAAGGGATTTTGAGCTATCCACAAGGTATTGCTAGTAATCTTCATCATTGGTACTTATTAAGATATAAGCATGTGATGACAAACATAAAATGACATAAAATCCAAAATACAAACAACCGTACATTGCTAAAAATGGCCAACTCCATGCAACATACACGAGTAAAATGCAATACGGGAAGTAAAAACTCATCTAACAAGGAAATTAGTACAATCACACACACTCAAACCAATAATGTTTAAGGTAATTGCACAAATATTTTATTATCGAGCTCACGCAATCCCAAATGTTTTGATAAATGAAAATGGTAAAAATGATTCCCCAAGCAATTTGTATATGCAAGGGAAAGGATGCAAGACACTTAGATACGATGAAAAGAAGTGTACACAACGAATAAATACCAAGAAACTCATGCCTTAGAGTATTAACGAAGTAAGCAGAGTAGATTTTGTAAATGGTTGGAGATTCAGAGGATCCGTGAGTTGTTGTCTCAATACGTGTGGAAATTCCAACAAGATATGAAATGAACACCATACGAGACAAATTTCAGATGCAAGTGAGCTTGTTACCAATTTTAGTCCATTTTCAAGGGTTGTACGATTTTTTAGATTTTTGAATGATTTTATAATTTTTAATTTTTTTGATCAGTTAGAAGAATTTAAGAAATGGAAGATCTCCTAGAAGCACGTGAAAATGCTCCAGAGTGAGGAGAATAGGCATCGGGTAGCAATAACATGCCTCGGCGAGAAGAAAAATGGGCTAAAAATAATTATTTAAAAATAATCATGGTGATAGATAAAAATAGAAGAAAAAAAAGTGCTGGAAATATTTTTAAAAATGCCCCAGGATGAAGAAATAAGCGCTAGGTGGAAAATAGTGCCCCAAACAGTAGTGGAAAATTAATAAAAATAATTATTTAAAAAAAATCATTTTAGTGAAGAGAAGAAGTGTTAGAGTGATCACAATGCAGAGAAAACATGCCGTAAGGGCATCGTGATGACCTAATATAAACACCAGGGTGGGTAAATCAATCATGACCAGTTCATTTATAGCAGAGCTCTTGAAAAATTTTACCGCGAGCGAGTGTGAGAGCATTGGAGTGAGATGGTGAGACTTCTGAGGAGGAGGAGATGAGTAGATTGCATCGGGAGTATCTTTGGGATGTAGTGGATGGACCCTATGTGAGTGCCCTATCCTTATTTTGTTCTTTTAGTTTTTAATGACATTTTAACTTTGTTTTAGGCTATGTTAGGGTGAATTTGATGTATGCATTGCGCGCATGCATTAAAAAGACTAGTACACATAGGCGTACCTATCGAAATATGGGTACATGCACACGCATCCATTGAAGGATTCATATTCGTTAGGAGGGGGAAAATGGAGACACGCACATGTGCGCATCGACTATTAGGTGTAGGCATGGTACTAGGTGCATATACATCCTGCGTAGGTAGGGGAGGGCGTATGTGCGATATGGGCACGTAGGCATTGAAATGGAAACACATATGTGTTGGGCATGTATGTCTTGAAAGAGGCACGCATATGTTGGAGCAGTGCACGCATACACCAGGGAAAAGTACATAGCTTACCCTTTATAAAATTAGCCAAGTATAGATTAAAATAGACTAGATTGTTTTATAAGAACGTGTGAATTAGTAGGTTAGATGAATGAAAGAAGAATTTACTAGAAATTTAGATAGAAGTAGATAGAAATTTAACCCTAACGCATGTATCGTTTGCTTGTGCACAGTGGATACTACCCATCCTCCACACCGAGAGAGATATGGTCACCTGGCTACGATAGAGGCACAATTTGATGAGGATGATTGGAGGATATTGGATATCCTTCTATATGTTACGGGGCTAGCCTACGTGGCCAATATGCCACAAATCACTCTAGACTATGGCCTCCTAACAACCGTAGCCGAGTGGTGGCACAACAAGAGTCAATGCTTCGACTCCCCACTAGCGAGATCACCATTAACTTGGAGGACGTATGGCATATTATGTGGGTCCCAATCTAGGGTGAGTTGATTTAGTACACGAGTCACTAGCCTGATATTTATTAGTACATTCTAGAGTTATTTGGTATTCCAGCTATACCACACTACGAGATGATGTTAGATTATCGCGGTGTATAGAGAATCTTGAACTTGATAGGGTCATTTTATATTTGATGGCTTTTGTCAATGGAGTTTTACTCCCTAAAAACTTGGATCTTCATTTCGAGTCACCTCATTGGAGTGATACATGGTTTGATTGATGGTGAGACATATTGTTGGGGCCAGTGAATACTCGGCACATTTATAATACGACTTTACACTTGATCACATACTACTATTAGAAGATGGTAGGACCCACTAGATTGCTTCAGATTTGAGCAAGGGACCACATTGTTATTGGTCATCCCACAAGTGTATTGAAGGTTTGCACTCCGGAGGAGGCTTCTGCTATAGGATGGGTTCCGATTGGTGATGACGTGTGGCTGCATATGGGAGACACCTACCATTACCGCCGAGAGTTAGATGACCTAAAAGTAGGCCACGGTAGTATGGAGGCCATATAGACATTTTTAGTGGCCTCAGGATGGCCTAGAGTTGAGTATAGTGACCGAAGCATTTTATGTTGGGAAGCCACAACTATATGCAAGATTTCTACAGAGTTGATCACTGCTAGAGATAGTTTGGCATTACATAGGATGTACCGGGGCCAGATATGTGGTATGCTCACAGGGCCCAAGATTATTTTGACATGGGGCCATAGATTATCAGAGACAGAGCCTTGGTCAGCTATGTATAGGTTGTGCCAATTATGTGGGTACCTTTGAGACAGGTCACAGATCCGAGTTGTACACCATAGTATGCTCCATGGTACCACCCAAAATTAACTTGTCAATTGATAATTCAGAGAGCTGCTTATGATGCAGGAGTGAGAGAACCCCTAGTGGGGCCTCCTAGTAGTGGTGATGAGGGTGGAGGTGATGGTGGAGGTGACAGGGATAATGATGATGATGATGATGATCCTTTCGATGTCTAACATCATGATGGGGGTGGGGACATGGTCCTCCACTATAACAACCACATAGATAGGGGCTTAGGCCTAGGTAGAGACAGGTGCCTTAGGTTCCAGATATACATTTTCCTCTAATAGGCATTCTAGTGGGGATATATACTCCATTATAGTAGGTGTTTCCGTAGCAAGGTCTACCACCTCATGCTCTAGGTGGTGGTAGAGATGATGGATAGTTAGTTGCACTTTAGTAACAACTACGAGTGGTGATAGCCATTCATTTGTGGGTAGTATCTTAGAGATCGGTGAGGGCATAATTACAGTCGTGATAGTAGAGAGAAACCGGTGAGAACCTAGGTTGCTCGGGGAGGGGATGTAGGAGCATGGAAAAAATAGATTATGCAGCAAATAGCAGAGTGCATGGTGCTTAATTATGACCCTCCTACATTAGGTGTAGAAACATGCACGGGGTGTTAGTGTACAATGGGACCAAGCCTAGGTGTAGGTGCATGGTATTACCATTTAGAGAGATCATGTATGGGCCCTGGTCCACACCATTACATCGAGATAGAAATCGGCAGGCCGCCACTTTGAGATAGGCCCATGATGCTAATATGGGTAGACTGACATGGGAGCAAGATTCTGTTGTATAGGAAGCCACTTCTTTAGGGGATACAAATATTATTCATGACATTATGAGAGCCAGTGGTGAGGACTCATATTACAAGGCTGCTTACCATCGTGCAGCCCCAACAAGGGAGTGGATTACACTATTTGATTAGGTAGATGTGAGTAGGAAAGTTTCTAGATCAAGGAGGTCGTGGCAATCGATATAAAACCAATTTGGACAACAAGGTGTTACACCTAGAGCTGACCAATCACATTAGTTTCTGTTTCATCCTCTCGCTCTTTCATGGATACATGGAAAGGGCGAGAGTCATGGTTGAGTCTCTCTCTCTCTTTATACTAACATATGTATGTATACATGCCTCTTATGAAGGCTGATTTTTATCGATGTATGTACTTGATGTATCATTTTTTTATCATGCCTCTTGATGAAGGCTCGGTTTTGATTCATGCCCTTTAGATGGCATATTTTGTATCGATGATGTATATCTTATTTTGAGATAGATATTTACATATGTATATATGGACATTCGATGGTTTATATTGTCATGTTTTTATATGCTCTATGATGATGATTCACGTTTATAGATGTATGAGTGTATCATGGTGATGTATGATTCTCATTTCCTATGTATATTTCATGCTAGATAGTGATGTTGTACCACATGTTTTTATATTGATGATATATCTTCAGATAATATCATATGTTTTGGACACGAGATATTCTGGTAGATGTTAGCATTTGGGATGATATTAGATGATATTGGTGCGGGGGATAGATTTGTGATCATGTGCAACCCCTCTTTCCCCATTGATGATACGATATGTGATGATTAGCTTAGTATACATGTATGATGTAAAACTTAGTATTTTTGTATATATTATGTATTAGATGATGTTATATGTGATGAATGATAGATGATAGATGTGATAAAAAATAGATGTGTAGTAAACAAACACACAAGAAAAAGTTAACAAAACTAAACAAATATACACCTTCAAAACTACACAACAATATGCAACTAGAAATGAACTCATGCAAATTTTAACAACAAATTAAATTGGTATCCAATCTAAGTAAGTAAAATGAATCCTAATAGATGCATACAACAGACGATGAATACATATCAATATCTTACAAGTATGAAAGTTTTAAAAATGAACTCAATGTGGCACATAATTAAATCAAATAAGATTCAATTTAAGGTAAGCAAATGAACCATACTTTAAATGATACAATGTGAAAAGATATCTTGTTATCACCGAATCACAGCACCCTTATGTTTATACAAGTGCATATACTTGAACTCACGGTGTGATTGGATAACATGGGTACTATCTCCAAGTTGTGGGACTTGCTACTTGAGATAGACCTCTAGAGAAAACTAGTTCTTGCTCTTAAACTACCCTTACACAATCTACTCTAATGCAGGATAAGCTAACTATTCTAATCTAAATTTCCAAGGGACCAGGGAAAGAGAATGCATAAAATGAAAGCCTACACTAAAGTGGTGATACACCAGAAAAGGAGGGTGTGAGAGTAGTCTCCAAATGCGTGAAATATAGAAGCAAAGTACACACTAGAAGAGGTGATGACAGTTCTCCATAATCTAGCAAAATGCATTCACAACAATATTCCAAGCATACACAATGATAATGGATCCCTGCAAGAACATAATAATAGACACAATATTCTTGTAGAAAGATTAAAGGGGCAAGAAGAATGCAAGAAAACACAGCAGGGGAAGATACATCCACAAACTGATATTTTATTGCTTCATGATATGCACAGTTCAATCTATTACAAGATAAGGGCCTGGATCACCATGCAAGGAGTCCACTACAAGGGCCTACAGCACATTGGCTTCACAAAGCAATTTTGATAGAGCTTTGCTATCTGAAAACTCCCCCTTTACAATGAGCCCAACACTCCAATTTATAGAAAAATGAGAAGGGAAAGAGAAGGGAAAATGGAAATCCCGAAATCTGTCCTTCAACCACCTATAAGAGGCATTAAATGGAGTAAAATGATTATATATTACTTGCAAAAGGCTCCCCATACTGTCCCATGTGCTGCAGCAGAGAAAGAATGATGACCATGCCTCTTAATTGCACTCCTAACCACCAAATGAAACACTGTTATGAACCCAGCCATGTTTTCTGAAAAATCTCCATTGATCTCTCACCAAATCTGGAATTTCTTGATTGCTACAGATTAGGCTTGGAGCCATGATTCCAACGGTACCAATTTTGTGTGATTTCGTTGAGAAATGCAAAAGTTATGGCCTTCTGAGTGCGGGCAGCTATTTTGGGCCTAGTAGGCGTTTTCTGTCATTTGACGGGAATGAGCATTAACTGACTGGAGCCGAATATGTTTCTCTTAATTAAATATATCTAACCTCATTAAAAATAAGAAATCCAGTTTTTGTGGTGTAGAGGACGTCGTGCTCGTTCCAGAAAGTCCAATTTTATGAAAATCGGAGCTCGGAGTCAAAAGTTATGGCCGTTTGAAGTTCACGGGTCAAACGTTGACTTTTCTTCTTTGTTGTTGGCCGTTTCGGATTTTCCGTCTCTCGCGTCCCATGTGTACCTTTTTCCTGGATGTCCCAAATGAAAATCTCTTGCTTCGGCCGATTCGGGCGGTTCGCGTCCTCCGCGTACTTTTGGCCCGGATGTCCCAATCTGTCTCAGGGACAAATATCTCCAAAGCGCCCGAAATGGACCATTTTTCAGCTTTTTGGCGGTTCGCATCCGCGCATACCTTTATCCCAGCTGTCCCAAACTTGACACTTTTTTCACTCTCGGCCGGTTCACCTTTCGCGTCTCTCGCGTCCCGCGTGTACCTTTGGCCCGGATGTCCCAAACTGCACGATAACAAAACTTGGCAATTTTTCCCACTTTCGGCTATTTGCTTTTCACGCCCTACGCGTCCCGATGTCCCAACTGCTACGTGGACCGTCTGGTGGCTTTTCGGCCGATTCGTGATCTGATGTCCCAACTATCCCAAAGACTGCTGGACTAGGACTTAGCCGATTTTCTTTATTTTTCGGCCCCAAGCTTGGTTTTTTGCAATTTTTTCACCTTTTCTAACTTGTTGGGTTTTCTTCTTGGATGGGAGAGTTAGAAAGAAGCCGAGGGGACCCCAGAAACATGATTTTGGGCCTTGAATCAATCTACTTGCTTGGGACTGAATAATCTGATGCATGTTATCAAAAATTACCCAGGGGTAAATTTTGGATATGAATACTTACAACTAAAACTATACAAACCTTAAACCTAAAGTAATCTAATCACTAACTTATTTTTGTGGGACAACATTGATATATTTTATAATGTTTTTGGGTTATCTTGAAAGATAAATTTTCAAGGAGATTGTTCACATTGTTTTCGAGGTTTCCCTAAGATAATGTTACGAAGTTGGTGTAGATTCGTTCCTAAGGAGGGTTTATTGAATGTTTAGATTTTTGTGCATCCTTTTCTAAATGTTTTTGTATTTTCTAAGGTCATGTTTTGAAAGTAATGTACAAGGAAAAAGAAGTGTGGATGCCCCCAGCGTGATGTGGGAATATACAAAAGGCATAATTTCATGCGTATATGTTCAAGAAAGTGGAATATGAAGGTTCCCCCAATGTTAGATGGGAATATACAAAGGTAAATCCTTCACGTAGATATAAGAAAAAAATCCAAATCATGGCCTGACGAAGATAGACTCGGTAGGGTTCCTAGACCTAACAAGGGAAACTAATCCTAGATAGTGGTGAGAGTTACCCGTCCAGATGTAAGAGTATCTTGTGACCAACTAATCCTCCTTGAGCACCGAGAAATCGGTTTTCACCCAAAGACCTGCCCAATGCACCACAATTGTGTGGTTTTCACATGTGGATGACCTTCTTTTCTTCACTATTTTCTTGATTTTATGATTTTTTTGCTTGTTTTTTCCTTTGTTTTTATACTTTTAAGGTATTTTCTGATATCTACACAATGCTTAAGCATAAAACCTCTTGAGATTCATGGTGTTCATAGGTTCTAGATACTCTTCACCATTTGACTATGTTAGTTTCTAAGCTCCTTATCCATATTCAACAACCACCACATAAGGCCCTAACTAGTTAGCCTCAAATTTACCATTATTTTCTCTATCCATGACATGTGGTGTTCTTGATTTTATTTTAGCACAAGACATCCTACATAAAATTCATGATGAATGATCTCGCTTGTCAAAAACTCTTGATACTCTGTTATGGTAAACCTTTAGGTGATTAAGTGCTCTCATACATCTTTCATCCAACAGCTCTAGCTCTACTAGCCAAGAAACTATATAGTCTTCATCCTTATCAAGATAGTCTCGAAGTGATATTCTCAAGGAGGGAAGCTCCACTTCTAAGGGTATGATGGCTTCAGTTCCATAGACTAGTGAATATGAGGTTGCACCCATGGGAGTGCGGATGGAATTTTTATAGGTCTAAAGGGAAGGATGTATCTATAGATGCCAATTACATCCAGTCTTACTTACCATTTTCTCCTTGATCCGTACAAGATTTTTATTGGTAGCATCGGTTTTCCCATTACCTTGGGGGTAATAGGGGTATACCACTTGATTCTTATTTTAAAGCATTGACATAATGCTTTGACCATTTTATTCTTGAAGGATTTACCATTATCAGTGACAATAGCGGAAGGAATGCCATAACGATAAATAAGGTGATTCATAATGAACCTAGAGATTTACGAACCAAAGGACATAAGTAAGAGGGACAACCTTTACCCATTTAGTAAAATACTTGGTGACGGTGATAATGTGGGTATGACCATTTGATGAGGTGGGATGGAGCTTCCCTATGAGATCTAGGCCCCACCTAGAAAATGGCCAAGGTGTTGTGATAGGATACAAACCCCGTGTTGTTGCATGTATTAAGTTTCCATAATTTTGGTAGAGCCCACAATTCTTTACAAAATTACAACATTTTTCCGCCATGGTGGGGAAATATTAACCCACCCTTAAGAGATTCTTAGCTAATACTATATCGCTAGTGTGCGCTCCAAACATACCTCTGTACACTTATTTGAAAACGTGACGAATTCAATAACATCTAAAAACGAAGCATATTCCCGTCATATCCACGATGATTTAGGGTGCCTCCTAGGAGGGTGTAACGGGATATATGGCGGATAAGAGCTTTCTTTTCAGAATAGGTAAAGCTTAGGGGAAATGTGCCATCTTGAAGGTATCTAAATATAGTGTCATACCAAGAGGAGAAGGGACTAACAACTTCACATGCCAAACATGATTCTGGCATATCATATGCGAGTACTCGTAAATTTTCTACAAAGAATGACATTTTACTTGCCTAAGGTGGAATGCGTAATAGTGATCCAATAGTAGCCATGGAATTTTTGACCTATTGTGTGACCTTGGTTTTTGGTTAAAGATAATCTGTATAATATATTCCTTTAAAGTTTCAACCATTTTCTTGTATAGAATAATATTTTCATCTTTAACCATATACTCATCATTAATTTTTTTAATAATAAGTTAGGTGTCCCCAATGACTCATAACTGTATCGATATTCCAAGTGGTAGCCAACTTGAGGCCAAAAATGAGTGCTTTATATTATGCAATGTTATTATTGAATGGAAATAACAAACATAATTCCCTTAGAATGACCTCCCTATGGGAGTGATGAGTACGAATCTTATTGTCGATACGTGGAAGGTGAATGATCCATCAAAATGGAATTTCCACTACACAAACTCTTCAACATACATCATGGATGCATCGGGAAGATCCGAGAAACAAAGGTTCCATCCATTATAGAGGATCTTCTACTAACTAATCAGCCAATACCTTTCCTTTCAATGACTTCTGGTTAACAAATTCAATATCAAATTCACTTAGGAGAATGATCCAATTAGCCATTCGTCCTGTAAGGGAAGGTTTGGATAAAAGGTATTTGAGAGGGTCAACTTTGGATATTAGCTTGGTTTTATTGTTAAGGAGATAATGACTTAGTTTTAAAGTAAACGAAAATTGTTAGGTAAGCCTTTTCAATCTGTGGGTAATTTAGTTCATAGGCAATCAAGGTGTGACTAAGGTAATAAACTTCCCTTTCTTTATGGTCTAGGTTATATTGCACAAAAAGTGCACCAATAGAAAATTGGGTAGTTGAAATGTCTAATAGGAGAGGTTGACTGGGGTAGGTGGCATGCATACGAAAGGTTTGACAAGGTCTTATTTAAGTAGGAAAATTCCTTTCAATATTCGGTCCCGGTTGAATGCAACATCCTTCTTGAGTAGATGTGTAAATGGGTGGCACTTATCCGCAAGTTGTAAAATGAAACAATGAATTACCCGTATCTTTCCTTGTAAACTTATTAGTTATTTGAGATTTGTTAGTGGAGGAATTTTTGTGATAGTTGTAACCTTTATAAGATCCACCTCTATTCCTCTCTATGAAATGATGAAACCTAGGATCTTCCCTGAAAAAATGCAAAACACACACTTCTTAGGGTTTAAACGTACTTTGAAATCTTGGAGACATGGAAAAATACATCTCAACACTTCAAGGTGCTCTCCTCTACTTTTGGATTTTGCTAATATATCATGAACATAATCCTCCATGATTTCATTCATGATGTCATGGAAGATGATTGTCATCATGTGTTGATAGATGGCCCCGAAATTCTTGAGTCCGAAAGGCATGACCTTATAACAAAATTTCCCCAAGGGGTGATGAAAGTTGTCTTATGTTGATCTTCCTCTACAATTCTGATTTGGTTATAACTGAAAAACCATCCATTAAGGATAACATTTCATAACCAAAGTGGTAGAATTGAGAATCATATCAATATTAGGCAAGGGGAAGTCATCTTTGGGACATGATTTATTGATATCGTGAAATTTGGTGTAGATATTTATGTAAACTAACTTCTTCTGAACTAGGAATATGTTGGATATCCAATTTAAATATTCAATGGGTTTAATGAAATAAAAAACCAATAACTTTTCAAGTTCTTCTTTGACAAGTAGTGCAACTTTGGGGTGCATCTTTCTCAATTTATGCTTGATGGATTTGGCATTTGGGTGTACAACAAGGTTGTGCATGGCCAATTCTAGGTCTAAACTGGTTATATCTATGTATGACCACACAAATATAGTTTCTTACTCCCATAGTAATGCTATGAAAATATTTCAATCATGGGCCTAGAGTGAAGATCGCAACTTTATCATTCTAGGCTCCTCTTCTCAATCGATATTCGACGATCATTTCTTCAACAAGCATTTTAGAAGCATCTTCCATCTCGTGTAGGATCAAGGGGAAGAGTAAGATAAACCTCCTTAGGTGGCTCATCATTATCTTTGAATGGGTATACCATTTCTTCTATAGGTTCTTCATTTTGTTTATCTACTAGTGCCTCAAAAAGTTTGTCGCTATGAGACTTGTGTTTGTTCTTTCCACAAGGCTTCTCTGAAGCATTCTTACTCTTGCTTATGACCTTCCTATTCAAGCATCCACACATCTCTGCCTCTTCTCCAAAGTATGCACATGCATCCAGTTTGATGGAAAACCTTTCTTGTGATCCCCTATCAGAATAGAATCCTTGAGTCCCATCAACTCTAAAAATGCCTCATCATTCTCAAAGAATTTGATTGGCACATGAAATTGTTAATCCCAATCTACAAGTTTTGGATATAAAAGGGTTACTTAGCAATTGGTTTAAGGATTAGATCCATATAAGGTAAAAAAATGAATTAGGGAATATGTTTGTGGAGGAAAGTTCCTCGTATAGGAGCCTACATTGGGAATTTGCATTGTTTTCTAAATGAGATGAATCTGTCCTCACGTTCGAAGAGATGACATTGATATCGAAGGGTGATTGTTATGAGGCCTTATTCCTAAGCCATTTTTATAAGATTTGAAATGAGGGATAGGAATGAGTTCTAACCATCCTTGCGGATTGATACCAGTATCCAAACCCATTGTAACCCATGACATACATCATGCGGTGGCCTTTGACATACCTGCAAAGCCTAATGGCATGGGGTCATGGTACCTTCAAGTACTCTTCTAGTGGGATCTTCTAACATCTTCTCCTTAGATAAGAAACCACTAGGAATGAATCTCTCAAAGGGTGCAAAGGATATATCTCTAGTTCTTCGAAATGAAAATAAGGTTTTCCTCGTGTCTTGGGTGATACCAATAGATATGATATTAATAAGGCTTGTTGAAGACCGAATTGCTCACTGGGTTGTACTTTAGAGACATTGCCTCCCATGATGTGAAAGGTTTGAAAAATGAAGGAAGGTTTTGATTATAAGGAGTGAGTGTGTCCGGATACACATGTTTTTATAGCTTCTATTTGTAAAGGAACAACTATATTTGCAAAAAGACATTCATAAGCTACACGAGAAAAAATGTGCAATTCCTTACAATGTGTGAATGGTTTTGGATCACTCGAATGATGACTATTTGTCCTTCATGGCACATCTTAATACACGATGAAATGTTGAAGGAATGACTGCATGGCATGGATCCATGGTCATGCTAGAGCATGTTGTAAGGAAGATTCAAGTCAAGCACATGTGACATTGTATCATGACAAGTCAGCCCTACTTCCATTGGAAATACTTTAGTACTGCTTTGAATCTCACTCCTCATTATCATAAGTTGTGATTGTAATAGTTTTATCCTCTATATTTTTTCCGAATGGCCCAACTTCTTAACCATCTTAAAAGTGAAAATATTTAAATTGGATCCACTGTCCAAAAGTACTCTCTTGATCTTACGACGGGTAACAACTACTTCTAGGTATAGGGGTAAGTTGTGCTCTGGGTCATTACACGGGATTACAATGTGATCATAAGTGATATGATCATTGGAATCAAGGTGTGTAGTCATTGCTTAAAGGTGCGTGGGATCTACATATATTGAGACTCCTAAACTTTGCAAAGTGTCTATAAAATATATTTTTATGAGTAGTAGAGATTTTGAGGAGATCTAAAATCGATATCCTAGCATGTGTCTTCTCTAATTGTTCTATTAAATTATACTAACCTTCTTGAGGGACATGTAGGGGATCTAGTATGATCAAATGAGCATGCCGCGCCGCTCTTCGCACAACGTTTTCTAAGATCCTAATAGTATTAACTTGTTCATAAGATGAACAGATACATCCTATAAGAGAATCAAAGGGACTATCATTAGTTGGATAAACATAAACAACAGTCCTATAGTCATTGGATGTTTTTCCATGATCTAGCTTCTTGTTCTTCTTATCTGCATGGTTAGGAAAGGGATCTTTGAAGATACTCATTTTCTCATTGGGACCCTATCTTGAGTCAGGGTGGGAATCTACGGTGATTTTTCCCTCTTCAACGAGGTCTTATATATAATTTCATATTCGCAATCACTGTCTGCTTTTGTGTCCTTAAACATGATGGAAATCATAGTACTCATGCTCTTTGAACCAACCGGGTTTTGGAGCATCCTTTGGATATGGTACTGTCGCGGTTGGGTACTGCACCATGTTTACCACATCTAATTGTTTAAGTATGGCAGATAGTGATTCTGTTAGGGGTATAAATGTACATTTTGAGGGTGCCTTTGGGCGAGGTCCTTCGATAGTTTTAAGAGTGGACCATTCTCGTATGGTTTGGAATCTTTTGGAGTCCATAATTTTGTCACAAATGACATGTTTTTGTTTTTGAAGAATTTTGGTTTATTTGAGGATTTTGTTTCATGTTTGTCCTTGATGGTGATTTAAGTGTACCATTCGCGATGAGAGCCTTTTTGATTTTACTGTACCTTATCTATAAATTCTTCAAAGTTAGAGCCACAAAGTGCATTTTTCAATGAAAGGCTATCTCCGAGGTTTAGGTTAGGAATAAATATGCTTACTAGTTATTTTTCTTGCAGGGTATAAAGGGAAACAAAATGCTAATCCACACCATCATTGTAGGAAGCCTGTAAAGGTCTCATTGGGATTTTTTTTTACATTGTAAGCATCATTCATCATGATATCATTATGCATATTGAAGGAATAATTTTGCATAGATTTTTCTACTAGTGCGAGCCATGTTGTAATGGGTCCCTTGGGTATACTAAAGAACCATTCTAATACTAGTCGTAAGGAAAAATCATATTAATAAATTATCATTGACGTGACTTCTTGACAAGAGATGTAAAATTCCTTGATGTGATCATGAGGATCACCTTTGGTTTTATATTTATCAAACTTAGGAATGGAAAAATGTTTTCAAAACAGTTGTTGCAACATGTCCTTATCAAAGGGGTAAGAACATAGTTCTTTATATACGTAATTCCTACTTTTTCCTATGTTACCTTCCTGTAACATAGCAAGTGTGTTCTTAATTTATTACAACTATTATTGAATGAGTTTCTCTTTTGTAGGTGATATTGGTCTATTTACCTTAGAAACTTTAAAATTTGTGTCATCATACGGATCAAAGTGAAACTCACTAGATTTTGTTTTGAGTTTGTCTTTATGTGCATTCCTACTCGAAGAGCCTAAGTTTGCTAATTTTTGACTTAGTTTCAATATTTTTTTAAAGGATCTCTTCTTTAACTAAGGTATTTCCTTCCTTTCAAACTTAGGATTTGGTGGGCCTTTGCGCTCATGCTCAATTTTTACTTTACGTGAATCCTTATAATAAGGTCTTTCATTTGTTAATTGGTTTTGATGGGTCTTCTTCAACATTTTTGTGATGTTTTCTGGAAGTAGAAGCATACCCTACGTCAAAGGGGTTATACATGTATAAGAGGGATGGTATCTCTTCCATTTTATGATTAATGATCTTAGTCTCCAATTTGCATTCTTGTGGAAGCTTACTCCCTAACTCTAGGACTCTTGTGAGTACTTGAACTTTTTTATAATAAAGGAGCTCATCGAATCAAACTAGGTCTAACTTATGTTGTTCCTTATAAGAATCAATTCTTCTCCACTATGATTAACCAATGGTTTTGTGTCTTTGACCTGAGAAAAGAGAGGTGCTAAGTTATTACCATTGAATGGGAAGGATGCAAAAGGATTTTCTTCTAAGTCATGCTCATTTGGTTTAGATGCCATTTTTCGTGATTCTTGGCATTATTAGTCAAAGTTATACTAGGTTTTGTCTAAATACCTTCAAATTTGTATGAAACCTAGGTTTATGTTGTATAATTCATGTGACGACCAAAATATCCCAGTGTGTTCTAGATGTAATGTTATGTAGTTATTTATCGTTCAAAGAACAATGATATGGAAATTTTAACAAATCAAATAGTCACTCAAACTATCTCTTAGTAAGACTATACCCTAAACTATGATTCTAATGAAGGGATAGAGGCACATAGTGAAAATAACCTCTTAATACATAGTCGAATTAGAATACCAACAAGGCCTAAATACGAAAGTGATATTGACGTGATATCTCCATGAGATATAATAAGACCGGTTCAAATGCCTAGGAGAAACCAAAGTTTTTAAAATATGGAAGTTGTGAATGTGGATAGCATAACAACACTATCTTGACATGTTAACCTAGAAAGCAAGGTGTTAGTATCAAGATGATGTTATTGTGGTATACACAAGGTAATATCGACACTCTCAAAAGACTCAGATGATGTTGGAACTGAAACTAAGTATAAGTATAACAAGAAGTTCTTTAGTTGTGCGAGCAATGTAACCATATAATAAAGGGACTTATACCAAGTTCTCACAACATTGAAAACATGATGTAAGTACCGAAATTATATGGCTAGAATGTGAGAAAAAATAACAACTTAAGGAGAAATAATGATGAACCAAAATCGTAGCAATGAAGATGATCTTGAAATCAAGATCAAAGGGCTATCAAAGACGTGAAAATTTACTTACACACTTTAGACGTTTAACAACCCAACCACAAACATGGATGGGCGTAAATGAAAAAAATGTGGTGAATAATTTCCTTGATAAGACTTATGGGTATGCCTCCTTCTTGTCCCAAATGGGAAACAAGAATGTAGGGGTATATATAAAAAGCTGAAAGTAAACTAAGCACCACTTGGGAAGAGTTTCACCTCATTCAAAGCGAGAAAGAAACCAAGATTAGGGATATGTTGTTTAATTTTGTGATGAAAGACACTTAAATCTAACTCAAGTAGACTCTTTTCCTTTTTTGAAAAACAAGATTCAAACTCCAAGTAAGTCATCACTTTGTGATGGCTTGACAAGATGCGATAATGTTCTAGAAAAGTGGGCTCCAAGAAAAAATAACTTTCCTAATAAAATCACTCAACTAGGTGTCAGCAGTTTGTCCAATGTGAGCTCGATTTACCCAAAGATTTGCAATAACTAGTTTGAGAGTATCTCAGATTTACTTTACCCCCTTCTAATACAATGAGAAACTAGTGCATTCAGTTGTATAGTCACTAGGGTCATGATACAAAAACTTTGACTCTAAATTGTAATGTAAAATCTTGTCAAGTGGGCAAGCAGAGCGCTTCTTGTTTCATGCACAAGGTTACTCAGTGGAGGATTAATTTAGGGTTCCTAGAACCACCCCCATTTTTATAGCTTAAGGCATTATGCCAAAGGGGTTATGTTCTAGTTGAGAAGATAAGGATGTACCCTTTTCCAAAACATGCAATATAGTGTGATGCGAAGTGGTGTGTTTTTTTATCTTGCTTAAGTTAATGAGGTTTTAAGTAGCATGCCATTTGGCAACCTGTATGAAATAAGTATTTAGAAGGTTTTTGCAATTCCTTCCTTTGACAAGTGTTAGGCCCTATATGGAAAGAGTTAGTAATTTTCAGAAAAGATAATGATATTAAGAAATAGAGTTTTCATGTTGCTTTTGATTCCTAATATCACCAAAAAGGCATGAAGGAAGAGCATACATAATGTGGAAACCCAAATAAATTTTTTTTATGGAAAATACTTTAAGTTTTTTTGCAAAAGTTTGAGGTCATTTTAACCAATTTTGAAAGATCAATTCATTAGGAATTGTAAAGTAAGTGTTTTGAAAGTAATAAGAAGGTTTGGGAAGTCATTTTACTCCCAATATCACCTAGATGGTATGAGGTAAGAGCATACACACTTAAAAAAATCATTTATAACTTAGATAAATGAAACACTTAAACTACATTAGTCAAACAAAATATAAAACAAACCTGCAATCACTTGTTAGAACTTGTGAACAACAAGAAAAACTCAAAAAATTTGATCTTACAGCTCGAAGAGAAATTCTAATTTTTAACTCAAATACACTCACACCAAAAACAACACATGTGTGCTCCACCAACGGATACGCGCCTGCACCGACATGTGCGTGTGGTAGAAATTTATGATAGTAAGGTCCAACACATACGCAGGCCAAGAGATAAGTAAGTTAAGGTTTCAAGGAGATGCCTCTTTCCCGATGGATACGCTTGCAAGCTAAAAGATGAAGCAACACAAGATGCACAAAATACACCTACATGTCTAGAGGCATGGGTATGCATGATAGTCAACGGACACGCCCATAGTTCAAAAGGTACGCGGCCCTTTGTAAATGTCATGTTAGTGAAAAATATAAAAAAATGGGCGCACGGCCATTTGGATAGGTGTGCTAGTGTTTCGACGGAGAGACGACCCTCCAGACACATACGTGGACCCCTATAAAACCTACAAAATTCATGGAAATGAAAATTTTCAACAATCAAACAGGTTAGTTATTAATCAAAGAAACCTATTTCCAGTTTAGACCCATAAAATATGCATGAACAAGGATGATTTAGCTTACTTAAAAAATGAAATTAGGTGAATAACAATCTATTTCTCCTAGAAAACATGAAACTAAACTTGAAAATATTAGAAAAGGCTTCTAAAAGACAGTGGTAAGTGTCCCACTAGGTGTGCCAAATGTCTCGTAATGAAAATTTTGCAAAATATATGAAAATGGGGTAAGAACCTCTAAAGAAACCCCAAAAGCTTTGGAAAAAATGACCATAAGATTAGAGACAAACAAGATCTACCTATTTGCATGTATATATAAAGCCTAAAAGAAACAATCAACCTCTAAACATGACTATATTAGTTCTCTACTCCATGAAAGCTATCTATAAGTGAACCTATTAAAGCTCTAATAATCAGTTTTGTGTTTATTGATATTTCAAAAGCTTAAGAATGGAAGCTCACCATTAATGGCTTCTCCCATTTACCTAAATCTTTGAAAGGATTAGCAAATAACAAGTAAATAGCTCAAATAAACTATGAAATGAATCTAAAAGACCTAAGCATGACCTAAATCAGAAATGAGAGAGAGAGAGAGAGAGAGAGAGAGAGAGAGAGAGAGTTCTTAGGAAAAGGTGGGAGGGGTATCCCTCTATTTATAGTTTTTGGATTTGAGAAAAGGATGTTTTGGATGCATGTGGGACTAAAAAGGAGTCAAAAAGTTGATTTTTAGAAAAACATATTTGGAGGTGTGAACAAGATTTTAGGAAGCTAAGTGGCTATTTAGAAAGGTAAGATATTTGTTTAGAAAGTCAAATCCTCTTTAGAAAGTCAATAAGAGGGTTAATTAACCAAAACATAGTTAATAAAGGAAACAAGCTTATGAATGCTGGTTAGAGAGGGATAAGCATGGTATATGAGGTTTAGAAGAGGTTAGAAAGGGTATTTTACTACCGTAATGTAGTAAATTAACATGAGACTAGGATAGTTAGAATGATCTTAGATATAAGATCATGTAGACAAAACTATAGGTGTCTACATTAGTAATCTTTGGAAAAGTGGAGGATGTTGGATTTATCAAATGTTGAACATAATTTACTAACTAATTCTTAAGGCCTTGAGTTGAGAATTCGAGATTTATATTTCTCAATCCTTCTTAACACAATATCCATGGAGTCTCCGACCATTTACATGTTGCTTTCCAATATAGACTTCCCAAGTTAAAGGCTAGATACTTCATAGTAAACAAATGTCGTGGCATTACGTTCCTTCTTGACTTAGGGAATGTGAAGATCTGCAAATTTGTTTCCATCTCCATCCATCATTATCATCAAGAAAAATTTAATATTCTTGGGGATGACATTATCTAAAATCTTAGAAAGGGCATCAAAGTCAATATTGATTGCCTTGACAACCCTCTTTCTTTTCTTGACTTCATAGTCAACCTAAGAAGGGCTCTCCTTGACCAATTCTGCACATAGAAGCCTGGATTCTGAAGCAACATTCACATTGTTCCCGATATCATTAGATTCTACAAGATTTATTTCCACAACTTCAATCCCTAAGGAAATAACTTCGACATCGACCTCTTTAACCTTAGGGAGACCTTGAGAAACATCTTCGTGAACTAGGGGTTCAAGAGAGGTTGATATTTGGACCACTTGCACTTGAGTAGACTCTTATTCGTGACATGGATGAGTAGTGTTTATTATGAGCTACCTTGAGATATCAATGACATGAGTAGATGAGTCTCTACTCAAAGTGGAAAAATCCGAGACATGTTTTCTTCCTTCAATAGGGCCACGACCCTTGGATGTTTCTCCTCAAAACATCTTCTTTGGAGAAGTGGATTTGGGATACCTTTATTTCAAAGGCGCAGGTGCAAAGAAGCGACTCAAATGAGAACAAGGATTCCACATGTCCCAAGTCTAAAATGGGGGTAAAGACAGCTGTTGAATCGGATAAAGAAAGAAGAGACAACGGAGGCCTCCACGTGTCCAATCGGCAAGTTTCAAAGGTTAGAACCAAAGGCTCCAAACAAGCACAGAGTTGGCCACGTGTCCAATATTCAAAAAGGGGAAAGAACCATCCATTTAAATCAACTAAGTATAAGAGGGTCAGCAGAAGCCTCCACGTGCCTCATCTGCGTAACTTCAAAGGTAAAATGCAGGTGCACAGTCCCAAATGTGTGCTGAGCCTCCACGTGTCCAGGATAAGACATATGACCCCGCCAAGAAAGGGGCACGTGACCATGTTTCAAGTCAAAGTGGAAGGTGGGTCACTTGAGGTAGTTTGAATTTTTTTTTTTTTTTTTGAAAAGTTGTAAAGTATAAAAGTAAGCTACACCTCTGCCGATGGGCACGGGAAGACTTTTCCTCCCAAGTGGAAAATGCGGGCCAATGGGCCTAGAGATGAATTTTGGGAAAAAGTGAATTATGGGCTTGCGGGGCTACAGGGGAGTTTTTGCACTTTTGTAATTTTTGTGCAAAAGGCACAAAGTGAATTTCAGCTCAGAGATCGTTTTGCAAAAATGGTTTTTCACCATTTTTGTACGGATCGATTCAAGTATTCAAATGGGCATATCTTTCAATCTAATGCTCAAAATTCAACAAATTTGGTACCATTGGAAAGGTCTCGACCTTGTCTATGCCATGAAAGCCTGAAAATTTAATTTTGACAAGGTTAGGTGGGTAAAAAATAGGAAAACGTATTTCATGCCATTAATGTATGATCCGATTGCTTTAACAACTAGATTAGATTTGATTTGATCTATCGTTCTTCCTTCTTCAACACACCAAATAGACATAGAGAGGCAGACTTGACAGATTGTAGGTGGATTTATAGGGGCATTGATGGCTGGTAGCTAAGCTTCCAAATCAGATTCCCTGCCTCTTTTCTTCTCCTCTCTTCACTTCATCTATAAAGGTAAGAGCTTGGCTCATTGTAAAGGGTTGGACATTTTGGTTTTGCGCCTCCCTTCTTCTCTAGTCTGTAGAAGAATTCGTGGAGACAAATATGAAAAATTGAATAAGATTTTCATTTGAATATTTCATGGATGTGATTTTTGATCTATAAGTGTGTGCAGATATTGTAAGTGAGAGCGCCGAAATTGACTCAATTTGAGGTGGTGGTGGCACTTGTGGCATCACATATGTGTGAGTTGGTAAGTATGGTAATGTTCAAACAATGTGTTCAAATAAGTTGTTTTGCATAAATTTTAAAATATTTGTTTATGTGTTTCTAGGCATTTAAGACACTGGGAAACAGAGGGAAAGGCATTTTTATCTCAATTTTACCCAGAAAAGTTAATTGAACACGACCTTGCATGAGATAAAATCAAAGGATCGGATTCGATCATAGGAGCTCACATTCAAATCCAATAGTCAAGGGGGTAGGTGGGCTCTATAATGGAGGAGAAAGGTCGACGAAGGATCAAATAACGTCAAAGGAGGAAAAAGGATCTCGTGGAGGAAAATAGGGAAAAGCTCGAAAGTTTTCGAACTTCACATACGATTGAGCGAGCCCAAATCGGTGAAGTATAAGATGACCGGAGGAAGGTGCCATGCATCTCAATGGAAAACCTTCAAGTGTCAAAGTAGAGGGCTGTTCCCCAAATAAGCGTGGAGCTTCCACATGTCCTAGAACCCCATGAGGTAATGTTCACTCGAGGCCCTTTAAATCGGCTAAGTATAAGAATTTTGGTTGAAGTCTCCATGTGTCTCATCGGTGCAACACGAAGATTAGGTTCAAGGAGCGGGTTCCCAAATGAGCACACACTTGCCATGTGGTCCAAGTCAAAATGATGGACAGAGCGGGCCCAAATCGGTTAAGTATAAGAGTGTTGGTGGAAGGCAGCATGGTCTCAATGGCACACCTTCAAGGGTCGAAGCCAAAGGCGGAGATTCAAACAAGCGCCAAGCCTCCACATGTCTCAGTCCCAAAAGGAGAAAAAGTTGGTAGTAGAAAAGTCTCGAGCCATTGAACGGCACCACATGTCTCATTGGCACAAATTTAAAGGCGCAACCTAGAGCAGAGACTCAAACATGTTGATGTGCGATGAATTAGCAGGAACTTGACAAGGTCATAACTTGAGCTCTGGGTGTCTGTTTGAGTCTGTTTTTTTAAACCACATGTTTCAATGAGATGAACGTGAAGCGCAATCTGTCCTGCCGGTGGGGCAATTTTCATCTCGTATTTGGGCCCTAAATCCGCCATCTTGAGGCCGAAAATTAGGATTTAAGTTTTGGTTTAATTTTTTTCCTATTTTTGAGCATTAGTTAATTTTAGTCTATTAGTTGCATTATGAGTTAGAAAGTTGGAAATTCCTCTAATTTAGGAATGTAGAAGATGCGTGGAAATTTTTGTGCTCGTACGAATAAGCATGCGAACTTACTAAGAATAGTAAGTTCTAGTAAACTACTAAAAATAGTAATTTCCGCCACCTAGAGTAGATTTAGTCAAGTTAGTTAGAGTTTTCTTGGCAACTCGAGTTGGGAGTTGTTTTCCTATTTAGGAAACATTGTAATTCATTATTCAATAACAAAGAAGGAGATTTATTTCTTTTGGAGTTCATGTTATTTGCAGAATATCAAGTTTGTTTAGAATTTGGCTACATTATCTGGTATCAGAGCTGGTTCGAAGTATTTTTTTTAAATGGCAGGAAGAGGAAGAGGGAGAGGAGGCGATATTACCCAAATGAATAGAAATATGCAAGATCTCGTAGAGACAAGTTATTGCGCACTTGCTACAATGATAACCTAGAGAGGAAATCAAGGTGGAGATGACACAAATGAAGAAGAAGTTTGTGAAGAGGAGGAAACACAAGCACCACCATTAGATTTTGAAGAAAGGATGTTTCGAGCATTAGAAGGAAAGAATGATGGGATAAGAGTTGATGTTTTAGAGTATGGTGGTAGTCTAAAACCAGAGGAGCTGATATATAGGTTGACTAGCATGGGAATTTTTTTAGTGGAAGGATATGTTAGAAGAAAAGAAGGTAAAATTTATGTGCATGAAATTGAAAGGTCATGCTATGTTATGGTGGCATCACCTACGGAAAGAGCGGTCAAGAAAGGGGAAAGAAATAATTAGGACGTGGAGTAAGATGGAGAAGAAGTTGAAAGATAAATTTCTCCTGTGGATTATGGACAAACCCTTTACGGGGAGGTTTCGTAATCTCGCAGTAACTTAGAAATAGTGGAAGAATACACATATGAGTTCTACAAGTTTTCCATTCGTGTAGAGCATGAAAAACCGAGGAACAAATGGCTGCAAGGTATGTAAATGGATTCAAATTTTCTATTCAAGATGAGATAAGTATGCATAGTATTAAAAGCATGAAGGATGCCTATCAATTAGCCATAAAAGGTCGAGGAAAAAAATCATCTAATTTTTAGGAGATCACCTGGAATGAATAGGGGCATCATCTTCCTTTTGGGGACAAGCTAGTTTCAGCCAAGGTAGGGGAGAATCATCTTGTGGATTGGAAAAGCAAGAGGATACGAGACAAGATTTCTAGAATCAACAAAGAGGTAGAGGATTTTCTAGGGGTAGAGGATATGGCTTTGGTGATGGAGGATAGGAGGCTCCATGAAGACCATTTGTTTGTTACAAATGTGGTGAAAAGGGCATCGGGATTTTGAATTCCCGCATATTTATACACATGACAAAAGGCAAGGAGATGCTCCAAGAGTAAATCTTGTTGAAGATGAACAAGTAGAAGATGAACATGACCTGGAAATTCCACCATATGTTGGAGAAAATATGATGATCAAGAGGACGATGATTTCTCCAAGAAAGGAGATCAAGGGGGATGTATGGCTGCATACAAATATTTTCAGAACAAGATGCACTTTCGAAGGAAAGGTATGTAATGTTATTATTGATGGTGGTAGTTGTGAGAACACGAGTTTCAAATGAGATGGTCGATAAATTGGGTTTGCATTGTGAGAAGAATCCTTACCCTTACCGTATTTCATGGTTTAAGAAGGGTAACGAAGGTACTTGTTGATAAGAGATGTTTAATAAGATTTTCTATTGGGAACAATTATAAGGATGAGATTTGGTGTGATGTTATTCCTATGGATGCATGTCATATGCTGCTAGGAAGACCATGGCAATTTGATAGAAAATTTATTCATGATGGGGGAAAGAATACTTATACTTTTTGGAAGGATGGCACAAAAATAGTTTTTCTACCTCTTAAGGAAGAGGGGAAGGCTGAAAATATTATTTTTGCAAAGGAATTTGTGAAGGAGGCAAAGGAAACTGATTTTTGTTATGCACTAGTCGCAAATAAGGATGAACCTATAAGTGCACAAATACCAATAGAAACAACATAATTAATAGAAGAATTTTCAGATGTTATTCCTGATGAGCTACCAGATGGATTACCACCCAAAAGAGATATTCAACACCATATTGATTTGATTCTAGGGTCTTCACTCCCAAATCAAGTGGCTTATAGGATGATCCCGACATTGCATGCAGAGTTGAATAGGTAAGTGGCAGAGCTCGTGCAAAAGGGGGTTGTAAGGGAGAGCATGAGTCCGTGTGCAAACACCAGCTTTATTAACACCAAAGAAGGATGGAACATGGAGAATGTGCATAGATAGCAGAGAAATCAATAAAATTACAATCAAGTATAGGTTCCCAATACCTCGCCTTGATGATATGATGGATGTGCTTGTTGGATCTAGGTATTTCACCAAGATTTATCTTTGAAGTGGTTATCATTAGATTCAGATCAAAGAAGGAGATGAGTGGAAAACAACATTCAAGACAGGAAATGGATTATATGAGTGGTTGGTGATGCCATTCGGGTTATCCAATGCACCTAGTACTTTTATGAGATTGATGAACACCATGCTATGGGAGTATAATGGTAGGTTTTTTTGTGGTTTATTTTGATGATATCTTGATCTTTAGTAAAACTAAAGCAAAACATTTGAGGCATCTAAGGTTGGTATTTGAAGTATTAAGGAAAGATAAAATCTATGCAAATATGAAGAAGTGCACATTTATGCAAGAGAGTTTGGTATTCTTGGGCTTTATTATTTCAGCAGATGGGGTACAAATGGACTCAGAAAAGATAAAGGTAATTATTAAATGGCCTACTCCATGGAGTATAATAGAGGTAAGAAGCTTTCATGGTCTAGGAACATTTTACATGACAATTTATTAAAAATTTCAGCAGTATTGTAGCACCTATAATAGATTGCACAAAAGGAAGGGAGTTTTTGTGGACAAAGGTGGTTGAGGATAGTTTTCAGTTCTTGAAGAAGAAGGTGACAGAGGCACCCATTTTGGCACTACCATATTTTGATAAAGTGTTTGAGGTTGATTGTGATGCCTCACATGTGGGTATTGGTGTTGTTCTAAGTCAAGGTGGAAAGCCAATAGCTTTCTTTAGTGAGAAAATGAATGAGGTAAGAAAGAACTACTCTACTTATGATGTGGAATTTTATGCAATTGTACAAGCATTAAGGCATTGGAGGCATTACTTAGTGCCTAAGGAGTTTGTGTTATTTATAGACCACATAGCCCCAAGTATGTGAATACCCAAAGAAGTTGAATAGTAGGCATGCAAAGTGGGTATCATTTTTGCAGGGGATATACTTTTCTCTAAAACATAAATCCGGAAAACGTAATCAAGTTACTGAGATGCATTGAGTAGGCATGTGACTTTGTTTACCACTATGGAAAATGAGGTGGTGGGTTTTGAAGCAATAAAGGGTTTGTATTCTTCTGATTCTGATTTCAAGGATATTGTTGAAAGACTAATTAGTCCATTGTCAGACAATGTAGGAGATGTCTTGGATGAGTACATTTTACAAGATGGCTACCTATTCAAGGGACACCAACTATGTATTCCAGTTGGTTCTATGAGAGAATATATTGAAATATTTGCATAGCGGAGGATTGGCTAGGAAATTTGGTAAATATAAGATGATAGCCTTGGTAGTAGAGAAATACTATTGGCCAAAGATGAAAAGAGATGTTGTAAGATATGTGAAGAGATGTCGAATTTTCCTAGTCTCGAAAGGCCATGCATAGAATAGAGGGTTGTATATGTTGTTGCCTATTCCTAAAGGATCGCGGACAGATCTGAGTATGAATTTTGTTTTGGGATTACCCAAAACACAATGAGGTAATGAATCAATTTTTGTGGTTGCTGATAGGTTTTCTAAGATGGTTAATTTTATTTCCTGTAAGAAAACAAGTGATGCGACAGGTGTAGCAGATTTGTTTTTCAGAGAAGTTGTACATTTGCATGGTGTTCCAAAAACCATTACTTTAGATAGGGACGCAAGGTTCTTAAGTCACTTCTAGCAGACTTTATGGAAGAAATTGGGAACTCAACTACGGTTCAGCAGTGGCTATCATCCTCAGACTGATGGGAAAATAGAGGTGGTAAATCAGAGTTTGGGAAACCTGTTAAGGTGCATCGTTGGGGAAAATATGAAACAATGGGACTTAGCATTACCACAAACTGAGTTTGCATATAATAGTTCCATAAATAGATCCACAGGAAAGTATCCATTTTCAATTGTGTATGGGAGTAATCCAAATGGGGTGTTAGATTTGGTACAAGCTACCAGTTGATGGCAGAGTTAGTGATGATGCAAAAGCATTTTTCGAACATATACAACAATTACAGGAAGAAGTGCGGAAGAAGCTGCATAATAGTAATGATAAGTATAAGGAAATAGCATATGTGCATAGACGGAGAAAGGTATTTATAGTTGGTGAGTTGGTTATGGTATATCTATGGAAGGAAAGGTTTCCAAAAGGAACCTATAACAAGCTGAAGTACAAGAAGATTGGTCCTTGCAAAATCATGAAAAAATAAATGATAATGCTTATGAGGTAGAATTGCTAGGGAATTTTTATATTTCTCCTAGTGTTTAATGTTTTAGATTTGTATTATTTTCATGGGGATGGTGCAGAAGGGGATGTTATTGATGAAGTAGTAGATTGGAGGCAAGCAGGTTCCGGTGAAGAAGAAAGAAGAAGTGGATCAGATTCTAGATAAGAAAATAATGGACACGCGACATGGGAAATACACCAAATATTTGGTACATTGGAAATGACTAGAACAAGAGGACAATACTTGGGTCATAGAGTGGGAGATTAAGAAGTTGGATGTAGATAAATGGAAGTAGTTTGAAGAAGATAACTTGCAGGAGCTGCATTTTTTCAAGCAAGGGAGAATGATGCACTAGAATTAGCAGGAACTTGACAAGGTCATAACTTGAGCTCGGGTGTCCGTTTGAGTCCGTTTTTTTTTAAAACCACATGTTTCGATGAGAAGAACATATAGGAAATCCATCCTACTAGTTGGGGCAAGTTTCAGCTCATTTTCAGGCCTTAAACCCACCATGTTGAGGCCAAAAATTAGGATTTAAGTTGTAGTTCAGATTTTTTCCTATTTTTGAGTATTAGTTAATTTTAGTCTATTAGTTGCATTATGAGTTAGAAAGTTGGAAATTCCTTTAATTTAGGAATGTAGAAGATGCATGGAAATTTTTGTGCATGTACGAATAAGCATGCAAACTTACTAAGAATAGCAAGTTCTAGTAAACTGCTAAAAATAGTAATTTCCGCCACCTAGAGTAGATTTAGTCAAGATAGTTAGAGTTTGCTTGGCAACTTGAGTTGGGAGTTGTTTTCCTATTTAGGAAACATTGTAATTCATTATTCAATAACAAAGGAGGAGATTTATTTCTTTTGGACTTCATGTTATTTGCAGAATATCAAGTTTGTTTAGAATTTGGCTACATTACATAACAAGGCAAAAAGAAACCAAAATAGGCTAAGTATAAAAGAAACATAGCTAAGCTGCGGAAGAGCCACGTGTCTCATTGGCACAACTTCAAAGGTGTGGCCCAAAGAAGAGACTCAAATGAGTTTGAAGCTTCCATGTGTCCCAAGTCCTGAAATGAGGGAAAAGATGGTCATTGAATCATCTAAGGAAAGAAGAGATAGTGAGGCCTCCACATGTCCAATCGATGCATCTTCAAAGGTCAGACCTAAAGGCTAGTTCCAAAAAAGCATGAAGCTCGCCATGTTTCCAAAATTTAAAACGAGGATAGAACCATTGTTTAAACCAATTAAGTATAAGAGGGTCAGCGGAAGCCTCCATGTGTCTCATCCGCGTAACTTCAAAGGTAAAATTTGGGGTAGGTCCCAAATGTGCGCTGAGCCTCCACGTGTTTAGGATCAGACATATGACCCCACCAAACAAAAGGGACATGTGGTAATGTTTCAAGTCAAAGCGGGAAGGCGGGTCACCGGAGGTAGTTTGATTTTTTTGGATTTTGTTTTGAAAAGGTGTAAAGTATAAAAGTAATTTGTAGCTCCTTCCACACCTAGAGAAACTATGCGTATGGCCTAAATTAAGTGCGGGAGGTGGGCCTTGGAAGGATTTTTTTCCAAAAGTGGGCCAACAGGCCTAGGGAAGACTTTTTGCCCAAGTGGAAAATGCGGGTCGACGGTCCGGAGATGACTTTTGGTCAAAAGTGAGTTGCGGGATTGCAGGATGTAGGGGTTTCTTCCAATTTGGTAATTTTTGTGCAAAAGGTACAAAGTGAATTTCGGGTCTGCAGACCCATTTTGTAAAACTAGTTTTTCGCCATTTTTGTACAGATCCAATTCAAGTATTCAAATGGGCATATCTTTCAATCTAGTTCCCAAAATTCAAAAATTTGGTACCATTGGAAAGGTCTCGACCTCGTCTATGCCATGGAAGCCTGAAAATTTAATTTTGACAAGGTTAGGTGGGTAAAAATAGGAAAATTTCTTTCATGTCATTAATGTATGATCTGATTGCTTCAACAACTAGATCAAATTTGATTGATTTGCCGTTCTTCCTTCTTCAACATGCCAAACAGACATGGAGAGGTAGACTTGACAGATTGTAGGTGTATTTGCGGGCATTGATGGCTGGTAGCTGAGCTTCCAAATCAGATTTCTCGCCTCTTTTCTTCTCCTCTCTTCACTTCATCTATAAAGGTAAGAGCTTGACTCATTGTAAAGGGTTGGACATTTTCGTTTTTGCGCCCTCCCTTCCTCTTTAGTCCATGAGACAATTTTTGTGGAGATGAATATGAAAAATTGAATAATATTTTCATTTGAATATTTCATGGGTGTTATTTTTGATTATAAGTGTGTGAATATATCGTAAGTGAGAGCACCAAAATTGAGTCAATTTTCGGTGGTGGTGGCGATTGTGGCATCACATATGACAACGGAGTTAGTAAGTATGGTAATGTTCAAAAAGTGAGTTCAAATTAGTTATTTTGTATGAATTTTAAAATATTTGTTTATGTGTTTCTAGGCATTTAAGACTGTGTAAGAGAGGTAAATGCACTCTTATCTCAATTTTTCCCCAAAAAGGTTGATCGAAAACGACCTGCATGAGATAAAATCGAAGGGATAATTCAGTCATGCGAGCTCACATTTAATTCCATCACCAAAGGGGTAGGTGGGCTCTATAATGGAGGAATGGGGTTGGCGAAGGATCAAACAATGTCAAAGGAGGCCAGAGGCTCTTAGGAGGAAAACGGGAAAGGCTTGAAGTTTTTGACTTCACTTATGATTTAGATGTAGCCCAAATCGGTTAAGTATAAGAGGACCGCGTAAGGTGCCACATGTCTCAATGGCACACCTTTAAGGGTTAAAGCCAAGGGTTTTTCCCCAAACAAGTGTGGATCTTTCACATGTCCCAGAACTTGATGAGGTAGTGTTCACTCGAGGCCCTGTCGACATTAAAATTTTCCTCCGTAATTTCTATTTTATTAATGTATGTATTAGGAATAGGATGTTCTTAAGTATAATTAGTAGTGGCATCCAATAGAAGATAACGGCGCCGTCAGTACGGTGCCGCCAATAATGTAGAGTACGGTAATAGTCAAATTACAATAGGAATGTTGTAAAAAGTAAATATTTGTCGTAAGTGGTCCGGTAATGTTAAAATGTCAAAGTTGGGATAAGTAGAGAAGTAGGGTCTACATGATTAGGAATTAGAAATATTATATTTGTAATAAGGAAAAAGAGTGATGTCATAAATATTTTGTATATTTTATTTGTGGAAAAGTCTAAAAAGGTGGAACCCATGTGAGATGATAAGGTTTATCTTATCTTAGAAGATAAGCCTACATGTAAAGGCAAGAGTTTAGGCATGGAATATGATTGGTCGGAATGCAGATTTCCTATCCTATCTTAGAGATAAGGTGGATAAGCCTCGAATTCCTATAAATCAAGAGGCCACCCCTTATTTAGCATAGAGAGAAGTAGTGTGAAATATTTTATGAGTAAGTGTGTAAAGGAAGCCATCATTTTTGAAGGTGTGTTAAAGAAGCCATTAAGAGGTGTAATTGTGAAGTTTCTCCCATAGTTATTTTTTAAAGGCAAGTGAAGTTAATAACACTTGAAGAACCTCATGGGTGAGATTGTAACAATTTCATGTTGATATTATAATTTACACTAATATTTCAGATTTATCATTATTCCTTCTTATCATAGTCGATGGTATTCTTGTGTTATGTTTGTTGTTGTGTTTCCAGATTACATCCACCAAACTAAGAGCTGTTCATGAGTTAATAATCATAAAGACGAGGAGTTTTTGGTGAAGAATTATCATAGTGCAGATTGGTGTTGATGACCCTTTAAATCGGCTAAGTATAAGAGTGTCGGCAGAGGCCTCCATGTGTCTCATTAGCGCAACACCAAGGCTGGGTCCAAAGAGTGGGTTCCCAAATGAGCACAGGCTCACCACGTGGTCCAAGTCAAAAGGGGGATAGAGTGGGCCGAAATTGGTTAAGTATAAGAGTGTTGGTGGAAGGTGCCACGTGTCTTATCAAAGCACACCTTCAAGGGTCGAAGCCAAAGGTGAAGACTTAAACAAGCACCAAGTCTCCTCATGTCGTAGGTTCAAAAAGGAGACAAAGTCGGTAGTTGAAAATTCTAAGGCCAATGGATGGCACCACGTGTCTCATCGACGTGAATTCAAAGGTGCAGCCTAGAGTGGAGACTCAAACACGTGGCTGACCACCACGAGTCGGGGACCAAGAAAAGTAGTAGGCCCAAATTGGCTAAGTATAAAAGAAACAGAGCTAAGCTATGGAAGGAGCTACATGTCTCATCATTGCAATTTTAAATGTGCAGCCCAAATAAGAGAATCAAATGAGCGCAAGGCTTTCACGTGTCCCAAGTTTGAAATGGGGGAAAAGATGGCCATTGAATTGGCTAAGGAAAGAAGAGATAGTGGAGGCCTCCATGTGTCCAATCGGTGCATCTTCAAAGGTCAGACCCAAAGGCCAGTTCTAAACAAGCGTAGGCTCGCCACGTGTCCAAAATTCAAAAAGGGGACAGTCGGCATTTAAATCAACTAAGTATAAAAGGGTCAGCGAAATCCTCCACATGCCTTATCCACACAACTTCAAAGGTAAAATCTAGGGCAGGTCCCAAATGTGTGTTGAGCCTCCACATGTCTAGGATTAGACATATGACCCCGCCAAACAAAAGGGACACATGGCCATGTTTCAAGTCAAAGCGGGAAGGTGGGTCATTTGGAGGTAGTTTGAATTTTTTGGATTTTGTTTTGAAAAGGTGTAGTAAAGTATAAAAGTAAGCCGCACCTCCACCGATGCCCAGAGAAGCCATGTGTTAGGCCTAAATTACATGCGGGGAGGTGGGCCTTGGAAGGATTTTTGCCAAAAGTGGGCGCGGCGGAGTCTCGGTGGAGAGTTTTCACCCAAGTGGAAAATGTGGGTAAGGCGAGGCCGGAGATGACTTTTGGGAAAAAGTGAATTACGAGCTTATGGGGTGTGGGGAATGTTTTAAAATTTTGTAATTTTTGTACAAAAGGAACAATGTGAATTTCGGGCCTACTGGACCCATTTTGCAAAACTAGTTTTTCACCATTTTTGTATAGATCCGATTCAAGTATTCAAATGGGCATATCTTTCAATCTAGTGCTCAAAATTCAACAAATTTGGTACCATTAGAAAGGTCTCGACCTCATCTATGCCATGGAAGCCTAAAAATTTAATTTTGACAAGGTTAGATGGGTAAAAAATAGGAAAACGTCTTTCATTCCATTAATATATGATCTCGATTTCTTCAACAACGAGATCAGATTTTATTTGATCCATCGTTCTTCCTTCTTCAACATGCTAAACAGACACAGAGAGACAGACTTGAAAGATTGTAGGTGGATTTGTAAGGGCATTGATTGCTGCTTTCTAAGCTTCTAAATTAGATTTCCCACCTCTTTTATTATCCTCTCTTCGCTTTACCTATAAAGGTAAGAGCTTCGCTCATTGTAAAGGTTTACATATTTTGGTTTTGTGCCCTCCCTTATTCTCTAGTCTGCAGATGAATTCATGGAGTCTCGAACCTTCTATTAAGACTGTAATGCAAGTTTTTCACCTTTTGGCCATTGTAATGCTCTATATCAATTTGTGAAGCAATAATACACATCTGTGGATGATTTTAACCCTCTCTTGTGTTCATTTCCCTTATCTGATCTTTCATTGCAATATTGGTTATCTGTGCATGGTGGTTATATTACATTTTAATGGTATGTGTTTGATAGAAAATCTAGTGTTCAACATTCCTTTGGTGCATCACCTCTATTAGTTTAGGTTTAATTTCTTGCATCTTCTTAACCCTATCTCCTTGGCAAGTTAGAATAGATCCTCTACAAATTTTATGTGTGCACTGAAAAGGAATAGGAACCGGCCTTCATCCGGAGAGCTCTCTCAATTTCAAAGTCCCACACTTTGAGAGATGATCCATGTTATGCAATCACACTGAGAGTCTTAACCCATCGAGTTGCAGACATTCAGGGGTGTTGTGATTTTGCACTAATAGTTTTGGCACACCTAGTGGGACCAAGAGGTCTCCATTTTTATTACAACAAGATTGATGTGCACTTGTTGTAAGTTTTCATCTTATAAGGATCTTTGAAATTACACATCTGGTGACTCCAAAAGAGGCAGAGTCCACTGGTTTTCAGCAGCCTAGGCTTGGCAGATTCATGAGAAGAATTTAGACTAGATCAAGAACTAGAGAAGAAGGATTATTTGTCTATCTGCACTTGTCCCAGACAGAGGGAGAAGGGGAAGAAGAGCTCAAAGGTCTCCATCTCCACCAAATATAAATTTTTCAACACCTCCCCCTGGTAGGCCTTTCATTCAATTAATAAGGGTTCTTAGGCCAATCATAATGGCACATCCACAACAAAATCCCTATGTCAACTTCACTGACAACAACCCACTCACTCTCAATGCAAAAATCTAGTTCCAGTTGCAGCATTGAAGAGCATTCCATATTTCACTGGAGAGAAAAAGACTACTCCTAGTGACCACATTTAAGACATTACAAATGTCTTTGCAATTCATGAAATCATTGAGATGGACATTGCAGTCAAATTGTTAGCCTCTTCATTCAAGGGTAAAGATTCATAATGGTTCAGGAGTCTAATAACAGGCTCTATTCAAAATTGGGACCATCTATGTAGAGCTCTTCACAATCAATTTGGAGAGAAGGGAGATAATCTATCCTTGTTGGAACAACTAACAACAATCAAAAGGGCTCCTAATGAGCAGTTGACTAACTTCAACTTCAGATGCCAATGGACATTGGATAGGATTCTAGTGGCCATAAGACCAATAGACGAAGGTGCTTTTCTATACTTCCTAGAGCTTTAAATTATTATATTTCCATAATGATTCAATCCATGGGAGGTGTAACCTTACCTGCAGCCTATAACATTTCCATTAGAGCTGAAAATTGTTTAATTCAGGCTGGTAAACTTGCACCTAGGCCACCTATGCCTCTATATCTAGAACTAGGAGCTCTAAGCACTAGTCAAACACCCACATTAGCTCCCATACCTGCTCCAAGGAATCAGAGTTTAGCTGAAGCTTCCACCTCATCTTCTAGCTCCTCAAATGAGCTCTAAGAAGTCTTGAAACAACTGCAGAACCTAGGAAACAAGATAGTGACTATCGAGAGACAACAAGCTCAGAGTTCTAGGCCATATCAGCCTCAAAATTAGTATCAAGCTAGGCCCCCATACCAGAAAAATAAACCACCAAGTCATGCCACAAATCAAAATTTGAACCAAGGAAAACCTCAAGCTTCAGCACCATTCCGACCATATAATCCAAATGTAGCTTCAACATCAAAAGCATTAGTTCCAACACAAAACAACATGGCACAAGAGTATGACTAGTGTTACCCTTGTAGACTACCTCATTGTCAATCAACATGTTCCAATGGTGCACTAAATTAGGCCTTGATGGTACAAACCTTTGGTGTGTCCCAAGAACCTAGTCAAGAGGAAAATCAACAAAGCAAGAAGCTCAACAAGAGACACCTCCAACTGAAACTATGTTGGTTAATTGCAAACAGAAGACTTCTGTAGAGTTAACCAAGCCCCTTCTCAAAGTATAGTTACCAATACACGGTCCAAGAAAAGTAATATTGGAGAGGGAAAATCATCAAATTCAGGTAATCCACAACCCTCTATTACTCCACAAGGTATTGGCAATCAAAGTGTAGCTTTGAATGTGCAAGGTCATCCCAAGCCACCCCCTAGACCAGCTCAAGTGCCAATTATAACAACCCATGTGTAAGAGAATAATATGCAAGGAAAAGGGAAACAGAGAGATATCTCATCTCCATTCAACATCATTGAGCAAGATGAAGAGAACAAATGTAAACATCTCAATGTGGGATTCATTGGCTATCCCAGGACAAAGAGACCTATTGCAAGTTGCTATGGAAAATTGGTCAACATCAAATCAGTCACCCAATCAACAAGAGAAATTTCTTACTAATGCAACTCAGCCTGAAGGAAATCATAGAGATCACAAAGGTAAGAATTTGAAGCCTCCTCCCCTTCTGTCTCATTGATCATTGGAGACAAGCTAGTGCATAATTGCATGATTGATTCGGGAGCAAGTAGCTCTGTAATGCCAAAACAAATAGCTGATCAGTTGGGTCTTCAATATGAAGTCATTTCCAAAGGTGTGGTACAATTGGATGGTACAATAGTAACAACAGTTGGAGTAATCAAAGATTTGATCCTCACATTGCATGCATGTCCCAATGTGACCGTCTTACAAAATGTATCAGTCATAGACTTGCCACCACACTTTGCATTGTGTTTGTCAAGAGACTTCACTGCTAAAATTGGAGGTTATTTGTCTGCTGATTGGTCACACATGTTATTCAAAACAAGGTATGAAGCTAAGGCTACAATCATATCTGAGCCTATTTCAAACTTCCATATTGAGCCTCATACACCGAGTCCAATCAATGCAAATTGTTTAGCTCTTGATCAAGAAGATTTTCCAAGCACCCATGAAGCTGATACTAAAATTGGATATATTCCAGACTTGACCCTTGATGAATGGGAAAATAAGAGGCATTCTTTTGACCCTTACAAAGAAATGGAAGAATCTGAATTAGGGGTCTATTGCTTGCATGAAGAGAATCATCCTCTTCCTAACATCACTAAGCCAGACCACAAGGATGATAATGAGGTATGAAAGTTATTCTTTAATGGCTCAAGAAGTAGAAAAGGAGCTGGAGGAGGAGCTATGCTCAATTTAACTCAAGAAATGAAACATTACTCAGCTTTCCGTTTCCAATTTTCTTTCTCAAACAACACAATAGAGTATGAAGCCTTGATCCATGGACTGCATTGGGAAAGAAAGGGATTAAGAATCGTAAATATTTGGTGATAGTGAGCTGATTGTGAACCAAGTCAGAGGACAACATGCTACAAGGAATGACCTACTCAGGAGCTATAAAAACCAGGTATGGGACCTCATTGAGGAATTTGAAGCTTTCAACATTGTGTCCATACCCAGGAAAAAGAATGATGCAACAGATAGAATGGCAACAATTGGGGCAACATTTGATGTTATAGAAAGTATAAAAAGTGATAAGTCTCAGCCCCATATCAAGGTGGTTGTGAGGCCAATTGTCCCAGATAATAACACAAGTTGGCAGGTCTTCGAGAATGATCAGCAAATTGTCAATTTTCTACAAGAAGAAGTTGAGTTCTCCTCTAGAAACCAAGACAAATTGGAACAGCAATATGGTGACCAAGTGGTGCAGTTGAGAACTAAAAAATTACCAAAAGGTCTTGTAACCTTGGAGTCAATCTTCAACCCAAATGATCAATTTACGGAAGGAGAAAGAAAATATTCAGGTAAAGGGTGAAGATTCAGAGCCCATTTCCATAGATGAAGGAAAAACGTTGCGAATTGGCAAGGTAAGTACCCAACAAGAAAAATATGAGTTTGTTCAACTTTGTCAAGAATTCCCAGATGTCTTTGCTTGGACTTACAAGGATTTAAGAGGTTTCAACCCAAGGTTGGCACAACACACTATCGAGTTGGATCGGGATCTAAGCCTTTTAGACAAAAGAAAAGGCTAGTAAACCCTCACATTGAACCTCTCATGAGAAAAGAGTTGAACAAGCTAATTGAGGCTAGCATCATCTTCCCTATCAAACATTCAAGTTGGGTTGCAAACTTGGTGCCTGTGAGGAAAATAAATGGAGAAATTAGATTGTGTGTAGATTTCTCGTGATCTAAACAGAGCATCACTCAAAGATCACTACCCACTTCCATCACTACCCACGTCGGAGGCTCGAGAGGTTTTCATTGCTAGATGGATACTCAGGCTATAATTAGATAATGATGAAAGAGGAAGATCAGTTCAAGATAGCCTTCACCACAAAATGGGGTACATATGCTTATAAGAAGATGCCATTTGGACTATCAAATGCCGGAGAAACATTTCAGTGAGCTATGGACATGGCATTCAAAGGCTTAATCAACAAGATAGTTCTGGTGTATCTAGATGATATCACCATCTTCTCAAAGAATGTTGCAGACCATCTCTTCCACCTCAGGTAGGTATTTTAGAGGTGTAGAAGGTTCAGAGTGTCATTGAATCCAAAGAAGTGTGTATTCTTGGCACACGAGGGAAAATTGTTGGGCCACATTGTCTCAAGAGAAGGGTTAAAAATTGATCCTAAAAGAGTTGAAGCCATCCGAACACTTCCAGTAGCCAAATTAAGAACAACCAGATAAACTGCAATAAAATGAACTCCAAAAGAAAATAGATCTCCTTCTTCGTTATCAAATAATGAATTACAATGTTTCCTAAATAGGAAAATAACTCCCAACTCGAGTTGCCAAGTAAACTCTAGCTAACTCTGACTAAATCTACTCTAGGTGGCGGAAATTACTATTTTTAGCAGTTTACTAGAACCTGCTATTCTTAGTAAGTTCGCATGCTTATTCCTACGGGCACAGAAATTGCCACGCATCTTCTACATCCCTAAATTAGAGGAATTGCCAACTTTCTAACTCAAAATGCAATTAATAGACTAAAATTAACTAATGCTCAAAAATAGGAAAAAACCAAACTATAACTTAAATCCTAATTTTCGGCCTCAAGATGGCGGATTTAGGGCCCGAAAATGTGTCAAAACTTGCCCCAACTAGTAGGGCGGGTTGCCACTGCATTCATCTCATCAAAACACGTGGTTTCAAAAAAAAACGGACTCAAACGGACACCCGGAGCTCAAGTTATGACCTTGTCAAGTTCCTGCTAATTCGGGCGCATCATTCTCCCCTGCTTGAAAAAAACGCAGCTCCTGCAAGTTGTCTTCTTCAAACTGCTTCCATTTATCTGCATCCAACTTCTGAATCTCTGACTCTGTGACCCAAGTATTGTCCTCTTGTTCCAGTCCTTTCCAATGTACCAAATATTTGTTGTATTTCCCATGTCGCGTGTCCATTGTTTTCTTATCTAGAATCTGATCCACTTCTTCTTTCTTCTTCACCTGGAACTGTTGCCGCCAATCTACTACTTCATCAGCATCATCCCTTTCTGCACCATCCCCATGAAAAGAATACAAATCTGAAACATTAAACACTGGAGAAATATCAAAATTCCCTGGCAATTCTACCTCATAAGCATTATCGTTTATTTTTTTCACGATTTTGCAGGGTCCAATCTTCTTGTACTTCAGCTTGTTATAGGTTCCTCTTGGAAACCTTTCCTTCCGCAGATATACCATAACCAACTCACCAACTGTAAATACCTTTCTCCGTCTGTGCACATCTGCTATTTCCTTATACTTGTCATTACTATTTTGCAGCTTCTTCCGCACTTCTTCCTGCAATTGTTGTATATGTTCGGCAAATGCTTCTGCATCATCACTGACTCTGCCATCAACGGGTAGTTGTACCAAATCTAATACCCCATTTGGATTACTCCCATACACAATTGAAAATGGAGACTTTCCCGTGGATCTGTTTATGGAACTGTTATATGCAAACTCAGCTTGTGGTAATGCTAAGTCCCATTGTTTCGGCTTTTCCCCAACAATGCACCTTAACAGGTTTCCCAAACTCCTATTTACCACCTCTGTTTGCCCATCAGTCTGTGGATGATAAGCACTACTGAACTGTAGTTGAGTACCAAATTTCTTCCATAAAGTCCGCCAGAAGTGACTTAAGAACCTTGTGTCCCTATCTGAAGTAATGGTTTTTGGAACACCATGCAAACGAACAACTTCTCTGAAAAACAAATCTGCTACGCCTGTTGCATCGCTTGTTTTCTTGCAAGCAATAAAATGAACCATCTTAGAAAACCTATCAACAACCACAAAAATGGAATCATTACCTCGTTGTGTTTTTGGTAATCCCAAAACAAAGTCCATACTCAGATCTGTCCACGACCCTTTAGGAACAGGCAACGGCATATACAACCCTGTATTTTGTGCATGGCCTTTCGAGACTTGGCAAATTCGACATCTCTCCACATATCTTACCACATCTCTTTTCAGCTTTGGCCAATAGTATTTGTCTGCTACCAAGGCTATCATCTTATCCTTACCAAAATGCCCAGCCAACCCTCCGCTATGCAACTCTTTCACTATATTTTCTCTCATAGACCCAACTGGAATACATAGTTGGCGTCCCTTGAATAGGTAGCCATCCTGTAAACTATACTCATCCAGGACATCTCCTACATTGTCTGACAATGGACTAATTAGTCTTTCAACAATATCCTTGAAATCAGAATCAGAAGAATACAAACCCTTTATTGCTTCAAAACCCACCACCTCATTTTCCATAGTGGTAAACAAAGTCACACGCCTACTCAATGCATCTGCAACTTGATTCTATTTTCCGGATTTATGTTTTAGAGAAAAAGTATATCCCTACAAAAATGATACCCACTTTGCATGCCTACTATTCAACTTCTTTTGGGTATTCACATACTTCAGGGCTATGTGGTCTGTAAATAACACAAACTCCTTAGGCACTAAGTAATGCCTCCAATGCCTTAATGCTTGTACAATTGCATAAAATTCCACATCATAAGTAGAGTAGTTCTTTCTTACCTCATTTAGTTTCTCACTAAAGAAAGCTACTGGCTTTCCTCCTTGACTTAGAACAGCTCCAATACCCACATGTGAGGCGTCACAATCAACCTCGAACACTTTATCAAAATCGGGTAGTGCCAAAATGGGTGCCTCTGTCACCTTCTTCTTCAAGAATTGAAAACTATCCTCAGCTGCCTTTGTCCACAAAAACTCCCTTCCTTTTGTGCAATCTGTGATAGGTGCTACAATACTACTGAAATTTTTAATAAATTTTCTGTAAAATGTTGCTAGACCATGAAAGCTCCTTACCTCTGTTATACTCCGTGGAGTAGGCCATTCAATAATTGCCTTTATCTTTTCTGAGTCCATCTGTACCCCACCTGCTGAAATAATAAAGCCCAAGAATACCAAGCTCTCTTGCATAAATGTGCACTTCTTCATATTTGCATAGAGTTTCTCTTTCCTTAACACTTCAAATACCAATCTTAGATGCCTCAAATGTTCTTCTTTAGTTTTACTAAAGATCAAGATATCATCAAAATAAACCACAACAAACTTACCATTATACTCCTAGTAGCACGGTGTTCATCAATCTCATAAAAGTACTAGGTGCATTGGATAACCCGAATGGCATCACCAACCACTCATATAATCCATTTCTGTCTTGAATGTTGTTTTCCACTCATCTCCTTCTCTGATCCGAATCTGATGATAACCACTTCGAAGATCAATCTTGGTGAAATAATTAGATCCAGCAAGCACATCCATCATATCATCAAGGCGAGGTATTGGGAACCGATACTTGATTGTAATTTTATTGATCGCTCTGCTATCCGTGCACATTCTCCATGTTCCATCCTTCTTTGGTGTTAATAAAGCTGGTGTTGCACACGGACTCATGCTCTCCCTTACGACCCCCTTTCGCACGAGCTCTGCCACTTGCCTATTCAACTCTGCATGCAATGTCGGGCTCATCCTATAAGCCGCTTGATTTGGGAGTGAAGACCCTGGAATCAAATCCATGTGGTGTTGAATATCTCTTTTGGGTGGTAATCCATCTGGTAGCTCATCAGGAATAACATCTGAAAATTCTTCTATTAATTCTGATGTTTCTATTGGTATTTGAGCACTTACAAGTTCATCCTTATTTGCAACTAGTGCATAACAGAAACCGGTTGCCTTTGCCTCCTTCACAAATTCCTTTGCAGAAAGCATATTTTCAGCCTTCCCCTCTTCTTTAAGAGGTATCAAAACTATTTTTGTGCCATCCTTCCAGAAAGTATAAGTATTTTTTCCCCCATCATGAATAACTTTTCTATCAAATTGCCATGGTCTTCCTAGCAGTATATGACATGCATCCATAGGAATAACATCACACCAAATCTCATCCTTATAACTGTTCCCAATAGAAAAGCTTATTAAACATCTCTTATCAACAGTAACTTCATTACCCTTCTTAAACCATGCAATACGATAAGGGTTAGGATTCTTCTCACAATGCAGACCCAATTTATTGACCATCTCATTTGAAACCATGTTCTCACAACTACCACCATCAATAATAACATTACATACCTTTCCTCCTGAAGTGCATCTTGTTCTGAAAATATTTGTACGTAGCCATGCATCCCCCTTGACCTCCTTTCTTGGAGCAATCATTGTCCTCTTGATCATCAGAGTTTCTCCAACATCTGGTGGAATTTCGAGGTCCTGTTCATCTTCTACTTGCTCAGCTTCAACAAGATTTACTCTTGGAGCATCTCCTTGCCTTTTGTCATGTGTATAAGTATGTGGGCATTCAAAAGCCCGATGCCCTTCTTCACCACATTTGTAACAAACAAATGGTCTTCGTGGAGCCTCCCATCCTCTATCGCCAGCATATCCTCTACCCCTAGAAAATCCTCTGCCTCTTTGTTGATTCTGGAAATCTTGTCTCGTATCCTCTTGCTTTTCCCATCCACGAGATGATTCTCCCCTACCTTGGCTGAAACCAGCTCGTCCCCGAAAGGAAGATGAGGCCCCCTATTCATTCCAGGTGATCTCCTAAAACTTTGATGATTTTGTTTTTCCTCGGCCTTTAAGGCTAATTGATAGGCATCCTCCATGCTTTTAATCCTATGCATACTTATCTCATCTTGAATAGAAAATTTTAATCCATTAACATACCTCGCAGCCATTTGTTCCTCAGTTTCTTCATGCTCTACACGAATGGACAACTTGTAGAACTCATCTGTGTATTCTTGCACTGTTTGTAAGTTCTGTCTGAGATTCTGAAACCTCCTGTAAAGGGTTTGTGCATAATCCACAGGTAGAAATTTATCTTTTAGCTTCTTCTCCATCTTACTCCACGTCCTAATTCTTTCTTTCCCCTTTCTTGACCGCTCTTTCTGTAGGTGATCCCACCATAACATAGCATGACCTTTCAATTTCGTGCATGCAAATTTTACCTTCTTTTCTTCTGACATAGCCTTCCACTCAAAAAAATTTTCCCATGCTATTCAACCAGTCTATCAGCTCCTCTGGTTTTAGACTACCACCATACTCTGAAACATCAACTCTTATCCCATCATTCTTTCCTTCTAATGCTCGAAGCATCCTTTCTTCAAAAGCTAATGGTGGTGCTTGCGTTTCCTCCTCTTCACAAACTTCTTCTTCATCTGTGTCATCTCCACCTTGATTTCCTCTTTGGGTTATCATTGCAGCAAGCGCAGCAACTTGTCTCTGCAGATCTTGCATATTTCTATTCATCTGGGCAATACCGCCTCCTCTTCCTCTTCCTCTTCCTGCCATTTTTAAACAAAATACTTCGAACCAGCTCTGATACCAGATAATGTAGCCAAATTAAGAACAACCAGATAAACTGCAATAAAATGAACTCCAAAAGAAAATAGATCTCCTTCTTCGTTATCAAATAATGAATTACAATGTTTCCTAAATAGGAAAATAACTCCCAACTCGAGTTGCCAAGTAAACTCTAGCTAACTCTGACTAAATCTACTCTAGGTGGCGGAAATTACTATTTTTAGCAGTTTACTAGAACCTGCTATTCTTAGTAAGTTCGCATGCTTATTCCTACGGGCACAGAAATTGCCACGCATCTTCTACATCCCTAAATTAGAGGAATTGCCAACTTTCTAACTCAAAATGCAATTAATAGACTAAAATTAACTAATGCTCAAAAATAGGAAAAAACCAAACTATAACTTAAATCCTAATTTTCGGCCTCAAGATGGCGGATTTAGGGCCCGAAAATGTGTCGAAAACTTGCCCCAACTGGTAGGGCGGGTTGCCGCTGCGTTCGTCTCATCAAAACACGTGGTTTAAAAAAAAAAACGGACTCAAACGGACACCCGGAGCTCAAGTTATGACCTTGTCAAGTTCAATCTTAGCTATTTTGGTTCATCCTAACAAGGAAGGTTCAAAATAACCCATAGCCTTCTTCAGTCAAAGCTTGGAGGATTACGAAGTAAAGTATTCTTTCATTGAAAAATATGTCCTTGTTTTCATTAGGAGTTTGAAGAAGTTGGACACTTAGTCCGAAATAACAAAATTCAACTACCAAAAAGTATCTCATGCTGGTGTCAAGGATTTTATCCTAAAAGGACTTGAATGAGAAGCGATCAGGTTGGATCACTCATGTAATGGAGTATGATATTGAAATAAAAGTGACCAAGCTGGTTCGTGGCAATGGTTTGTGTGAGAAGATCACTTCCAAGCAACAAACTGAGTTAATGAGATGAAGAAGAGGTTGTCCTATTAACACAGAATGAGCTAGAGCATCCAGATAATGATACACCCATTCCATGTTGGACTCAAAATTTGGTGCATTTTCTCCAAATAGGTTCATGCCCTCCGAAATGAGCAGAACAAAGAGAAGGTACTTTATATTACAAGCCATCCGTATGCACTTGTTGACGAAATTTTGTTCAAAAGGGACATCAATGGTGTCCTATTAAGGTGCATTGGGACAATCCAAATTGAGAGGGTGTTGCATGAGTTCCATGATGGAGAAGTAAGAGGCCACTTTTCTCCTCGAGTAATAGCTCTCAAAATCATGAAAGCTAGTTATTATTGGCCTACGGTGTTTAGGGATTGCTACTCATGGATCAAGAAATGAAAGAAGTGCGCATTCTTCACAGGGAAGGAAAAGTTAGCAGCCCTACCCCTTCATCCAATTTCAGTGGATCAACCATTCATGCAATGGGGACTAGACTTCATTGGAGTAATCAACCCAAATTCAAGCTAGGGCCACAAGTGGATACTCATAACGACTGACTATTTCACCAAGTGGACTGAAGCGGTGGCACTAAAGGAGGCAAATGAATCCAACATCTTGGATTTCTATGAAGGGATAGTCACTAGGTTTGGATTCCCTGCCACTATCATATCAGATAATGCATTGGCATTCCTTGGTACAAGGATCACTTTGAATGGGCTATCAGGAATGGTGTATACCTCAGCACTTCATCAAAATATTACCCTCAAGGTAATGGCCAAGAAGATTCCATAAACAATAACCTACTAAGAATTATCAGAAGGACTCTTGATGAAAATCAGAGAACTTGGCACACAAATCTCAAATCAACTCTATGGGCTGATAGGATCACATCCAAAAGGTCTACATGCAGCTCCCCATACAAGCTTGTATACGGAAAAGAGGTAGTATTTCCCATATCATTGGATCTGCCCACTTTAGAGCTCATGAAACAGTTGGAACTAGCCAAGTTTGAACCTATGGAAATCAGGTATGTAGAGCTAATGGGAGTAGAAGAAGCAAGAGAACATGCAATGCAGATCATGGAGAAAGATCAAGCATTGATCAAGAAGAGATTTGATAAGAAAGAAAGAATAAGGACCTTTCAAGAGGGGGACTTAGTTCTAAAGTGGGATGTAGATCGGGAAAAACCTAGGAAGGCATTCCAAGTTTGATGCCATTTGGAGTGGCCCTTACATGGTCACAAGATGTAAAAGTAGCAATGCCTTTACTGGCTAAGCCTGGATGATGAAGAATTATAGATTCCGAGTAAATGGGATATACCGAGACATCGCTACTAAAAGGAAAATTTCTCACCCTTGTAAATATTAGCCTAGGTTTTCAATTTCTCCAAGTGCGTATGCACATTGTCTTGTTATAGTTTAGGTTTCAATTTCCCTAAGTGCTGGTGCACATGCTCTATTGCTTCTGGTGTATGCTTGTATACAGTTCATCTCACTCATGGAAAAGACTTGTGGCCACAAGAAATTAAATCTGTAGAGTATCCATATTGGAGTAGGTCTGGATGTTTTCATTGCACTCCAATAGATCAGGTTTGCAAAAATCAAATGAGGGAGAAGTTTCTAGGTTTCAGACAACTCTCTACTCTCACAAATCTTGAATCCAAGATTTTCTTGCAAAGATAAGAGTGCATGCAGTGGAAGGTAGTTCTAGACTAGTTTTGAAATTACCAGGTAGACTCCATGCCCAATGGATACTTCGAGGCTACTGGTCTCTTCATCTAGTAGGAAGATTTTCGTGAGTCACCAAACTGTTATCTCATTTTTTCCTTGAAAAATTTGATCGAACACGACCCCGCACGAGAGAAAATCAAAGGGTCAGTTCATTCATGCGAGCTCACATTCAAATCCAATAGTCATAAGGCAAGCTCCATAATAGAGGAGCAAGGATAGCGAAGGATTAAACAATGTCAAATGAGGCTAGAGTCTCTCAGGAGGAAAATAGGGAAAGGCTCAAAGTTTTCGGATGTCACATATGATTCAGAGTGAGCCCAAATCGGTTAAGTATAAGAGGACTGGCGGAAGGCGCCACGTGTCTCAATGGCACACCTTCAAGGTTCAAAGTCAAGGGTAGTTCCCCAAACAAGTGAAGTGCTTCCACATGTCCCGAGAACCCAATGAGGTCATGTTCACTCAAGGCCCTAAATCAGCTAAGTATAAGAGTGTCTATGGAAGCCTCCACGTGTCTCATTGATGTAACACCAAGGCTTGGTCAAAAGTGTGGGCTCCCAAATGAGAGTAGGCCCATTATATGGTCCAAGTCATAGAGGGGGACAGAGCAGGCCCAAATTGAGTTTCAGCGGAAGGTGCCACGTGTCTCAGAACGTACCTTTAAGGGTCAAAGCCAAAGTCGAAGACTCAAACAAGTGCTAAACCTCCATGTGTCCCATGTCCGAAAAGGAGACAAAGTCAATAGTTGAAAATTTTCATGCCAGTGGACAACACCACGTGTCTCATCAATGAAAATTCAAAGGCGTATCCTAGAGCAGAGACTCAAACATGCGCCATCCCGCCACGTAGTCAGGGACCGAGAAAGGCAGCAGGCCCAAATCGGCTAAGTATAAAATAAATAGAGCTAACCTGTGGAAGGAGCCACGTGTCTCATCGGTGCAACTTCAAAGGAATGAACCAAATAAGAGACTCAAATGAGCTCAAGGCTTCCACATTGAGTCAAAACACCATCATGGTTGTTGAGGGAAACCCTTGTCGAGTTTGCATAACATCACATTTATTTCTTTCATTTTCTCCTCAACACTACATTCCTCCACCCCTACCCTTTTGGATTTCACAAAGGACGTGGGTGTCATTTATTTCCATATTACACACAAGCAACACCATATGTTGTATTCCTATTTTTCGGAATGCTATTGTTGTGCGTGTTATATTATTTATGATATATATTGTTGATAGAAGACATCATCACGACTATTGCTGATGAATAAGATTTTGTTCTTGGCATAGCTAGAGAGAATCCCTAATCCAATATGTGTGTGCATTCACTACCTTTTTCTTTCAAGTATGCTCCACATCTTCCTATCTTTTTTTGTCTCATGAAATTTACATTCACATTCCCGTAAATTTAACACCTATTCTAACTACACAATAAATGCATGAGCTTAAATAATACAAATAGTGTACTTCATCATTATTGTTCCACCACACATTAGATTATGGGATATCCATGTCAAATATTTGCATCAATTTATTACACATCCCACATTTTCTAATTCACACAATTAACAAAAATTTCATATGGTTGTTTGAGGGTTGGGTCTTCAATTGCCTCCCATTTCAGTTTCCCGGACTTGCAATTCTTTATCCTCAAACCCCTTCTTTTTCACCCTTCCTCCTGTCCCATTATTTATCTCCCTCCAATTTTACTTCTTCAATACATCCCCTTTGGTATTTCCATTTTACATTTTAGATACACGAGCGGTGGCTTCATCTAGATGAAACAATTTAATCACCGATAAATGACAACGGTAATATTAAGTAGCATGTGGGAGTATTTCTTCATGTTTTAAATTATAAAATCCCACCAATTTCCCTTAATGAGACCACCACCCTTCAAGGGATTCAATCCCTATGGTCACAAAAATTATTATTTTTGATAAATTTCAATTAAATATCTTAAAAGTAAGCTTCAAAACTAGCCTAACAATATTATGTCTCACTACATTTATTTATTAATGTGTACTTACAATAATGTAATTTCATATTATAAATATAATTATCAGTTCACTTATATTTATATTGTTTCAAATCAATTGAAATATAGATATATTCATGAATTGTATTTCTATTTTATTCTTCCTTTTTATTTTTAGGAAAGAAAAATATTTATAATTCGTAGTTTTTATATTTTAGTAGCACATAGAGGTAATTAGTAATTCTTCATTAGCTAACATTTTTTGGTGAAGAAGGAAATGGTGTTTCTAATAAAATCATTATATTGAACAAACAAATTAACATCGTGAAGTTTATTATTTAACCTAAAACCCACTACTTACCAATCATAGATTTCATTTAATGGCTCTACTAAGTAGTTTCATTCATAAATCTCTTGGAATGGTCACATCAAATATGGGATCACAATCATTGCTTATTTTCAGTTGTTTCTCCATAAAAATGGTCGATAATATCTAGGGCCATAGGAAAGTGCGTAGGTCAAATTCCTTATAATGGTATGAGATTCATTCCACCCATAATTTTCTCTTAGTTTATCCTTGATTCCTATCATTTCACCATGTTCATCCTCATGTATAGTTACAATCCTCCAATCACCATATCTCCCTATTAAATCTAAGTCAAAAGAACATGTTCTATTAATGCTAAAACAAAATATGGCTATGATATAGCTTGCAAGATCAATTCTTTCCCTTTACCACACTTTATTATTATTCAATGACATCAAATTAAAATTGTGAGATGTGCAAACCCAGTTATTGTTCTTGCTTCTAGAGACACTAAATCACACAATTTGGGTATTTATGTAATCATGATCACATACTACTATTCATATGATTCCTAAGAGATAAAAGTACTAATTGACCAGTGTTTTGGGCCTCTTTACTTTCTTTTTATTTTCCTTCTGGGTCTCACACACCTTCTTTCCAAGCCTAACTTTTGACACTCCAGCTTTTCGATTCTAGAGACCAAAGACCCAATCAGACACACCAACATCTAGGAACCCCCAACCTATTTGTATCTTACTTGCATCTTTTGGATCCTTTCTACTGTTGAGAATCTTATTTTCTTGGTGGTCAACATTTAGTGTTTAATTACTAAATTCAAGAAAGGGATTCATATAAATATAAAGTTATGTGGCAATAATAAAGGATAAAGCACTAGGCATTATCTATCTCCACCTAAGGTTGCATTCAAAGGAATTAACAAGAGCATACAAGCATCCATTTAGCATCCACACAAGGAAATGGACTTCTTTTTTCTATATACACTTTATAGGAGGGGATGTTCATTTTTCCATGCACCCATCTACTTATATCTTTTACATATAGCTAATTTCTCGCTATTAAGTACGACTCACACAAGAGCGACCTAGGGCATGATTCTACACACATACAGAGAACTACATGGAGTATGAAATGTTGTACAACACTTGGATCGTAAGTTCACTCAATCAAGTGACTCTTTGGGGTCGGCCTAACTCCCCATGTGCATATTTTGCTTTTTAGGATTTGATGTGTTTTAGGGTTTTGTAGATGTTATTTTTATTGTAAGTTTTAGGTGAATAAAGATGTAGTATAGAAACATAAAAGTGATAAATAGTGAACATTATTGAATATTTTTGCAACCTGCGAAGATCATTTTTGAAGTTTTGAGAAGTCACGGGTGCCTGTGAGAAGGTCAACATCACCCCTGTGTGCCCCATTCTAGGAAGATCTTGCAGTTGCACCATTTTTTGAGCTTTGTTGCGAAGCTTATCTCCTCCCTTTCATCATTTCATCAGCTTGGCACATTTGAGGATTATTTACGAATCAAATAAGTATTTTATCCTTTCATTTTCAAATAGGGTTTCACATTTTCTAGCTTACTTGCTGGGGTTAAATTTGTACTTAATTGTCTATATCATTTTTCTCGGGCATATTTAGATTTAGAATTTCCTTATTTAGATATTTCTTATTCATTTGGTGAACCAATCATTTGATTCTAACCTTTTTTATAGGGTTTTCTATTTATTCTCATCACTTGTAGTGGTTGTTTTGGGTATTTTGAGCATATTGAGCTTCCTCCATCTTCCCGTAGAGTTTATAAATCAATGGACAAGGTTCTTGCATCAATGGATGAAACTAAAAATCCTTTTTCCAACTCTAAAATTTTTCCTCTTCATGATATTGAAACATCTGATAGTGAACAATCATATGATGAAGACATGAATTTTGATCAAGAACAATTATACAAGCTCACAATTTTTCATCAAGATTTACATGATAATATTGCTCATCTTTTACATATTCTTTATGCTTTGATTTTTATAAAAATCTCGTGATGTTTGCTTCATCTCCTCTTTTCGGTTCTTCCTCGCCACCATGGCCTCCACTCAACCCTTTAATATTCCCTACTTCCATTCCTGCTATTACCACTCCCGTGATTTAACCTAATGCTTCGATGCACAACTTGATGATTTTTCAAGTAGACTGATCTAACTACTTTATATCACGACTTACAAACTAAAACTCATCAAATTATATTGGCCACTTCTTGTGCATCTCCATCTCTTGATTCTAATTGACTTCCTCATACTCATGTTTCACCCGCCATCTCCTCCTACCAATTTCCTCAAAACATTTCACTCCTAAGTTAACCATTTTTAAGGGCCATGAAGACCCTCAAGAGCATATCTGAGCATTTCATGTAGCATGCCTAGATTATGTAGATGATCACACTTTGCTAGAAAATATCTTTCCTCACATTATTTAATATTATGTAATGTGTTGGATCTATTATCTACTTGTCAACTCTGTAACATATTTTATGCATTTATCTCGATTATTTTCTTTCACACTTCTCTATTATTATCGACTCTAAGATATCCTATTCTCAACTCGAGCAACTTAAACAAGGATCTAATGAACATCTAGCAAAGTATGTCTTCCTAGATAAGAACAAGTTAGCTAATATTTCTAATGTACTTGTAGACTCTAAACTTCAAGATTTATTTTTCCAAAGTATATTACCACCTCTTTAGGAGAGTGTTATCTTTGAGACATCTCCATCATTTGATCATTTGTGTCATACTCTTAAGCTACATGAAACTAAAATATTATCTATAGGAAAGCTTAAGTATCATGAGCAAGCTTCATCTTCAACACACTTTCAAAGAAAATCAAATTTCAAGCAATCTACAAAACCTGCTGAAGCTAAGGCTCATCAACACTATATTTAATCTTGAAAGCTTTGATGGAAACCACCTAAGCGTATATTTACTAAATCTCCTTGTTCCCCACATATTCTATTAGGAAAAATAATTGAGATGAATCTTATTATGCTTCGCCTCTTCTCAATATGGATCCATCTCATCCTAAACGTCGCACTTACAATTAAAATTATAAATATTATTATCATTAGTGCATTGGGAATTCTATAGATCGACATTTTAAAATTCAAAATATTATCAGCAATAATGTAATTGAGCTTCTGAGCCTACAACATCTACATCGGTCAATGATAATCACGGGATCAAGATCTTAAAAATCCTCTTCCAAAACATGACAAAAAAGTGATTGACTCTTCAGCTGAATTATACAGATCGTGGAGTGACTCCTCCTTCTTTGGGGGCTCTTGATTTTCTACTTTCTCATGTTGAGACATCTCCACCAATCATTTCATTCTTTGATCATGATCACATGCTACATTCTATTGCCTACTATGTTTGATCCATCATTTTACATAAGCACATGTTCTATTGCACTTGTTGTCACTATCGAGTTATCTAATCTTATGAATTTCATATCTATCTCCTTAATCATATGGATATATTAAGCTTCCAGTCACATTTGGTCCTCTTACCATGCTTGTGCATTTCCTTGTGGAATCTTTGGTCAAATGGTGTGACATGATTTTAGGTATTTCCTCACTCCATACAACTCGGGGTATCATCTTCGTTCATCACTTGTGTCTCAAATTCAACCACAACAAGCAAGTCATTACTATGAATGGTTTTCGCCATCCACACCATGGATGTAACTCATTTCACTCACTAGAGCATATAGGTATCCAAGACCTCTCAAATCAAAAGAATGATAAAATCCTAGCTCACCTATTTGCTCACAAACCTACACAATCTCATCTTTCTATTAGTCCTTCACATCAAGTATAGGTCCACCATTCATACAAATCCTTGATATATATATATATCACCTCCATGCTCTGCTTCACATAGGTGGTCATCACCTCCATGATCTTCTTTACATAGGTTTTCATCACCCCCATGCTCTGTTTCATATATGTGTTCATCTCCTTTACATTGGGCTTCAAATAGTTGTTCATAACCTTCGCAATATCCTTCACATAGGTGTTTATCGTATCCTAGGTCTCATACACATGGATCTCATTCATTGATACAACATTTTTCTCATACACCATTGGTTTTAGAGCATGATCACACACCTTTATCTCCACAAGCAACAAGGGGAGGAACTTCTTCTTTTAGTTTCATTTGATATTATATTAATCGACTAACACTTGGGGGGAATCATACTTACTCTACCCCCCATTCTAGCATTATCAATTATCTTGCATTTTATAATTCTTCACTTCTCACTTTGCATCTAGTTCTTCACATGCATCTTACACATTTGTATCATCACTACCCGATGAAACACTCTTGTGCTATTGTTCACACTTGACTGTTGAGGTCTTAATACATTCATGAACCTCACATCTCTTTGGCGCACATGCAGCATAACACACTACCCTATGAAACACTCTCGTTCCATGGTTCATACGCGACTACTAAATTTCTAAATTTGAAATGATCCTCATCATGTGCACTCAATCTATACGCTCTATGCTTTTATTATCATATATTTCTATCGCATAATTAAAACCATTTATAGATGATGCACTCTTGCTCTATGGTTAATTCTTGAGTACTAATGGGTCTTTCGTAAATGAACCTCATCTCGGGCATACTCATTCACATATGATCGGGAGCACGCTACTCCTATGATAGTCAATTTTCATTCCATTCCATTCACAATCATACCATACTACATATCTTGGTTGCACATTGATCTTTCTTATTTATACTCACATGATACTTACATTACTATGTTAGATAGAAACATTATATGTCATTATATTTCTATATACACATGTGTATTCACTTTCCTTCTAGTTGTGATCGAAGACTTTACATAGATCAATACATACAACATGGATGCTTCATGCAAGTACCTATTACTAGTCCCACAAAAGCTCTTGGGAATCCATTTTTCTATACACTATAGGTGCTATTATTTCAATTTGTACAAATTTCTATTCGTATCTTAGAAAACTCTTATATCATACAATACACATTTTGACATACTTTTTTTTATCTTTCTAACATACTAGTGGGTGCTTCATGTGCAATGTTTTATTTGTAGGAACTATTTGCTACCATGATTTTTTGTTACATTTCTTGCTCTTTATTTTCATTGTTTTCCATTGTATGCCATTATTTTTTGTCTTTTCCTTTGTATTGTGTGCACACTATATGTTTCTAGCTACTTCATCCTTTATTTTCTTGTGATATCATTAGTGATGTCCCATGTTTGCAATCCACTTTTTGTGGTCTACATTGTATTCTTGTGTATTATATTCTTTCTTGATAACTTACATATTTTATATGCGTGATTATCTTTTGGCACTAACACTTGTTTCCATCCACTTTTCTCGCATGTGCCTTGCTTTCTAACAAGCACACTCCCTCCCCTTATAGGGCTTTAGTTTTAGCACAGTTTCTGGTCATCCTTTTGGTTGGTACTCCTTACGACATCACATGCACCCCAAATGAGGGGGAATCATTGGGTGAATCAGTCACCCCATACAACAATTTACAGTCATAATTAAACATAGTTTAGTATCGATGCATCACAATCTTGGTCTTAGCGGACGACCCAAAATATGACTTGGGTCCTAAACACAACAGATTCATAAATTCCTAGACACATACAAGAGTAGCACTTGGGTGCCCTTGGCTATTTGGGGCACTGTGACATTGGGTAATTACAAATTTTTTTCTCAATTTAGTACAGTTCATAGCAATTTACACAACATCTTTTACATGACAAGTAATGTTGCAAAACTTGACACACATGTACTACACCTTTTATTCCATTTTCGATTTGGATGAAAATGGATCATATTTACACACACCATCTACAGTGGTGTTTACACTTTGAGAATCTATCAAAGGTTGGAGAATAATTCTAAACCTTTATCCCTACACTTCATCCATACTTGGCGTAGCTAGTGTGAGATTGCCCAAAAACATGTACTCATCATAACTTACATGAGATAAGGACCCTTTCTATCTCTTTACTCATCATGGATCAGGTGCACATGTTCCTTTTCACATTTTTACATACTTCTTATGTGTTCGATCGAATTTTTATATACATGTATTTGACTACTTGTTCATTCTTCTCTTTTACATGTCTATCCTTATGGGAAGTGGAAGTCACATCAACCATACATAATCAAACATTAAGTAACATCAATAATAGGTACAACGCAATCTCTACACATACACTCTCACAATAGGATCCTTATTAACATTTTTCACTTCCTCTTCTCTAGCTTCCACATTTCATATTTTTATCACTCCACGCTTTTTCTTGTCTACTCGGCACAATTTTCACCATCAATCTATGTGGCTATCAAGTAAACATCTCTTCTCTACTTTATTTCATCAATAATTCGCTCAACAACATAAAGTGGGGGTAAATTTAGACACTAAATCACGTACTTTGGGTATTTACATAGTCTTGATCACATACAACTATTTATATGATTCTTAAGAAAGAAAAGTAGTAATTGATCACTTTTGCTCCTCTTTGCTTTCTTTCTATTTTCCTTCTTTGTCTCACACACCTTATTTCCCAGTCTAACTTTTGAAACATTAGTTTTCTCGAGTTTGGACACTAACACCCAGCCAGGATACCAACACTCGGATGCCCATATCCCCTCTAGGATGTTTTACTCACACCTTTTGGGTCCTTTCTAGATATTGGGCATATTATTTTCTTGGTGGTCGACCCTTTAGTGGTTAATTGTAAAATTAAAGTAAGCAAATCATATAACTAGAAAGCTATTTGGAAATAATAAAGGACCAATAATTAAACATTATCTATCTCCACCTAAGGTTGTAGCCAAAGGAATTTACAAGAGAATCCAAGCATCCATCTAGCATGCACACAAGGGCAAGGGAATGCATTTTTGCATACACTACATAGGAGGGGAAGTTCTCTTTTCATGCACAAAACTACTTACATATGTTACATGTAGCTACTTGCTTCTCTATCAAATGTGACTCACACAAGAGCCACCTAAGGAATGATTCCACACACACACACATGTAGAAATACATAGAGTTTGAAATGTACTTTGCAACACCTAGATCATATGTTCACTCATTTAGGTGACCATTGGGGTCGATCACGAATCCCCATTTACATATTTTTTATTTTAAGGATTTGACATGTTTGGGGTTTTGTAGGTGCACTTTATTTTGTAGGGTTCAAGTAAAAATAACAGATAAAGATAAACGAAATATAGGTGATAAAAGGTGAACATTAGGGAAAATCTTGCGTCATTCTGCAAATAACATTATATGATATTTTGAGAAGTCACAAACACCTAGAGAAGGTATACAACGCCAAAGGCACCCTTGACCAGTCTAGGCACCCCGGTCAGTAAAGATCCTACTATCGCACAATTTTCTAAGCTTCGAGGCAACACTTCCCTCATCATTTTCATAAGTTCATCATCTTGGAACACTTCAAGATTATTTGTAATCATCTAAGCATTTTATCCTTTCATTTTTAACTATGGTTTCACATTTTCTATCTTACTTGTTTAGATCAAATATGTACTTAATTGTTTATATCATTGCAGACCGGCACATATTTAAATTAAGCATTTATTTATTTCAATATTTTTTTAATCAACCTCTAGAACATTTTTGTCCTAAAGCTTATAATTACTTTTATCATGATCTTATAACCATTATTGCATTGTCTAGAAACAACCATCTCATAAATTTCTACCATCATTAATGCTAATCAATAATTATTTCATTATACTGACTTCAAAGTTTAAGTTTAACTACCCTGTACGTCTTATAATCCAATAACATATAATGAACTAGATATATTGACTAACAAAAGTGTAGTTGTAAGTTCTGAGATAATATCTGTGTTGGTATATACATTACTTTTTTCCATATTACTAGCTACACAATATTGTTTATATGTATTCTAGGTGCATGAAATTTGACTAATGTTAATGTAAATGGACATATTTTTTCATAGTACATGCTCAACTAGATAATTTTCTTATTTTTTTATGTTGATCCGGGTACCAAAATTTTATGTTTTACATTAGATGTGGGATTATATGAGATGGTATTTTTGAAAATATTTTTATTTAGTAGTATACAAGTAATTGTAAAGTAAAAAAACTACAAGGATATAAAAGAATTCAATGTTATCCTATAGTAATCAATGTTTAATGTATTCAATTGTAAGAAATAAAATGTTTAAATGTTTGGATGGAAGAACATAGACTAAACATTTATCCCAAAAATGCAATGGTTCAAAATGAGAGGCATGGACTTCTTAATATATGTCACTAACCATTAATGTAAAAACATCCTCACTTATTTCAGGAAAAATATAACTTTGAAATGTGTTACTTTTTCTATAATCTATAATGTCTAATTATCCTTGTAAGGGATGTAAACCTATGCAATGAATTGAGTTCTTGAAAATATTGAAATTTGATAGTTTATTGAAGATGTTTTTAAAACAAAATGTGTACTCAATTTAATCTTATTAGTTAAAGAGTATTTGTTTATTGTAACTTGTTAACAACAATCGATGGGATAGCTCATTAAGATATGTTATAGTTGTAGTATAAGGGATTAATAGATATTTTCCATTTGCAAACTTAATGACAATGTATAATAAAGCTATATTTTAATAATACATAGATTGTGTAATAAACTACACACTAAGATTTTATAGAATGGGAACATATAAGATGGAAAGAGAGATAAATATGACATAAAGTACACTTATATTACTATAAGAAGCTACAAGATAATAAAAAATCAACAATCAAAGATAAACATTTTTATGTGTGCTTACATTGTTTTATATAATTTAACATAACTATCAGCCTTCTACTCATTTTAAATTCTTATTTCAAGATAGAGAAGTGTTTCATGATCTCAAGGAGCTTTACATATAAATAATTTTATCTTAAATAGAATCCATATATATGTTAGAGACAAAATTATACAAAATAAATTCAACTTAGAATTTTGGCTCTAATGACCTTCCAATACTTTCCTAAAGTTAAATAGGTGTTCATATCAAAAAAAAAATTTAAAGTTAAAGAGATGATTTGGCTTCATTTTTCATCATTATGATGTTTTTATACATTGTGCATTTGGGTTCTCTATTCGTAGTAGACACTAGAGGAACACCATTTACTAGTTTTCATTCCTTATGTGCCATTTAACTATTCTTGCAAGTTTTCCAATATATAGTTTTTCCAACAAACTTTCATTTTGGATTTTCAATATGTAGAAAATCCTTCATAGATCACCCTTTAAATTTTTCAATAGATGCGGTCCTACTTGCAGTTATCCTAAAAAAAAAAACTTACATTATACATTTTTATCTTGTCTCAATATTATAATACTATTGAGCATACTTGTACATTGTTGAATGTGTGCATGGAGATCATAGAGCTTCATGTTTATGAAATAAATGTTATGGAGAAATCACAAAACCCCTAATTTTTGCAAGTGAATGGTTGAGGAAGTCAGTGTGATTCGTCAAACATGGAGTTATCCCAAAGTGTGGGTCTTTGCAATCGGGACAACCCTTCGGGAGAAGGCCACTTTCTATCCTATCCTAGTGACAATGCTGCCAAAGTGTAGAGAGTTGCAGATCTAGCCCTAATATAATTTTTTGAAGGAGAAAAAGATAGATTAAATGCATGACAATTAAAACCTACTCTAAGGGAAGGTGATGCACCAAGGAGTGTTAAACAAACTACACAATAAACACATCATAACTAGAATCTTGCAATGAAAACACAATAGTACACAATAATTTGCATGTGATGAAAGACAAGAAGAGCTGCAACAAAACACAAAAGGGTGATTTGAACATCCATGAATCTGTTTATATTTCTCCCAAAATTGATACAATAGACCACACACAAGCTCAAAGGCACGTATTTTACATTACAATGTCCAGTAGGGAGATTTGAAATCTCCCCAAAATATCTTACAGACAAGAAGAAGAAGGGAGGGGCATATACAAGGTGTCCAACCTTTTGAAATGAGTTTCTCCTTACAATATATTGGAAGAATGAGAGAAAGGGAGAGAGAAGGAATTTGAAATCCTACTTCAACGACCCAAAAATATATTAAAATATTTTGCAATAATGATGGGTGCCACTACAAAACCCATACCTCCATGTACTTTCCCTTGTTGGGGAAGAAAGGAATCTCATACCTTCATCATTTCGGTAGTTGATAAATTTGGAAACATTCCTCTAAAATGGATTTCCAAAAAGTCCTATTTTGTGTAAATCCAGTCTCTCAAGTAAAAATTTATGGCCATCTCGGGACGAGGGTTTCATACTGCAATAAATGTCAGTGGTTAATCTTCCTTTTCAGACTCGAAACCTATATCGCACCCTCCTAAATAAAAAAAATTGGACTTTGGGTTTGGAGCTTCGGATTCGGAGATTGTTGTCACTATTCATCTGACTAGGTCCATGAAACCTCTGAAATGCTGAAAACCCAAAGTCTGAAATTTGGACTTCAGGTTTCATAATTCAAATCATGATTTTCGTGCATAGGGGCTTCAATGTTATGAAATTTTGAAACCCCAAAGTCCAAAATTTGGACTTTATATTTCAGACCTTTGTGTTTTTAGGGTTCAAGTTTTGGGGTTTGGGTTTTGGGAGTTTGGGGTTCAAATTTCAGGATTTTGGGGATTTCATCATCCATCTGGTCATCACATATCTCGAAATTGTGAAAGCCCAAAGTCCAAATTTTGGACTTCGGGTCTCAGACCTTTTTCCCCTCCCCATATGACACTATTCATTACTCGACCCCGCTAACAACTCCGAACTCTTGAATTTCTGAAGTCTGAATTTTGGACTTTAGACTTTGATGTCTTTCGGACCTTTTGAGCTCACCGTTTCAAAAAAAATTTCCCTACGAATCCGAATGATTCTCCACTTCAACTCACTTAGATCCTCCTATTTTATCTATACGAGTCCAATTTTTCCTAGGGGCGAAAAATTAGATAACAATTTAGTGACTCGTGGGATTACCTACTGCTTAGGTGATAGATCGATTGCCTTGATTTATCCATTAGGAATGGAGTCATAAATGATACCCGATATTGATATTGTACTTGAAACTTTCTCGATCGCTTGCAACTTATGGATTCTAAACATTCTCTATTGCCCGCACTCTAAATTTTCATAAGGAAAACTTGAAGATGATATTTGTGAGGATATAAAAATGTCTTGACTTGTAATTTTCACTTGTTATTGAAATGGATTGTCCGAAACCTAATTTTAGTTGCTTTATGGATTTGTTTTCGTTTGAAATTAGCCCTTCCATGTTACGAAATTCACCCTTCCATGTTACATGTTACGAAATTCTTCCTTGAAGGAACACCGAATGCATAATGATACAACCTCAAAGTAAGAAAACTTGTCTTTGAAGGCACTTAGGAAATTGAAACCTAATCTAAAATAAGACAATGTGCATACACACTTAGAGGAATTAAAATCCTAAATTAATATATACAAGGGTGAGAATTTTCCTTTCATAGCAATGTTTGAGATAGATTCCGTTGAATGGAATCATAAGTTCTTCCCAATGCAAGGTAGATAGTTGGAAGGAATTTCTATTCTTACATCCTGTGACCATATAGGGGCCACTCTAAATGATGTCAATTTGGAATGGCTTCATTGTTTTTCCCAATCTGCATTCCACTTTAGAACTAAGTCCCCTTCTTAGAAGGTTCTTGCCTTGGCCTTCTTATCAAATGTCTTCTTGATCATGGCCTGATCCTTTTCCATGGTTTGCATAACATGCCCCCTTATATCTTCTAATTCCATGAATTTTTTATACCTAGTTTCCATAGGCTCAAACTCAGAAAATTCTAGTTGTTTCATGAGTTTAGTTGCCGACATCGAGAGTGATATATGAAACGTTGCCTCTTTCTCGTAGACTAGCTTGCAAGGGGAATTTATTCTTGAAACCTTTGGTGTGATTTTGTCATCCCATGAGGCTGATTTTAGCTAGGTATGCCATGTCCTTTGGTTTTCATCTAGATCCCTTCGATGATTCTTAGCAAATTCTAGTTCGTGGACTCGCTTTTACCGTTACTACCCCGTGGGAAATAGTTTTAAGAGGTTCTCAAGTAGATCCTATTCCTAATTTTCCATTCTATGATCTTTTAACCTAGGAATGCCAATTCATTGTCCAAAATTTTAGTGGTTGGTACAATGAACCTTGTGACTATCCCTTCATAGAAATCTAGTATGCTAGACTTGTTTTCTTCCTTGAGTGTTATTGCCTCGACACACTTGGTTAAATAGTCTTTTCGTAAGAATCCACTTGTGATCTTTTCTCTAGTTTAGATTGATGACCCGATGAAATCCAATCTCCATTGTACAAATATATGGTAAAATGAAATGGGATGCAATAGAATTACTTCTATTATTTTCTTTCCTGTGAAGAATGCACATCTTGTACAATTCTTGATCTGGTGTAGCACTCACTAAACAATGTGGGCCAATAGTAACCCACCTTCATTATTTTGAGAGTTATTAACCACTAAGAAAAATGACCTTCAGCCTCTCCATCATGGAACTCCAACTACATATTATCAATTTGACATGTTCTAATGCATCTCAATAGAATTCCATTGATGTATTTCTTGAACAAAACACCATCAAAAAAAACATATGGAATGACTTGTAAGCTAAAGTATCTCCTCTTTGATTTTATCATTTCTAGAGGGCATAGTCCTATTTATAGGAAGTGTATCATATTTTGAGTCCAACAAAGAGTGGGTACATTATCATTTGCTTTCTCTTGATTATCCTGTAGTACCAAGAAAACTTCTTTTCCATAACTTGCTTCATCTCTTGTTGACTTAAGGCTTGGTGACTTTAATTTTAATGTCATATTCCATGACACGGGTGATCTAACCAGCACGTTTCTCTCTCAAATCCTTTTTAGAAGGAATTCCTCGATTCTTACATGTGATACCATCAACTGAATCCTGTTGTTTGAGACTAGGTGCTTGAATTTATTTAAGCTCCTGATTACTGTGAGAACATTTTTCTCGATGAAAGAGTACCTAGTTTCATATTCCTCCAAACCTTGGGTAAAAAGGAAATTGGCTGTCCATATCCATCCTTGTTCTACTACGCCAATATTGTGGAGATCATGTCTAATCCACTAAAGGAATAGAACATGAAATCCTTGGAGAAGTATAGATTAATGAGAGTTGGGGATTGAGATATAGCCTCTTTTATAGCCTCGAAACATGCTTTGCCTTCAATTTGTCCACTTAAATGCCATGGTCTTCTTTAACATAAATTTTATTGGCTTCAAAAGAGTGGAAAATTTTGGTACAAATCTGCAAGCAAAATTGATCCTTCCTAAGAAGATTCAAGAGCCTTCTTATGACTTGGTAATGACAATGTTCGACTTGCTTCAACTCTTTCTAGGTCAATTGTCAATGCTTCATTTGACACAATATGGCATAGGAACTTGCCTTCATGAGCCAAGAATATGCATTTTTTGGATTCAACGATACCCAAAATATTCTACACATTTGAAAGTCCTATCTCAAATAAAAGAGGTGATCTTCCATGTTTTTAGATAACATAGTGATATCGTCCAAATACACTAGCACTATTTTTTTGATCAATCCCTTGAATGCCATATCCATTTCCCTTTGGAAGGTGGCTCGGCATTTGATAGTCTAAATGGCATTTTATTGTAGGCATAGGTGCCCCACCATCGGTGAAATCCACCTTAAATCGATTGTCTTCTTTCACCATTATCCGGTTATACCGGAGTATCCATCCAAGAGAGAGAATATTTCAAAATTGGCTACCACTTGCAAGATTTTCTCCATTGAAGAGAGTGGATAATGGTCTTTGAAAGATGCCCTATTTAGGTCCGAAAGTCTACGCTCAACCAGATTTCTCCATTCTTCTTTACGAATGGAACTAAGTTTGCAATCTAGCTTGAATGCTTGATTGGAAATATAATACTCACCTTTATTAGCTTTATTAGCTCCTTCTTTATAAGGGGATCAATGTGCGGGTTAACTCATCTTTGATTTTACATGATGGTCTTAGCATCGGGTCTACTTCAATTGTATGTTGTGCAAGATTTGGATTGAATCCTCGTAAATTTTCATAACTCTACGCGAAAACATCTCGAAAGCTGTTAGAGTAGGTATTTACCTTAGGTCATGTTCACCTAGGTATTCTATTTACCTTTATTGTATTTATCCTCACCCACTTATGTGTGTGGATATTTCTTTTATCTTATTTAGATATTAGGAGATATTATCTAGCTATTAGGTATAGTTCTTTCCTTGATCCGTGGTATTGACTAGTTCTTTCCTTGATCTATGGTATTGACTAGATCCTTCATGACTAGTTCTCTCCTAAATCTATGGTCTTGACTAGTTCTTTGATGACTAGTTATTTCCTTGATTTATGGCTTGATCTACGACCTTTCTTGGTTCTTAGATTGTTATTCCTTGCCTATTTAAGCAAGGCCCATTCTCAATGTTACCCATTAAAATCCTTAGCCCTTGGTCATATGGTACGGTCATATGAGGACTTAAAACTTGTGATTCCTACTATTAGGTGCTTAGCTTCAGCCCCCTTTAATTTCATTTGTGTGGTGAAGGCAACAACAATTTATTTTGTTTTAGTGGCAATCTAATAAATACGAGCAAAATAGTCAAAAGCTTGTAACTTTTGATCGGTAACTCGTTTTGAGTCTTGTATTTTGCAAAAGTGCTTGTTTTTTCATGCTCTTTCCATTGGAAATATTTAATTTTATACTTGCACTCAATTATAAAGTTCCAAATATGGAGGAGTGTTGTAATCAATTGTGGACGTAATTTCGGCTGAGCCCGACTTCCTAAACTTTTGGGAGTTGCAGTTTGTACCTATCATGGATTTTGAGAATGATATGTTTTTCTCTAAAGTGTGTGGACTTCAAGAGGATATTGTAAAATTTGTGGAAAAAAATAGATTGCTCAAGAAGTGAAATTCTCTTCTACAATCACTCATTCACAATAAGGATATAAGAATACACTCCCTGCAGAACAAACTTGTTAGCCTACAACATCACCATCATATTGTGGACAACCACAACCATGCTCCTAGTCCACTTGCAGCTATTGCTCCTAAACCCACTGACATTGATCTGTCAGTCTTTGAGTATGTTCCTGCTCTTGATGCTCATACACCTATGAAGCTTATTACTGCATGCTCTTCCACATATGTGCCTATTACAATACCACATGTTGTGTATCCTATTTCTTCTCAGTTGCATGGATTTTTTAAGAAGCATACTACTACATTTAGTTCTCGCATGCTCCATTCTATGGGTCTCACTAGCAGAGTCATTCACAGATATTCACAAGGTATTGTTTCCTCTATTCCACATGTTAAGTGGAATTCTCGTCATGAAATTGGTTTTCGAGAAAATACTTCATTGGGATCACACATTGAAAGAGCTCCTTTTTTGTTCACTCGACTCTTTCTGAGGATCCTGAGCAACACATGAGTTCTAAATCTTCACTTAGGCTTGAGAAACCTGAGATTTTAGTTGTCAGACATGATCAACTTGACACACATTCTGATGTTATTTTGCATGCACCCATTGTGCATTTTGCACCAAGTCATATGCAGGCATCTTCTTCATCCATCCATGTTGATTTAAGATGGATATCTGATCACTCGTGGTGGTGATATAGGCATTCGTTGAGAGGAATCTACAGGTGTGGCTCCTCTACCATTTGGCCTCTTGCTCCACTTTCTATACCTTTTACATTGTGATGATTCTTGTTTTGAGAATTTTTATTTAGTAGGTGTAGTGTATCTCTCTTATTTGTTGAGGGGTTTTGTATCTCGTATTTTTGACACTTTTGGAATGTTAACAATATCTCTTATGTGGGATCTATTCTGGTGCATTCCAATGTTATTTTTTCAGTGTTTGAGTAGTTGATTTTGGGCAACTCATACAGATTTGTAGTGTCACTCCACCCATTCAACATTATGGGAGGGTGTGGTGTTGATCCTGCTTCTTTGGGTTTCATGTCCTTGCCTTGTTACCTTGGCTTTTCTTGGATTGTGACACTCTGGAATTTGTGTCCTTTCCTTTTTATTTGTTTATTGTTCTTCGATCGTGGCACACCTATTTGCAGCACTTGATCGAGTTATGTTTGGTGTTTTTTTACACTTTTGACATCACTTCGTTGATAGTCTCCTGTATGGACCTATTCTCGGTGAAACCCTAAAGTGTCGTGGTTTTTGAGTTTTGTGATCAAGCAGTGGATTCAGACCACAATGCACACCAAACTTCTTCAACATTGTACAAGTTTTTTGAGCCGAGCTTCTTGGGATGCCTTAAAGTGAGTTTTTACTCTCTTTATTTTGTTGTTATTGGTTTTGGGTACCTTGCGGTGTCCCTTTTTCTTAGTTATTGTACATGAGTACCTCATCAGGCCTAGTTGCCGAGACTCATATTGTGGACATGCCACTTCTATTTTGGCCCCTAGCTTCACTTGAGGGGGTGTTAGAGTAGGTATTTACCTTAGCTCATGTTCACCTAGGTACTTTATTTACCTTTATTGTATTTATCCTCACCCACTTATGTGTGTGGATATTTTTTTAATATTATTTAGATATTATCTAGTTGTTAGGTATAATTCTTTCCTTGATCTATGATATTGACTTGATCCTTGATGACTAGTTCTCTCCTAAATCTATGGTCTTGACTAGTTCTTTGTTGACTAGTTATTTCCTTGATTTATGGCTTGATCTACGCCCTTGGTGGTTCTTAGATTGTTATTCCTTGCCTATTTAAGGAAGACCTAGTCTTAATGTATTGCATTTAGTTCCATTATAATATATGATATTACTACTCATTTGTTTGCAAAGTTTTTATGTAAACTTATTCTCGGTGAATTTCTTTCATCTTATTGATCGTGGTGTTTGATTAGCATCTGTGTTCTTGGCTTGGTACGATCTAGTTATCATTCCTTTTAGAAACTCTTAAAAGAGTTGTATGAACTCATATCTCTCCTACTTAGTGGCCAATTTTCCGATTTGGATTGTTTTACTTTCTCGTGCTGAAATTTATTTTGAATCCTCTCCTTTGATCTATATGTTGTCTTTCTCTTTACAAAACTTGTCACTAGCATTAAAAATGGACTCAAACATCACCAATCCTTTACAAATCTTGTTTTTCCATAATTACACTACTTGATTCCCATACTTCGCTCTAACTTATCTTGATTTCTATTTAAAAACTTTGCCTCTTCCCGTAAGAAGTTAATGATTTGTAGGTCATTTTCGAACACTGTCAACTCTTTTTGTTATCTAGAACTACGAGATATTACCATTAATTTGATGTGAGGATGTATTTTATCCCTTTTAATACTATCAACTACATAAAATTTTTCCTTGATGGCTACAAATATATCTCGCAGATTCATTTTTCTTTCTAGGTATGGATTCTATGTTGAATGCTTCAAACTCCTCAATGAGGTCCCATACCCTCGTTATTTTAACTCTTGAGTAGGTCATTATTTATAACATGTTTTCTCCTGACTTGATTAATGATTAAATCGATATCCCTAAATACTTGCAAGTTATTTATACCTCTTTTCCGACCTAATAAATTCCATGAATCGAAGCTTCATATTCAACTATGTTGTTTGAATAGGCAATTTGGAAACATAAAGTCTGAATGATGCTTGATGATCGTGGTGAAACCAACATTGCACCCCCTCCAACATGTTGTTTTCTTCTCAAACCATCAAAAAATAGTTTCCATACTTCATTTCCATCCTTATTTTCGGGCTTGGAGATTTTAGGAACAAGTGAATTTTCTTCGTGTACAATATGCACCCAATTTAGATTATTCCATTTCCTTATAAGGATGAAAATCATGTATTTTTTCCCATTCATCCAAAGTCAAATATGGAATTCCCTTAACCTTAGTACTAGTTTCTAGATCATTTGAACACTCTTCCTAATCGAAGGTTGAGCAGTTTACATTGATTGGGCTTGGCACATGGGGATCAATGTGAAAGTTGTAATCGGTTCCAACCAGATTTTTCTTTGAATCCATACCTTGTTCTGAAAAGCATGTGTGACTAGTCCACAGATAGATATCCACCAATTTTGGCAGTGAAGTCCCTTGAAAAACATAGTGCAAAGAGTGGTGGTAAGTCAATTACAGACATGTCTTGCAAAACTATGACATTTGGGCAAGCATGTAGTGTAATACTTAACCCTATGATGATCCTAGTTGTTCCTAATACTGTTCCATCTAGTTGCACCACTCATTTCAACATTGGATCATAATTTAGACCCAATTAATTTGGTATTTACTTCGACATCACTAAGCTACTTTCCCCGAATCGATCATGCGGTTATATACCATTCCCAAAAAAACAATAAAACATAGAATGGTGGATGAATAAAATTCTTACTCGGTTGACCCCATATTTTTGAGCTACAATAGTGAGAAATTTCTCTTATCATTTTTTTGATCCATTTGAGGCGAGACTAATTGGCCATTACGGTTTTGCAATAAATCTCATTGTCTTAGGATTGCAAGTGAATCCCACATGGAAATGCTCACATGCATTTTCTTCATCTGATTGATGATGTTGAAAGGGGATGGATTATCTTTTTTCTTCCCCTTACTTGGTACAAATTTATCTTGCACATGGGTTGGTGCTTGGACTGCTACAACAGGTGCCTTAGGTTGATTTGATATATTTAGAGATGTATTTGGTCTACTAACTCCTTGTTATGTAGGAGTGGGATGAGAAACAAATAGATTAGATGACTGTCCTTCCGAATGTTCCTCTTCTTATATCATTTGTTAGAAGCCACACACCTTTGTAAAGGAGGTTGATTAACCCCACAAAAGTCTTCTATTTTCCAATTGACCAACATGGTTTCCATTGGAGGTGCCTCTTATTGGGTTTCATGCTACCGATTTCCTCCTTGATTTGGTTCTTGGGACACACCGATGGTCTGCACCATCAAGGCTTGGTTCGATGAACCATTAAAGCATGTAGATTGATTATGAGGTAAATTGCAAGGATAACACCATTCATACTCATGTTCCATGTTGTTTTGAGTTGGAACCAAGGCTCTTGATTTTGAAAGTGCATTTGGATCATATGGTCGAGAATGTCCAGTAACTTGAAGTTGTCCTTGGTTCAAGTTTTTATTTACATCTTGAGTTGGCTGTTCATTTCAAAAGGTTGAACACCTTGTATATGCTCCTCCCTTATTCTTCTTATCTCGTAGGATATTTTGTGGAGATTACAAACATCCCTAATGGACATTGTAATGCAAAATATGTGCTTTTGATCTTGAGTATGGTGTATTGTATCAATTTTGGGAGTAATATAAACATACTCATGGATGTTCTAAACACCCTTTTGTGTTTTGTTGCAGTTCTTCTGGTATTTCATCACATGTAAATTAGTGTGCACTACTATGTTCTCATTACAATATTATAGTTGTGTTGAGTTTATTGTGCGGAGTTATTCAACACTCCTTGGTGCATCACCTTCCTTTAGAGTAGGTTTTAATTTTCATGCATTTTCTCTATCTTTGTCTCCTTAGAACTATTAGATTAGGCCTAGATATTCAACTCTCTTCACTTTGGAGTATTTGGAACTAGGATAGGATAGGAATTTGACCTTCTCTAGAGGGTTATCCGATCAAAAAGTCCCACACTTTAGGATAACTCGATGTTTGACGAATCACACTAACTCGCCTCAACCAATCTTTGGTGAGAAATTAGGGGTGCTTTGATTTCACTATAACAATAACTTATGGAATGTGTAATTCATAAGTTTCTAGGAGTTTATGATGTTATTTAAAGGTACTTACTTCACTACATCCTTCAAATTTCTTGATGTTGGAGGAAAGAATTCCGAATCTTCCGTGTATACATTCGAGTTTTTCATGGCCTAATTTTTTTAAAAAATGTTCTTTGATTTTTTTCAAGGATTTCATAACTTAAAAAAGAATCATATTTTTGCATCTATGATTGGACGCCAGAGAGATAATATTTTCAATTTCTAGAATTAGTGCCTCCATGTGATCTCACATTGTTTATGCTTGCACCTTGAAAAAAATTATGTGATGTGTTTTTCTCCTTATCATGTAGTTTTCCATTCACATTGTCTCTACCTTAAACTAATGTTTGTAATGATATATCAAATTATTGATCATCCTTTAGAGTTATCGTATATTCATATACTCTCTTAACAAGTTACATATCACCTTAACTTTCATTCATGGTAGGCTTCATTTTTGCATTACAATCTCAAAATTCAAAAGTGGTTTTTTATGCTTGGCTTGGGCTTATTAAAATTTAGATTCAGCCAAAAATTAAAATTACACCCTTTACCTCTTTCGTTTCTTAGAGAACTTAGTTCTTTACTTTGTGTGTAATTTTTTTATTATTATTATCTTATCCACTAGTTTATTCTATGGAGGTTTGTTGTTAAGAAATAAAAATGGGCTAAAAAGAGTCAAAGAAGAGAAAAATGAGTTCCAAGAGTGTCTAGAAGGGCCGAGGAGAAGCATAAAAGGGTTTTAAGGGTCCTAGAAGGTGATGGGAAGTTCTCTTAAGAATTTCAAAACATCTTGTCATGTTTTTAGATACCATGTGATCATTGTTAGGTATTTTAAACCAAGCACCATGCAAAATAGGGTTCATAAATTTTCCCCTCAAGGAAGTATTCTTGTCATGAATTGTATAGGGTGTGATCACGAGAAGTAAGGACTATAAGCAGGAAATAATAAATAACTTACCTTTCTTACCTTGTATGCAAAGTGAAAATGTATGTGTCCCTTGTCCTCCCATGTAAGGATAAATAAAATGGAATAAATTCCAATGTAACAAAACAAAGTGGCAAAATAACTATGTAATTGAGATGAAAAGGGGGACTTACCATTTGAGCAGGGTTAGAAATACTATGTTTTTCCTACGAATCTATGACCTATAAAAACATCTACGAATGTAACTAAAAAAATAGACTAAAAGGAGAGGAAGAAAATAATACATGGAGAAATTCCATGACCTTTGTGGGATCCAAAATTCAGTTCGCCACATCAAAATGATGAAAAATAAAAAACATTCACATTTTGGCCAAAATTAACACCTATTTGTTTAACAATTTTATAAATTTGAAAATAATTTTTTCAATAGAGATTTTTTTTTATTATCTCTAGATAAATAATGATTATTTTGTGAACAAATATGGGATATGTGTTTTTGGTTGTAATAAGATGGCACCGACACCAAAGGTAGCGGAATGGACAGTGGACTAGTGACTTATATACATTTTTGTTTTTGGGGAAATTTGTATTTTGTCCGATCAATATTTTTAGTGTCATTTCATATAGAAGTATTGTAGAAATGTTAGGTAGAGTGGGTAGGTTATAAAAATTCACAAAATTGATTTTGGTTCAGGTTTTGAGTAGTTTTCTTAGTTTTGTATTTCGGGCACAAAATGGTCAAATTTTCGCTCATGAGATGAAACCGATGGTTTGTGAAGACAAGTGGTTATGCATTAAAAATTTTCAAATGTCTAATCAGAATGGAGGTCTCATAACCACCAAAAAATTATGCATTCGAGAGTTTTTATAGCATAATAACTAGTGGTGAAAACAAAACTATTATGGCAAAAACACAATTGTTTCCTATAGGAAGTGGCGATTACATGTTAAGTAGTTAGGATTTTATATTGGAAGTCACATATTTTATTTCTTTCAGATCTTCTAACTCCCAATTTGTGTTGTTTTTGGTGTTTGTAGCAATGTCACAGAGTTTGATTGGATGCAAGCCATGAAAGGCCACCTAATTCCATAGAAAAATGTACTTCATTTTATCCAAGGGGTCATAAAGATAATTAATAATCCCTTAGTTTATCTTGAGATAAATATATTATGTAATATACTTACATAATGAGATTAAGACCATAAATTCTTTTAATTTTCATTATTGGAAAGAGACTGGACCATCACACTTGAGGATGTTTACATGATCACACGTCACTTGGCTACAACGAGGGACGTTATAATGTTAGCTACAACATGTTCAGCTGAAACCTTAAAGTGAGATAAATATTTTGGTGATGTACATGCACATTAAGGGTACACCAAGTAGGGGTTAGAATGATGGTCATTCAAAAAGATCACATTTCAAAATTTTGCAAAATGATTATTGGCATCTTATTCTCTTGAGTGGTTGGGCATGAGGGCCCAAATTATCTCATTTGTTATTGGGATCTTATTACCATGGAGATTGAGTAGCATGGTTGTAGATATAACTACAAACATGATATTTTATAATGCATATACATGCATTTGTATATGGTGTTCAAGTTTGATTGTCAATATTTTCACTACCCTACATTGGACATGAGTTAGATATACAAGTGGTTCAAGTTATTTTTAAGGACAATTATAGTACACCTATTTGGAGATATTATATTACATTGTTGGGGAACATGGCCTCATTCAAAGACACTCCCGAGTTACTCTAACATTATCAAACACAATAATAATTGTAGAGACTAATTTGGAGATTCCCGCTCTTGGCTTAGAAGATACTTCAATAATAGACTTCTTTATTATAGGGAAGGTCAAGGATTTACTGGTATACACTAAGGTTCATCTAGTGAGAAGGGGTTCCTAATTTTTTTTTCATCCATTAGATGTTCTTATTCTTCACATACATGTTGCATATTATTGAACATGTGGTCATTTGGATACTCTATTAAAGGAAAATTGTAATGGAATTCCTTGACTCCATAAGTCCTTGTTGTTGCATATGCATGTGGGGAAACATAGCTTCATAAGGGGCATCAAGGTGGGAGATTTACAAAATGACACAACCACATCCACTATAGTATCCATTTTCATCATGCCAACAACCAACGATAGAAGGGAATGTTCAAGGACCAATACATATTCAAATTTTGCACTTAATTAGTTAGATTGGAAGGGATATGTAGATGGAGAGTTCAATGAGTTTCAATAACTGATCAAAGAAGAGGTTGAGGAGGAGGAGGAGGAGGAGAATAATGATAATGATCCTTCCAATTTTCGTTAGATATATAATGGAAGGAAGGGAATCCAAGTAGACTCTTTTTGTTTTATTTATTATTTTTACTCTTATTTAGATTTAGATTTTTATTGTTAGTATTACCATCTATGCCTAGTGTTAGTGGTTTTTTCTCTCTAATACATTATCTAATTCTACCATTTTCATGTATGTGTGTGTGAAGAGACTACTTGTGTGTTGTGGTAGATTATCTAAGACACAAGTGTTGATTTATTTACCTCAATTATGGGGAATACCCTCGATGAGTTATAGGTAGATCCGGTGATTTTGCGAGAGCATTGAGAGGCACAAAAATATTTTCACCACAATATATCATGAAGTTAGGTGATGCATGCATGGTTGGGAAATCATAGATCTTTATCGAGAAGGAAATAACCAATGCAAATGACATTGGCACCCCATGTGAGTGGGTCTCACCACATTAGTAGGTTAAGCATTGCTTGTCACTCACCTAGATCACATAGGTGGAGGACTATGATTCTTGCACATCATTTTCGTTGGGGATAACATAAACTTGATTCTAAAATGTACCTATATTTTACTATCTATCATACATGGAGGCGTTTGTATGGCCCATTTGTTTTGTATATTTTTAGTTTTGACACCAAAATTTCCCATTAATTTTGGATGTGATGACAACACATTATATGTGTCTTGAACCTTTGAATACATAGTGTGATGGGAATATTTCAATTATGCATATTTTTATTTTTTTTTCTTACTTATAAATGTATATGCAATATAAATAAGTGACATAATGGATGATAATTTTTGTAGTTAAGATTTGTAACATATGTATGATGATGTAATAGATGAGATCAAGTTATACTCGACTATGTATTCTCGTAGGTGATCTAGAGACAGATAATGACATGGATTATTTTTATGTGCATTAGATGTCCCTTTAAATAATGAACTAAATTTCCAAAATTATGAATTCATTGTTTCATATATTAATTTTTGCATGCATCTATAATTTATGTAAAGGTTATCACAATCCAATTTCTTGTAATAATGATGAGCATGAACATGAAATATTCATAACTACAAATACTCCAAAATTGGTATAATATAATGTGATGTGTTGATTCCCACTCACTTGAAAACTGGATCAATCATGTTAACATGCATTTTATACAATGGTGCTAATATACTTTATTTTAGGTAAAACATCTAGCACATAATAGCTTACATAATGCCTATAAGTAATGGTACAACTATATCTAGAAATGCTTGTAGATAATTAGAAAATTAAAGAGCATTCCTCTTCAAAAATACTTATAAAATTAGAGAATATTCCATTTGGAAAACTCCATAAGCCATTAAGTGTATTAAAATCACAAGATTTCGGTGAAGATATGCATGAGTATCAAATAAAATAAGGAAAACATGTTTCTTCACTAGGTGCTTGGAATCCCCATATAAATACATTATGAAATATAAATCAATCCCAAGAAAATACACTATGAACTAGAAAATTCGTATCCAAACATGTAAAAAAATTACTTGTGAATAAGAAAGAGCGTTACATGTAAAACAATCCATATGGGTTTATACATGATCTCCTAAAAATTTCGACACATATATTAATGGATTAATGAAAAACAAATTCTAGTGGAATTGATTTTATGACTCTATTTATTTATAGTTCCTATGTATCGACTCCTTGAATCGGGATACAATATATCGATTCAATATATTAATTCCTTCTTCCAAAAATCTTTTCCTTGTTAGAGATGGTTGACTTCCATAATGCATTAACTTTTGTAAGCACATTTCCATTCCCTCTTTTGTAAATTTTATGCACATGGCTTTAATATGATGTAAATGAGGGGAAGTTCTTTATTACAATGTATTCCCTCCTATAGTAAACTAAAAATTCTTGATGAACCTCCTATAGTAATCCACATGGTCATAGAATGATCTTAAATTAATTTTATTAATAGGGAATGACAATTTGTTTAATTTCTGAAACTTTATCAATATCAATACAAATACCAATACCATCTCTAGATACAACATGCCCCGATAGGATACATGTAGAACATCCAAATAAATATTTTGTAAGTTTTAGTGAGGTTTTCACTTTATCCAACCTCTAAAAGGCCTTATCCATCGGTATAGATGGTCTACTTTTATCACATAGATGAAAAAATCATCGAGGAACACTCGATGAAGCTTCAAATATAGGGTTCAAACACCGTATTAATTAGGTGTTGGAATGCAACATAAGCATTACATAAGCCAAATGACATGCCTTTGTAACAAAAAAATTCCCCAAAGTGGTGAATGTAATATTTAGCTGATCTTTCTCATCTATGAGAACTTATTTTTCCCTACTATATCCATATGCAAAAATACATCATTCATTTCTAGCTACTTCATCAAAAAATTTATCTAAGAATGGAAGGAAGTAATGATCCTTCTTTGTTTCCTTTTTTGAGCTTTGGGTAATAAACAAAAATGAATTTCTTCCCTTTTTCTATTAATATAACAAGAAAGAGACTCTTTCTAAATTCTCCACATCATTTATGAATCTCGTATCAAGAAAATTATCTATTTCTTCTTTGACAATTTTGAAAACGCTAATATTCATTCCGTATTACATTTGATTTACTTTTATAGCACTACCTACCAACTCAATAGTATAATTTATACCCAAATTACTTATCAAAGCTCATTATAATCAAAATTGAATATGTGCATATACCTTTGAAATATTTGGAGGTAGTATTCCTTCTCTTTCTCCAAAAAATATCACCAAATTGTATTTGTTAGAAATTCTCTTCAATTTAAATCTCATTAAATTGTTTGGATTCATCATCTGGTGTGATTTGAAGGATATCCATGATTGACATATCCACCTCACTCTCAACATCACATGTTTCGAGCTCACTAGTGCTATAGTAGAATATGAGGATGTCAAATCATCATTTTCATCACTTGAATATATAGGTCTGCCATACATTTATGAGGGATCACATTTATTTTCATCCTCTCTCAGCTATAACCAAGTGTTATGAATCCTTCATTCTAGTATTTTATTGCATGAAATATCATCCATCATGGGGTTCCCAGTAACATTTTGTATGCAACAATACCATTCTTCATTACTTGAAATAATACCACACATATAACACCCATGAAAAATATTACAACATCTGAAACAACACCTTATGGTTTAAGTTTTTCCCCATTTAATCATGAGTGTTAATGGAAGATCAATTTTTAAACCTAACATATTCATTACAAACTCAATAATTACATTAACTACAAATCGTTCATCTACTTAAACATTGCATTACACAATAAATAAACTTATGGAGCATACCGATCTTCCTATGATTTCAAAAAAAAAGGACCAAGGCCACTTTTCTTCATCAAGAATTGAGTCTTCTATGCAGCTCATGCCTCTTCATAGAGGACATAAAAAGGTTAGAAATAGGTTATAATATTAGGAAAATTGGAGAGATATTCGAGGATATATTATGGTCCTTGTCCCTATGAAATAAAAAAACAAATCTCTTTCACCCAACTTTCTTTTCTTATGTTTCTTACTAGTCTCCTATTTCATTTTATTACATGATCCTGGTCATCTTCGTTATCTTTTTCTCTTTTCGTTTGTTGATGAAAATATTTGGTTCTTTATTTTTATTCATATCTACTACATCAAATAATTTCATAGGTGTTTTTACTTTGTCATTATCATGTGCTCCATATGTAGATTATCTATATGGATAATTATACTTAGAATGACCATTTTTATGACTCCAATAGCATATAACTAAAAATAAATTTATTTTTGGACATTTATATCTCCTTAAGAGTTTTGGGAACCAAATTATTTTTCCTAAATAAGATTAAAAGTTAAGTGACCCATTTTCTTAAGGAGATACTTATACTAATAGTATGTACTATAGGTAAGATACATGCTAACCATGATTGATTGTGACGATTTGACTAGAGGTATTGGTGTAGGTTCCACCTTTGCAATAACTAAAATTTTGGATCTCTTTCTATACTTTCCTCTTTCCTTCTAGTAGTTTCCTTTGCTTTCTTTAGGGTCATTAGTTATTCATAATTTACCTGTTCTCTAATCTCGGATTAATTGCAATGATGAAGTTATTGCAGAGAAGGTTGTACATGTCATTCATTAACCTAAAAATTAAACCTACTTCTAGATATAAATATAAAGATTCCTCCTTAGCTCCAAAAATTTCCATAGTAAGATTTGATATTTTATGTCTCTCCTAAGGATAGCTTTGTGATCACTATCACAAGGTATGCATAGTTTTAGTGTGCACAAAATTATTCAAGGAAACTTTGAGTTAACAAAAACCATGATTTTTAACATTATCACCCATGGTTTGAAACCACCTAATATGTCAGCCATCTAAAAATATAGAAAGAAATTTTGTCCATTATTCCTTCCTAATGAGGTCATTACAAATGAAAGATATTTTTGACTCTTAAATGGAAGAGAGAGTATCCTTATTATATTGGGATAAAAATAAGAATCTTGACCATTCTTCTTTATATGAAAAATGTAAGAACAATAAAATGCCAACCCACAAGTACAAGTAGTATGACTTATTTGCAAAAATAATTGGAATGACTAAAATTGAAAATTACTTTACAAAGTGAAAATACTTTTTACAATAAAAATGAGCTTGAATTTATCCAATAATATTAAACTAAAAATGAATATGATAAAAATATCATTTAAATCTAATCATATTACATATTTAAACTCTTGTTTTTACATGTAGGCTTATCTCTCATGATAGAATAAACCTTATCCTTCACACATGGAATTCTGCCTTTTCTAGAATTTATGTCTAAAAGTATTATAAATATATATGACATAACTCCTTTGACGTTATTAAATATATAATATTTTTAATTTATGACCATGTAGACCATACTTATGACAACCTTTATAACTTTTACATTACCATAATTACTTATGCAAAATATTTATTTTTTATTGTTCATTATCACTTTCACAAGATTCCCCTAATATACCTTGATTGTTACCATAGAATATTTACTAGTTACATACTAAGTTGTGGGGTATAATTTATTAGTGAGCACCTTTGTTAAATTCTAATAGCCACTACTACTACTAGCTACAATTAGTAACATATTATTACAATATTATATATTCATTTCAAATTAAAATAAATGGAGGAAAATTTTAGTGTCTATATAAATGCATCTCCAAAACTTCATATGTATCTACAATAAAGAACAAAGGGATGTGCTTATGTTCAAAAACCATTTCACCACATCTCCAAAACATGTATATATGCATATATTGAGATTTCCTTCACTTAGGTTTTTAAATTAGTTGCATCCTATTGGTGCTCAAAATAGTCTCACCCCATTTATGCCTCGAAAAACTTATTGATTTATGACCTCTGTCATTCTCTCCTTCCCCATGTTGTGTTTGGTTGACCCTTGTGGGCATTTTTAATTAGTTCTGGGTCATGGATCATTTATGGGTCCATGGTTTGCTCCTTGTTTATTTGTTCCTCTGAAAAAGTCTAAAAAACTCGGGTTTTATCATACCTTTCGGTCTCCACAGTCAGGATTAGTATTTCTTATCATTTCTTCGTAAATACTTGAAGAAAATGAGTGGATGTATCTTTGAGAAACATATTTGAGCCTTGCAAACATTTCTAAACTCTCTGTCCTTGAAGAATTTTTCATTTTCGCTCAAATGATCGCTTTTTTTACGTATTTTACAGTTTGACAAGTGTTTTCTCTCGGTCAAATTTGCATCCTTGCATTAACCAATTATGTGGCTTCTTTTGGTTGGTCGGATTGGCGTGCGAATGCTTTAACTTATTGCTTTTCGATTTTTTGGAAAAAGGAAAATTTGGTCCCGTGGCCCTACTCATTTCTCATTGGTTCTTTTGGTGCTTATGTGGCTTCTTCTGATTGGATGGGGTGTGGCGTGTCTATTTTTGAACTTGTTTTATTTGGCTACTTTGGAAAAAAGGTTGAACCCACCCCGCGGCCCTGCCAAGATCTTATTGGAGCAAATTTAAGGGCAAGGAAAAGGTCTCGCTTTGACCCCGCAGGAGGACACATGGAAGATTCTTTGCTTGGTTTATACTTGGACAAATTGTTATGCAATTGGAAGCATTTTGGCGGAACAGGACATGTGGCGAGCCCGCACTCGTTCAAGGTATTAAATTTTTGGGATCACCTCAAGGTGCACCATGGTGACACATGGTGGTTTGAAAAGTCAAAGAGACGGGGAAGTGGACCATCGGAGGAAAATTGGATTTTTTGCCTCTTAACATCAAAAGGATTAAAATCTCAAAATGGCCCACAAGCCCAATAAAGGTAAAATCAAAGCTTGCTCTAGTCAATGGCGAAGGTTCGACTATCGAGGGAAATTTGGAAAAAAATATTTTTGGGAAAAGGGGCCAAAAGTAAAAGGGGAAGCATTGTTCCACTGTTGTAATCATATTTAGACACGTTTGTGCCCATTTTTCAAGGGATGGCGAAGGCGAGGGAAAACTTGGAAAATTTTCCCTTTTCCAAAAAGGGAGTGAAATGTCATAATTTGGCTACGGTCCTGCTGGGGCCCACCTTAGGACACGTGTTAGGCTCATTTTCTCAAGGGCAGAGATGCGGAGAAAAATATGAAATTTTCCCAAAAGTTGTAAAAAGTCGAGGAAGCCCTGGGTCCATTTTTAAGTTTGAATCTTCCACGTGGATGGCCCAAATTCAAAGTAAAGATCAACGACAACTAAGAGTTGAAATTTGATTTTCCCTCCATTTCTCTGCAACACGTCTAGAAGTGTGAGTCTTCATGATTTCTTTCTATTTTCTACATGCCAAATAGAGGAGCGAGTTAATTTTGATATCTAGAGTTTGGTGGGAGAGATCTAAAGACATCTTTTGCCATTAAAATAGTTTGACTCTCAGGCCCGATCTGGTTTTCCATTTTTCTTCTCCTAAGCACACAAGGGGCCATATTTGATTGATATGGGGCGGAAGTGGTTGGCGAATGGATGGAGGCGTGTTTTTCACGAGAAAGGAATTGAATGCGGGGGAAATCAAATAGATTTTTCCACGAGAACTTGGAGACTTTTTACAGATTTGATTCTATGAATAACAAAAGAATCATGGCGAGCCTTTGGTGTATTTAAAGTTTTTATTTTTTTGAAGGAAGGGGCTCTATGGGAAATTTTATAAATGACATGAATTTTTCGTGTAAATGGTTGGGAGTTTTTGAAAGATCAGGACTGATTCTCTCCAGTAGAAAAAGCTTGATAGATCCCATCCATTTTGAGAAGTCATCTAGAGAAGCCATTATATCTCTCTTTGTATCAAATTTTATCGTGTCAAGGTGGTTGCAAGTGTATAGCTATTGAAAAGATTTGAGATTGTTGGAAACTTCCCGTCTTTGATAAATTTGATCAAACTTTGAGTTATTTTGTGTTAATATTGAGTAAAGTGTATTTATTTCATCTCTAAATGCATACGAGTAGTTTTTCTTATTTCTATTGCAATCTTGTACCAAAATAGGGTCCAATCACACAGGTCTCAGTCCTTGTGATAGTTTAGTGGCATCTGTAATTTCATTTCTCAGAAGAGCCTTCATCTGGGAGTGGGATAAACGGTTTAAAATCACTTTTCTTTCATTTTGTTGATAGAGATTCTCTATAAGCCTCTAGGTGTACCTCAGGCATGAATTGGTTTAAATCTTGGTGATTTATTGGGTTCTCTAACTTGAGCCTTCATGATAGAATCCCACAGGTTGTGTGAAAGAGTGCTAATCTGGGCCTCCATTGAAGCACATATTCTAGTTGAGGAAACAATTTAAATTTTTGTGGCATTTTGTTGATTGAATATTTCCATTTTGCATAAGCTCTCAAGGATCTGGTGAGTCAAGTCCATTGTGTGTCCCCTCCCACTAAAATTAATTTAATAACCAATGCTACCCATAGTACCCTTGTTTATCATGTGTGTACACAAATGCATAATCTCTATTACTAAAACATGCAGAAACAATCAGGGTCTCAAATGTCTTTAGTAACCTTTGCCTTGTTGTGAGAATATCTCCATAATCTGGACGTGACAACTCATGAGAGTCAGATTTGGTGTGTCAATCATATTTTCCCCAAGGCCTTCTCTATAAAATTTATGCAAAATAAAGGTACCTACAATCTCCTTTCAAATAACAAAGGTTACAAAACTAAGTTCTCTTACCTTGGTTGAAAGGCACAACCTAAAATAGTGAGGATCAGATCACATCCTTTTGCATGTGCTACCCACTCCCTTCAGATCCTGAGTGCCAACAAGTTAGATAGATTGCTTCCCTGGCTACAAAATTACATACATGATTGTCTATCTGCCTCTGAGTGTCTGTCAAATCCATGATGCTGCTCGGTCTCTGAAGGAGGTTAAATTTGGGTACCAACATAAATGGCACCATTACTGGGGGATCTAATTTGCGTTCTTTGGGAACTTAGTTCAGTTTAAACCACATGCATTCATATTTGAAGCGATATCTATTTGACTTGTCAATAGCACCAAAATTAGTGGCGCCACTACTGGGGAATTTCGGTTCAAAATCAAGAACCTGGTAAAACACTTCTTGTATGCTCCAAGTGTTGTGTGCAATTATTTTAGTTCCCACACCTAGTGCACTAGCTTTCATTTGATAAATTTGGGTGAAGAAAGGTTAGAAACTTTCCATTTCCAGTTTCTTGCATTGATAGACCTTTGACAGATCATATTTAGTGCATCTACACAACTAAGGTGAAATTCCTTAGTGGCGACTCCTATTGATCTAATTGTTGAAAAGTACCAGTGTCTTAAAACTCTGTCAAAGTCATATCTGTTACTAATATTTGCAAAGCTAGAGGGAAGAAGATATTTCTTTGCTAGGGATCCTGCTAGGACATTGTTTCCAGAGCTAGGAAAAGCAAAATCAGAAGGAAGAAAAGCTTGGAGAGTGTTGGAGATCAGCAGACAAGAAGAGGGATCTCTATTGATGAAAGTGAACAACCTATCATTGAAGATTGCAGCTCAAGTGCATCTGAATTAGGTAGCCTCTTTGTGGAATTGAACTCTCCAGCTGGAGAGGGACCTTCATTTGATTTTGAAAGGTTTGCTTCACACTCTGCACCTGTGTTTTCTGAGGTTGATAGAGATTTCCAAGAAGCAAGGCCTTTGGGGGTATCCATTTTGAAAATTATACTCCTGTGTTCCAAGAACCTTCTCCCCCATCAGTTTGTCACCCCTCTAGGATCACCTCCTCGAATCAATATGGCTCAACCTAGGCCTCCATTTGTTGTAAACACCTTTGGACCTATAAATTTTGTGGGAATGGTTGGTTACCCGAATGCAGTGCCTAAAGATGATTTCAACACAAGGTTTAATAAAACCTTGAGAAGATTTCCTATTAGAATAAGGCCTTGTGATGAGTCATGTTTAATCAAATATACTGATGCATTTGATAAAAAGGTTGCATATTATTTAAGAGATAAAAACCCCACAAATTTGAGGCAGGCCTTCACCATGGCTTTACAAATAGAGAACAATATCAAGGCAATTGGAAAGCCTCCAAAGAGAGAAGTCAGAAGATGGTTAACCTTGAAAAACCCCAAATAAGCAAAATTTTGTTGATTTGGAAGAAGTTGTGAAAACTTTGGCGGGGCCTATCAAAGCTACCAAAGTAATTTCCTACAAATTAGCCTCGGGCCGAGAAGGGAATTGGGTAGGGTTCACGGTGGTCAACACAAGTAGCAAGGCCAAGACAGTTCACTAATCACCAAAGATCTAATGATAGAGGTAAGGGACTGTTGGGTTTGGAAATAGACAGCCCCAACCCAGGAGAATAGAATAGTACTTGATCCTTTGGTTGCTAGAGCTATTGTCGTGGAGGAGATATATGTCATTGATTGGTGTGACAGATGTTTCATGCCCCATGCTCCTTGTGAAGAAGATCAGCAAGAAGAAGAAGCAATTGATGATGATAATGATGATGATGCCTACATGATGGAGATCCCTACGAGTTCGCCAAGGGAAGCAACTTCAACTAAGGTAATAAGTGCTAGAACTGCTGCCACTTTTTGGGATTGCATCCACTGGGTACCTCTTCTTCCCCCCTCTCATACTTTAGAAGTAGACATTGTACAAGATTTTGAATTGCCCCATTGATTTTGAATACTTGAGGGCATTAATGATTGAAAAGTATGATGGAGGAGTTCCCTCAGAAGAAGATAGGCAGCTATTAATGAATGTTGTAGTTGCCCAAGAAAAGGAGCACAATACTAGAAGTAAAGCTGCCAAGGGGCCACAAGCCAAGTCAAAATTTCCAGTGCTTACCAAAGAAACCCCAAAGAAAAATGCATCTGGCAGAGAGCTTGTTTCCCCAAGCAAAACTTGTGTTCCTCCCCATGCCCAAAATGAAAATAATCCCATTCCATCTGATGAATTTTCCAATCTTTCCCCTAGTGTTGCTCTACCCAAATTTTCTCCATATGACATAGCCCAAATTTTGAGTCAAATCAAAATTCTTGTCCCAATTGTTGAGCTGCTTAGGATCCCTAAGCACAAGAAGAGGGATTTTGAATATTTGGGATTCAAAGGGGGAGAGATCATACAAGGCAGAGATGTAAACAAGGTTGAGGTTCCCCTTACTGTTGTAGAGTTGGAAAAGCCACAAGTATTGGAAGAGATAGGGGAACCACCAGAGGTTTATTTAGGAACTTCTTTGGTTAAATCCCAGCTGAATGTGGATCCATTTTTCACTACCCTAGTTATCAAAGACAAGCTATTACATAATTGTATGTTTGATTCTGGAGCTTCATGTAATGTCATGCCTCTTGAGGTCATGAATGAATTAGGTATCAAAGTAACAACAACATATGGGAAGTGCACTGCCATGGACTCTAGAGAGGTGCCAGTGGTGGGGTGTGTCAAAGATCTAGCAGTGCAACTTGCATCTTATCCTGGAAGGAACTTAAAGCTTGATGTAGTCATTGTTGACTACCCTGCCAAGTGGGGGATGTTGTTGTCAAGAAAGTGGGCAACAAGTGTTGGTGGTAGTGTGCAAATGGACATGTCTTATGCCACTATCCCCATTGAAGGAAACTTGGTGAAATTGTATGGAGAGAAGAAGATGATGTACTTGATTGAAAACCCAAGCAATGTATCTTATGAAGTTTTACAAGAAGATGTTGATCTTAACAATTTTGTGAGCTTTGTGGACTTCAGGGAGTATGAGAGTGTTCAAAATAGAGCTCCTAAGTATGTTGATTTTTCTAGGAATTTTGTCTATGTTTCAGCCTTGAATAATCTCAAATAATTTGACTTAAACACAATGGAGGAGTTTCAGAGAAGATGGGTGGTTTACAAATAGAACAAAGAAGAAAAAGAGGTCTACTTCCAGTTGATGAAAACATATTAGAACCTCTTGGCATAGTCATATCTAGGATGGTAGGCACTTGAATTATTTCCTTGATTATTTTCTTTAAATTAGGAAAAAGTCTTTTGTACAGTGTATAGTTTGTTGTTTGTTCTTTGTTTTTCTCATTCTGGTCCTCGGTGACCTATTTTTGTTGGTTTCTCTATATTTTTTTAAGATGGATCTGTTCATTTTCTCTACAAACTAAATCCTTTTCCCAATGGATATTTTTGGCACTTGGTCTACTTTTGTTCTTGTGGCACTCGCAGGGAGTGCCCATCCTCAAGTTGGAGCCAGTGTTTGTGCTCAAAATAGTCTCGCCCCATTTGTGCCTTTGAAAACTTATTGATTTATGACCTCAGTCATTCTCTCCTTCATCGTGTTTTTCCAAGTTGACCCTTGTGGCCATTTTTAATTGGTTCTGGTCGTGGATCATTTATGGGTCCATGGTTTGCTCCTTGTTTCTTTGTTCCTCTAGAAAAGTATAAAAACTTGGGTTTTATCATACCTTTCGGTCTCCATAGTTGGGATTTGTCTTCCTTGTCGTTTCTACCCTAAATACTTGAAGAAAATGAGTGGATGTATCTTTGAAAAACATATTTGAGCCTTGTAAACATTTCTAAACTCTCGTCCTTGAAGAAATTTTCATTTTCTGGCTCAAATGATCATTTTTTTGTATTTTATGGTTTGACGGGCATTTTCTCCCAAGTCAAATTTGCATCCTTGCATCAACAGGGTATGTGGCTTCTTTTGGTTGGTTAGGGGATGGTAGGCGAATGCTTTAACTTATCACTTTTTGCTTTTTTGGCAAAAGGAAAATTTGGTCCCATGGCCCCACTCATTTCTCATTGGTTCTTTTGGTGCTTACGTGGCTTCTTCCGATTGGATGGGGCGTGGCGGGTCTATTTTTGAACTTGTTCTTTTTTGGCTACTTTGGCAAAAAGTTTGAACCCACCCCGCGGCCCCGCCAGGCTTTGATTGGAGAAAATTTAAGGGCATGGAAAAGGTCTTACTTTGACCCCGCAGGAGGACACGTGGAGGCTTTTTTTTCGCTTGGCCCGAGACTTAGACAAATTTTTATGTCGTTGGAAGTAGTTTTGCGTAAACGAGTTACGTAGTGAGCTGCGCTTGTTCAAGGTATTAAATTTTTAGGATCACCTCAAAGTGTGCCATGGTGACACATGGCGGTTTGAAAAGTTAAAAAGATGGGGAAGCGAGACCATCAGAGGCAAATTGGATTTTTTCCTCTTAACATCAAAAGGATTAAAATCTCAAAATGGCCCACAAGCCCAATAAAGGTAAAGTCAAAGCTTGCTCCAGTCAACGGCAAAGGTGCGGACTATCGAGGGAAATTTGGAAAAATTTCCTTTTGGGAAAAAGGGGCCAAAAGTAAAAGGGGAAGTGTTGTTCTGCTGCAATCATATTTAGACACGTGTCAGGCCCATTTTTTCAAGGGTGGAGCTATGGGGAAAACTTGGAAAATTTTCCCTTTTCCAAAAAGGGAGTGAAATGTCGAATTTGGCCACAGTCCCACTAGAACCCACCTTAGGACACGTGTCAGGCCCATTTTTTCAAGGGTGGAGATGCAGAGCAAAATATTAAATTTTCCCAAAAGTTGTAAAAATCAGAGGAAGCCCCTGGGTCCATTTTTAAGTTTGAATCCTCCACGTGGACAACCCAAATTCAAATTAAAGATCAACGACAGTGAGAGTCGAAATCTAATTTTCCCTCCATTTCTCTACAACACATCTGGAAGTGCGAGTCTTCGTGATATCTTGCTATTTTCTACACACCAAACGAGAGGAGTAAGTTAATTTTTATATCTAGAGTTTGGTGGGAGAGATCTGAAGATGTCTTTCTTCATTAAAACAGTCTGACTCTTGGGCCCGATTTGGTTTTCTATTTTTCTTCTCCTGAGCATACAAGGGGCCAGATTTGATTAATATGGGGTGGAAGTGGTTGATGAATGGATGGAGATGTGTTTTTCCAGAGAGAAATGAGTTGAATGTAGGGGAAATCGAAGAGATTTATCCTTGAGCACTTGGAGAATTTTTACAGATCTAATTCTACGAATCATGAAAGAATCATGGCGAGCACTGGTGCATTTAATGTTTTTGTCTTTTCGGAGGAAGGGGCTCTGTTGGAAATGTTATAAATGGCATGAATTTTTGTGCAAATGGTTGGGAGTTTTGGAAAGATCAGGACTGATTCTCTCCAGTAGAAAAAGCTTGACAGAGCCCATCCATTTTGAGAAGTCATCCAGAGAAGCCTATATATCTCTCTTTGTATCAAATTTGATCGTGTCAAGGTGGTTGCAAGTGTACAACCATTGACAAGCTTTGAGATTGTTCTGGAAACTTTCCCTTGCTGATAAATTTGATCAAACTTTGAGTTATTTTGTGTTAATCTTGAGTAAAGTGTATTTATTTCATCTCTGAATGCATATGAGTAGTGTTTCTATTTTATATTGCAATCTTGTACCAAAATAGGGTCCAATCACACATGTCTCAGTCCTTGTGATAGTTTAGTGGCATCTACAATTTCATTTCTCAGAAGAGCCTTCATCTGGGAGTGGGATAAACGGTTTAAAATCACTTTTCTTTCATTTTGTTGATAAAGATTCTCTAAAAGGCTCTGGGTGTACCTCAGGCATGAATTGGTTTAAATCTTGGTGCCTTATTGGGTTCTCTAACTTGATCCTTCATGATAGAATCCCACAGGTTGTGTGAAAGAGTCCTAATCTCGGCGTCCATTGAAGCACATATTCTAGTTGAGGAAACAATTTAACTTTTTGTGGCATTTTGTTGATTGAATCTTTCCATTTTGCATAAGCTCTCCGAGGATACGGTGAGTCAAGTCCATCCTGTCTCCCATCCCTCCACAATTAATTTAAAAACAACCAATCCTACCAATAGTACACTGTTTGGCATGTGTGCACAAAATGCATAATCTCATTACCAAAACATGCATAAACAATCAAGGTCTCGAATGTCTTTAGTAACCTTTGACTTGCCGTGAGAATATCTCCATAATCTAGATGTTACAACTCGTGAGAGTCAAATTTGGTGTGTCGATTATATTTTCCCTAAGGCCTTCTCTATAAAATTTATGCAAAAGAAAGGTACTGTAATCTCCTTTCAAATAAAAGAGGTTAAAAACAGTTTCTCTTACCCGGTTGAAAGGCACAACCTAAAATAGTAAGGATCAAATCACATCCTTTTACATGTGCTACCCAATCCCTTCGAGCCCGAGTGCCAATAAGTCGATAGATTGTTTCCCCAGCTACTGTAAGCGACATACATGATTGTTTATCCGCCCGAGTGTCCTATCAAACCCATGATGCTGCTTGGTCTCCGAAGGAGGTTAAATTTGGGTACCAAGACATCCTTCCATTCGTATTAGCTTTCATCTAGCTCCATCATAGGAACATAAAAATTATGCAACTATTAGATAAATTTAATATCACCAATTACAAAATAATGCATTTCTATAACATTTGTACATAAAAAATTACATTGACATACCTTCTCACATATCTTATACCTAATTACACCGAAAACATTTCTTCAAGTTAGATAGTGGGAAAGAAATTTGAAAGAATGATAGTGACATAATTAATGTTGACCATTCACAACTTTAGTTGTATCAACGTTCTCACGAGTGATCACCACCATCCATGCCTGCATTTTTAATTTGTTGACCCTACTAACACTCATAAAAATGAGACATGAAACCATCAAAGCAAAGTGTTTCATTGTCTACACGTGGAGATCTTCTAATCCATGAGGCATCATATCTCTCGTGCATTTTTTCAAACAGTTAACATGCTTCCACATATCGAGGCATTCACTGAAACTACGTTTGTTGAAAGTAATTTCTCCATAAACCACATCCTATTTCCAAGATCCTTTTTGGGAGCAGACGAGAAGCTTTCTAGTAAAGGTTTAATGGTCATGTTGCATGTCCATTCGGTGCACTTGGTGGTAGAATGTCAATGTTGGGTGAAATACCAACATCCTTTGTTTGTTACAGGGTGAAATAATTACATATACACAATGGTGATGGATACGGTCCAAATAGCTAAACGTTGAGAATATACACAACTTAGGCCAATTGATGCCATCACTAGTCAAGATGCGAGAAGTTAAGAGAGGGTAGGGAAAAAAATAGGAAACCACTTTCATGCTATTGTATGGTGCCACTATAAGATGATATTCGTTTGAGGTTGGATTAATTCCCTAAATTTTTTTATAGTGTTAATACGATGCTTTCGATTAGGTATTCTTCATAAAAATACACCTCCAACGTATCGAGTATGGTCCATTCAATTATTACATTGATTCACTCAATTTTGATGCCTTCTCTTTTCTATCTATTAGAGGAAAAACCAAATAATTTATTTATTATAAAATGATTCATGTGTGTGTGCACGGACACACGCGTGTGCGTGTGCGTGTGCGTGTGCGTGTGTGTGTGTGTGTGTGTTGAAGGCGTATTCCAAAGTAGAATAAGTGCACGAAGGGTTGTGTAACGACACACCATAGACATCCGAGGGCTTTGCTTCATTGGACATGGATGTATAAAAATCTTAATGTTCATCCACTTGGAGGTAACAACGAGATGATTTCTAAGCAAAGAAAGAAGACCTTTGCTTTTCTTACCATTTACAAGAAACATACATTGAAACCGATTACTTGTTATTTTATTCATTCAAATTTATGGTCTCGATTTATGACATTTTATGGAATGAAATTGAAGATCAATATTTCGTTGAAAGTCACAATGCACTACTTTCCCGCACCATTAACCCACATTTCCATCGTACTATTATATTCCTAAACCAGTAATTTTTATATTCAATCCCCATACGATGTCATGAGGATCCATCTTGTACTCTTACAAAAACCATGACTTCCAATTTGGGGTATATCCTTGCAATCCAAAATCACGATTACAAGTAGATTAGTCTTCAATTGTAGAAACAAATCGAGCATTTTCTCCCTGTATTAATATATAGACTAATTCATTCCTCTAATGGCCTAGCAAACAACATATACAAAATCTGTAGTTGAACATTCTATCGTTTATAATTCCATGCCGGAAGGCATGGGGACGAACACCGCTTTAACTTAATATCAAAATTCTTCTCTAGTTGAGGGTGATCATGAGAAGCATTGAAGGTAGTAGTGAGAAAATATATCATGAATCCTTAGGAGGTCGAAACTTTAACACCTCAAGAAATGGGATGATGTGGCCTTGTGGGACGAAGAGAAATCCCACCACAAGAGGCTTATCCTTAACCGTCCTCTTAGCCTCTTTGTCATTGTTAATTTTTGTCTTTTTTTATCGACCGGTTCCCAAGGTTTCAAATACCGAGCATTGATGTTATAAGTAAAATCATAATATTTAATCAAAATAATAAAGATAAATTTTCTTGATCGAATCCCATTAGGCTCGGAATATTTATGGAGATTCGGAAAAAATGCTATGCCCAACACTATTGTGTCGACATTGTCATTTCTGCAATGAAACATTATTGGTGAAACATTCTTGGATGGTGCAATAAATGTAAATTGGAGTTTTTTTATAGATTGTCATGCCGTTAATTTCTTCCATTGCGTCCCTGCCAAGTGAAGTCGCTCTTATCGTGCCCTACGATGTTAGCTTTATCAAAATCGGGTGAAATATTTTTAGTACCTGCCGGGTAGGATACTATTGTTTTCACCTCCCGCTATTAATTTGCACAGATTGCATGACAAATACAATTTTTCCATAGTTTGCGTTTAATTTTAAGAAATTTTTGGTACTCTAAACCTTTATGTATTATTTCTGTTCTCACTGATTGGTGGAATGTTATTATTCATTGCCAAATCTCACTTTTTTTTTGGCCCAGGTATCACCAGTTTTTGTAAAGTTTTATTTACCAATCACATTTTGCCATGTAGTTGCAGGACTAACTGTTGTTGTGTGGTTGCGTCTCCACCTAGTTTGCTGCATGCAATTACTTCTCGAGACCTGTTAAGCTTTTGTATTTGTTTATTGCAATTTATGAGGGAAAATTTCTTTTCCATTAGTTCGCAGCGGCCGCTACATTGTGCCCATCTCGCCTTCCATGAGGAGTAGCGGGTTTGCTTAAAAACACGGCGAGAGATAATATCGAGGCGAGTGTCAAAGGAAAAACAAAAAACTGCTGAACTTCTACTCCTTGAAAGGTGTCCATTACATAGACTATGCCTGATTGAAGACATTAAATTAAAAATATTGATTGAAGAAAACATCATTGTGGATGAGCACCGTGTAATCAGCGATCTTTGTGATGGATGTCTGGAAAAGGGCGCTGGAGAATGGAATCCAATACCCTAAATTGCTCAAAATTAATATCACCACTAATTTCTTCAAAACCCAATTGTGTTTAGGGATAAGTCCTTCTAGCTCTGTTGGATCTCTTATGGAAGCAAACGGTTGACAAGACAATCTGATCCATGCCTCAATGTGATGAAAGGAGCAAATATAATAGGCGTGCAAACTATTACGATAAACTTTGGTAATAGATACATGAAGATATGAAGTGAATGGGGGGAGGACGGGGCAGGAATCATGGACGTGTTGGATAAGATGGGTCACCTTACGTGAAGGAATTATATCTAACTCCTAACCTAGAGGGTGTGTCTTTGCTGAAATAGAAACAATATTATGAACACACACAAACTCACAAGAGAAATATAAAAACAAGGCTTTGTATTAAAAATACTCCAGAGCACTTCGGTGCCTTCTCTTGCTTTTCTTACTTTTTGAATTACAAAATGAAACCTCTTATTTATAGAAGTTTTCCAACCTTCTACCTTAGAAAATATCTCATAATATCTTATATTAGATATTATTGATCTTTTGGATATTTTATAGATATTCCCAGATATTTCTAGATATATATAATATCTCTTGATATTTTCTAGATATTATATACAATATCTTTTGATATTTTGGAGGAGTTAATATTCACAATAAATGTGAATATCTTTTACATAAAGTTGAATTCCATAAAGTTTAAACTTTATCTAGAACAAGATTAGATATTTCCAACACTCCCTCCTAATCTTGATTCTTCATGTATTGTTGGAGCAATACGGACCTATGATTCCTAAGCAATCTCTCATATGCTCAAATGCATCCTTTGGTAATGGCTTGGTGAAGATATTCGCATATTGTTCTGTAGACCTACAAAACTCCAAAAATATTTGTCCATTGTTGACTAGCTCTCTGATAAAATGATACCTTGTATCAATATGCTTGCTCCTTTTGTGAAAAACATGATTCTTTGATAATGCAATAGCTGAATTGTTATCACAAAATATCTTTGTTGATCCTTCTTGTTCTTGCTTTAGATATGATAATACTCTTCTCATCCATATTGCTTGACATGTTGCTGCTGTGGCTGCCACATATTCTACTTCTGCCGAAGAGAGAGTGACAATAGGTTGTTTCTTAGAAGCCCATGAAACTGCTCCTGAACCAAAATGGAAAACATAGCCGAATGTGCTCTTTCTGTCATCTATGCTTCCTACACAGTCACTATCTGTGTAACCAACTAACTTGAAAATATTAGAAGTTGTATATAAAATACCAAAAGCTTTTGTTCCACTAACATATCTTAAAATTCTTTTTCCAGCTTGCCAATGAGAATCCTTTGGGGATTCCATAAACCTGGAAATAAGACTTACACCATACATGATATCAGGCCTTGTAGCAATCAAGTACATCAGACTACCAACAAGTCTTTTGTATATAGTTGGATCAATATCACAACCTTTATCATCTTTTCTTAGCTTCAATCCTATGGCAACTGGTGTTGATATTGGATTGCAATTCATCATCCGGAACCTTTTCAAAATATCATTGGAATATTTTGATTGACATATAAAAATTCCATTTTCTGATTGACTGACTTCTATGCCAAGAAAAAACTTCATTAGACCCAAATCTGTCATTTCAAATTCTTTCTTCATTGTTGTCTTAAACAAGTCAATTGACAAATCTCCTGTGAATATTAGATCATCAACATATAGGCATACAATTAGAATTTGTTCTTGATCATTCATTTTGATGTATAGTGTTGGTTCACTATCACTTTTTCTAAATCCATTTTTCAAAAAATATGAATCAATCCTGCTATACCATGCTCTTGGAGCTTGTTTCAGACCATACAAGGCTTTTTTCAATCTACAGACCTTGTGTTCTTGACCTACAATTTCATATCCAGGAGGTTGTAAAACATAAACTTCTTCTTCTAGTATGCCATTCAAAAATGTAGACTTGACATCCATTTGATAGACTTTCCAATTATTTTGAGTTGCTAATGCTAAAATAGTTCTGACAGTGTCTAGTCGAGCTACTGGAGCAAAAGTCTCATTATAATCAATTCTAGGTTGTTGTGAGAAACCCTTTGCAACTAACCTAGCTTTATATTTTTCAACATTTCCATTTGCATTGAATTTTGTCTTGTAGACCCATTTCACGCCAATTACACTCTTTCCTTCTGGAAGGCTCACAAGATCCCATGTATGATTCTTTTCAATAGAATCAATTTCTTCATCCATAGCTTTTACCCATTTTTCATTTTCAAATGCATCTTCAAAATATATAGGATCATCATGAGAAAATAATGCAAAATCAGAATATAAATCAACATTCTCATCACCTTGAGTTTGTTCATAAATCTCCCTTAAGCTTCTTGTCTTTCTTGGGGTGTCCCTGAAGTGAGACCTTTGTGTTGCCAATGCTGGATCTGATATGTCACTGCTGTGAGACTTTGAATTTGAAGAATTTCCTTCATGCTCTAATGTTTCATGAGGATGTAAATTTGTTGAGGGGATGACGATCCACTTGAGATACCTCTTGTGATGCTTCTTGAAACTGGAGTGTTATTTGAAGAAGACATCATTGCACTGATCCCTTGAGGTGCTAGATGAAAATTTTGTGTGATATTTTCATCAAACTCATTCTGATGATGAGGTATTCCTGCAGTGATATTTGTTAGCTTATCAACACTTCCATCCCATGCTTGTTCTTCAATGAAATAAACATATCTACTAATAATAGAATTCTTTGTGATGGGGTTATACAATTTATAGGCTTTTAATTGCTCACCTGTAACCTACAAAAATACATCTCTCTCCTTTATCATCCAATTTCTTTCTCCCTCATTTGGAATATCTACATTGTGATACACCTTGTGTTTTTTTCTACTCCATGCTTCTTGAGGAACTTTATCCTTCACAATTTTTGTTGGACATCGGTTCAAGATGTAAACCGCACAAGCTACTGCTTCAGCCCAATACTCATTTGGTAAATTTTTGCTTTCAACATACTTCTAGCCATTTCCATAATTGTTCTATTCTTTCTTTCTGCTACACCATTCTGTTGAGGTGTATACCTTGTTGTAAATTGCTTCTTAATCCCATGAAATTTACAAAAATTTAAAAACTCATTTGAAACATACTCTCCTCCTCTATTTGATCTTAACACCTTTATAGAGTAACCGCTCTACTTTTCAACCATGGCCTTAAACTCTTTGAACACACAAAAGGCTTCTGACTTATGTTTCAAGAAATAAACCCAATTTTTTCTACTCAAATCATCTATAAAAGTCAAAAAATACATGCTCCCTCCAATTGATGGTGTTTGCATAGGTCCACATAGATCTGAATGGACAATCTCAAGAAGAGATCTAGCTCTATATGACTTTCCAATAGGAAAGTTTTCCCTGTGTTTCTTTCCTAGAATACAACTTTCACAAGGATTCTTTGGTTGCTCCATCAAAGGCAAACCCTTCACCATATGCTTCTTTTGCAATAAATCTAAACCACCAAAACTTAAGTGTCCAAATCTCAAATGCCACAACCAAGTCTGATCTTTTAAAGAAACTTTAAATGCTAGTGAAGAAAGCTATTTAGATGAAAAATCATGTTGAATTCTTAATGGAAACATTTTGTTTCTTGTCATCTCAACCTTTGCAATCAATTTTTACTTGGATTTCTATCTATTATTACACATGCATCATCTTCAAAATAGACTTTATATCCCTTCTGCACTAACTGCCCAATACTCATTAGATTATGTTTCAAACCAGGAACATAATACACATCTGGAATGTGTTTTTTCTCACATTTCTCTATTTAAATATTTATGGTTCCTTTTCCCATTACTGCAACTTTATTATCATTTCCTAACTTAACTTCAAATGTAATTGACTCTTCTATCTTTGCAAACATCTCCTTACATCCAATCATATGATTACTGCAACCACTATCTAGAAACCAAATATCTTTTGTACTATCTTGAGCAACATTGCATGTAATAAACATTGAACCATTGTTATAACTTTCAGATTGATTTTCTTCAGAAAAATGTGCATTCTGTCTACTCATATCAAAATGTTTCTTCTTGCATTCATTGGCATAGTGTCCATACCTTTTACAGTAATGACATTGAACATGTGACTTATCATACCTTTGACCATAAGTATGATTCTGGTTGTTTCCTCGGCCTCTAGCACTTGTAGTGTAGAAATTTGAATTTGTTCTTCCTCCTTCATAAGATGTGTTTTCTCTTCCAGATCCTCTTTGGAAATCTCTTCCTCTGCCTCTGTTGAAGCTCAATCTTCCTCTTGCTCTATTACCGCCAATTGAAACTTGCAATTTGAAGGCTTGCTCAAGAGATGAGCTACCTGATCTATTCAATCTTTGCTCATGGGATATTAAAGATCCCATTAATTCATCTACAGACATTTGGGTTAAATTTTTTGATTCTTCTATTGCAACAACAATCACATCAAACTTGCTAGGAAGACTTCTGAGTATTTTCTCTACAATCCTTTGATCCTCTAAAGTCTCACCATGAGACCTAATTTGATTTACTACACTCATCACGTGGGTGAAAAATAAATCTACTGAATCTAAGTCTTTCATGCAAATATTCTCAAAATCTCTTCTAAGATTTTGTAATTTTGCAACTTTTACTTTACTAGTACCTTGATAATTTGTTTGAAGACTTTCCCATGCTTGCTTTGATCTAGTTGCTGCTGCAACACGTGGAAATATGGACTCATCCATTGCTTGTTGAATTTGAAACAAGGCTTTTGCATCCTTCTGCTTGTTCTCCTTCAACAAATCCTTATCTGCTTGTGCTAGTGCTTGAAATGCTTGAAAATTTGCAGGTTCTGGAAACCCATTCTCAACTAGCTCCCACACATCTAGTGAACAAAATAAGGTCCTCATTTTTATGCTCCAATAATTATAGTTCTTCCCATTGAATATGGGGATGTGGGCTTGAGTGAGGCTGCTGCTCATACCCGCCATTTTGAACTAGACTAATAGAGTGAAATAAAAACTTATAACTTAAGCTCAACCTAGCTCTGATACCAATTTGAAGGAATTATATCTAACTCCTAACCTAGAGGGTGTGTGCTGCAAATAGAAACAATATTATGAACACACAAACTCACAAGAGAAATATAAAAACAAGGCTTTCTATTAAAAATACTCCAGAGCACTTGGTGCCTTCTCTTGCTTTTCTTACTTTTTGAATTACAAAATGAAACCTCTTATTTATAGAAGTTTTCCAACCTTCTACCTTAGAAAATATCTCATAATATATTATATTAGATATTATTGATCTTTTGGATATTTTATAGATATTCCCAGATATTTCTAGATATATACAATATCTCTTGATATTTTCTAGATATTATATACAATATCTTTTGATATTTTGGAGGAGTTAATATTCACAATAAATGTGAATATCTTTTACATAAAGTTTAATTCCATAAAGTTTAAACTTTAGATAGAACAAGATTAGATATTTCCAACATTACGAAAGCATGGCACGACACAAGGTGACTCGGAACAAAAAGATTATGTCATATGCACCAAAATCACGATTATTTTCACAGAGTTCAATGGTGGTTAGACTACTGAAAAAATATGACTGGAAGATTTGTTGCAAGACTAAATCTGGAGCAGACTAAAACTATGCACAATGCATAATCTGAACCTAAACCCATCTCACTGGAGGAATTAAGGAATAAAGTGATGAGTAAAAGGTGCAGGCCCTCTATTTTGTGGCAGCTTATATGGTACTGCAGATTCCCTCTGGACTGCAGGCATAATGGTCAGTCTAATTTTGTATTTTGATGATAACAACTAGGATAAAGATTAGTTATTATCATTAGCTAAGCCGATAGATTGTTGATTTTTGTGCGTATAGATTTTTACATTTCAGGGCTGATGTTCAGTTTTAATAGCAATGTCTGCACTCATCAAAATTCAATAATTTCAATCATAATATAAAAAATAAACTGTATTAGTTGTGATTTTTTAATTTTTTATATACATGGCCACTTAAACTCATGGTTAATGTGTCGGTATACTGACCGCCCTCCTAGTTTGGGTGGTTATCCCACGACCCAGGTGTTCTCAATTTGGTTTCTTCACAGAGTAACAATAAATAATATTCTTTTGGATTCATCAGTGTCAGTAGATTATTGTTCGGTGTTTCAGATCTTGCTATTGATCCCATCTTCCTAGGTATAGATCTATCCGCTATGCAATAGAAATAGAAATGAATACGAAACGTGGAAACGAAAATTTTCAAAAAACCTTGGATACGAAATGTTACTGGAAACGTCCGTACAATATATATATATATATATATATATATATATAAAATTGTGACCCATAAGAGATAATTGATAAAGCACTCAAAAGATTTTGTATTCATTGAAATTTGAACTTCTAAAGAGTCATGAATCATAATTCAACATGGTTACAATTTCAATGTTTCACATATACATGATAATAATCTAGATTCTAGAATATATCATCCATATTTTCCTCATAATCATCTCCACGAAAACTCAATTTATCAAAAAAAATGAGAGTGTGATTTAGAATGGACCCAAGATGTCATTATATAGCTTTTAGGAAGTTTCTTTAGCAAGTCTAGGTAGGTAGATTAGGTTTAAGTTCATTAAATGCAGTCTTTTTTAAATTCGATGCTTTAAAATTTAAAAAAATGTTGGAAATGCAAAGCAGACGTTTCGAAATGCCTGTGATGTTTCGAAACATCCCAAACATTTCCGAAAACGTCTCGCCATGTTTCACCATTTCCCCCATGTTTCCTTTTCGAAACATTTCTAGGGTGAAACACCACCCTCTAGGCGTTTCGGCATCACATCTATAGATGAGACACAAGGACTTTACTCTTTTAAAATTGTATTGCGATTAATCTGTCAACTGACTACTAGAAAATAATGGGTGTAAACATAAAACAATCCACTACAAGTGAAGAATAAAGTCCTAAGGAATTTGTTGGTTTTGGGGCCAAAATACAAATAATGAAAACAATTCGAAAGAAATCTTGAGCTTAGTCCCGTACACTAGAACAACTCTAATTTCAAATTTTAAGAAGAAAGACACTCTCTTCTATTAGAACCTATTTCCAAATTATCAATCGAATGCGAAACAATTCGATGGCTAAAATTACATTTATTCTAGCAACTTACTATTATAGAATCTAATTCTACATATATGTGCAATTGTTTACATGATAAGATAGAAACATTACTCATACATTGCGTTTGAAGCACTCTCTAGAGAAAGCTAGAATTTTTTCGGATTATACAACATTATAGGCATCTCAAGTCTTCTCCTTGTCTTGAAAAGATTCGAAGACATTCAACTTAACTCGGTGTTGGAATACTCATGTCAAATTATGTATTAAGTAGTTTTGTCCTTATAAATTTATAATAACCCCACCATTTGATTATAGATTATTTAAATGTACATTTTAAGTTGAGTCTGCCATTGGAATTTTCTTAAGGTCTCAAATATAGTCGTGGATTCAACAGAACTTTAAGGCTTAGGTCCCCATTTCATGTTGACATCTAGCTGTTTAGATTGCTGGCAGATTTTGAAGACAATTTATTTGATAGGATACTGTGTCAAATTGCATATATTAAAAGCCATGCTTCATATCAGTCCCATGAGTATAAATATAGTATTCTCCATTTTTTCCTAATTTGCCAATTTGGCCTCATGAACTGAGAAACATTAACAATATGAGAAAATATAGAATAGCCAGTGCGATATTATTTTCTAATTTGTAATAATTGCGAGTCAATAACAATAAGCAGTCAAGAGTGGCTATCAAAACCGAAAAAAATTGGATTTCCCATTGCCCTTTTATGTAGACCAATTGTTGGACCACCTTGGATTCCATGACCCATCCATAATATTTTCTGTCAGCTTTTCTCTCAGTAGTGATCAGAGGTTACTCATTTTATCCATCATTCTAAAGTTATGGAAAAATAATGAACAATGAAAAACAAACAATTACCTGTTATGGGTGTTGATGTTAGTGCAATTATGAAAGAAACTGCCAAGCATACAGGCAGCTCTTGTTGACCACACCCGGGCTCGGGGAATACACATCTGGTGCCATCCTCTTTGAAGAAACTCTCTACCAGTCCACAACTAATGGCAAGAAATTTGTTGATTCCCTGTGTGAGGAGAATATTGTGCCTGACATCAAAGTCGACAAGGTAACTTTGTTGTGCTTGTTTGTGTTATTGTAGATTCTTGTTTAAAAGCATTTGTTAGTTTCCATCTCTGTTTATGCATTTTTATTTACTTCAACTCAAATGTTCCCTATTCATGACTCTATTCTCATTTTTATGTGAGCTTGATATGTATGAAGAGTTTGGTACCCCTGCCAGGATCAAACAACGAATCTTGGTGCCAGGGTCTTGATGGATTGGCTTCAAGATCTGCCAAATACTATAAACAGGGTGCACGCTTTGCTAAATGGTGAGTTTGCATACTTCTAATAAATTTGTACTTCTCTGTGGTTTTAAGAATAGGAAGGTGTCTAGTGCACACATGGCGCTCTAGGCCTGCGAAGGTTTGTACTAAGGTTGTTCACATGGCAGTGTCAATTCCCTGTCTCAACCTTCTAGACCACATCCAAATGGATTTTTATTAGTAAATTTACAAATAGCATGTTCTGAATGTACATTTACGATTTGGGTATCCTGTGTGTATTTTTTTGCCAGTCCATATTATTTTTGACTGCTCTTTGTACATGTCTCTGTTCTATGTATATAGATTGAAGTGAGCTTTGCCGCCTATGTAGGAAAACTGTTGTCAAGCATCCCAAATGGGCCTTTTGAGCTAGCTGTCAAGGAAGCTACCTGGGGCCTTGCACATTATGCTACTATTTCTCAAGTATTTCTGTATAATGATATTAAATTCACATGTGAATTAAACCATTTTCTATTAGGCCTCTTGATTTTTTCTACAGAACTTTGGTTTTATTGACTTAGTGACTAGGAAATATGCAATGCTACTTACAATCTTGATTAAATCTTCAAATCTTAGCATCCTTGGAGTTTCTTTTTCCATTTAAATATTGTATAGTTTGTACGAAGGTCTGAATTTTCTTGGTTTTATTTGTCAGGATAATGGTTTAGTGCCCATTGTTGAACAAGAGATTCTTCTGGATGGAGACCATTCCATTGACAGAACACTTCAAGTACCAGAGAAGGTATCGGCTGAATTTTTCTTCTACTTGTCTCAGAACATTATTATGTTTCAGGGAATTTTATTGAAGCCCAGTATGGTATTACGTGGTGTTGAACACAAGAAGAAAGCAACCCTAGTGCTTCCCTTTAGAGGTACGTATGAAGGACGTTCAAATGTGTAACACAATGTGGACCTTAAAATCATTCACACAATTATGTCTTTTTCATTCTCCAACGCAATTGCCTGAGGATAGAAAGGGTGTGTAGACTATGTTTTTGTTGGTTTATTAGAGTCTAGACTTTTTTTTAAAATTCCTTGATGTCGAAATAAGGCTATTTTCAAAATATCAATGCCATTCACTTGCACCATCCCAAAGACCAGCTATTTTCAAAATATTAATGTTGTGCACTTACACCCTCCCAAAGATATGTACCCTTACCCTAAATGACCCCGATTATTAGGTCAGAAGGTTGTTTTCAAAATATGAATGTCATGCACTTTACCATCCCAAAGATCTGTTATGGTAAATGCTTAGATTATTTGATCATCAATTTCTTCATTTGCAAATTGGTTAACTTGCATATTTGTTCAAATACACATGTGACACAAACATGCATGTATTCTTTTGCTGATAGATTAAAGAGGGTTTCTACTAGGGCCCTTACCCTTAAGAAAGCTAGTAACTCGAGAGTACATTGGAGGAGCAAAAAAGGTTGGCCTAGCCACTACAATCCGATAATCTTGGGGTCCTAATATGCTCTTTAATAGAAGATAACAATAGAAGAACATAAATGTGCCTTCTAGGAGAGAACTTGGCTACATAAAATCAAACTACGGATGGATGGCACAGCTGGAAACTTTTTCTTTTTCAAGGCATGCATGGGCAAGAAGTCCATCATCTTGGGGTTCTAATATGCTCTATAATAGGAGATAACAGTAGAACATGAAAGTGTCTTCAAGGGAAAAGCTCTTGCTTCAAACAAGCTGCGTATCAAACCAAAAATACTTGTAGAAGAAAAATTGGCTATGGGAAATTGAATAAGGGATGGGTGGGACAATTGGAGCCTTTTTTTTTTTTCCAAGGCACACAGGAAATAAGTCCATTAATACATCGTCTTGCCATCATTCCGAGGTAAATCACTTTCCCCATGCACACATATGTTTCAGCTATTTCATTTGAAATACAAATGAAAGACAATTTCTAATACTACTCCATATTTCTTTTGCAGATCTAAAACTAGAGCTCCACTTCCTACACCGCAACATTTCTGAAAATCCAATTTGTAATAGCATAAATTGTTACTTCTCATCATTTTGTATCATCATAGTTTAATACAAACAACAATAAGCTATATGCTTATATTTATACATTTCAAACACATTCTGTTTAATATGGATGGATTGACAGACTTTTACATTGCATCCTAAATAGCAATACTATTGTTTTTTGCCTTCAGCAGTTAATTTGAAATGCCCTTTACAAATCCAACTGCTTGATTAAAACTACTGATTCATTGTCATGCGTTGCTGATTGATTAGTTCATATAAAGTATTTTCCTCTGTCTACCAATCATGATTTTGTAATTATTTAGGGTAATGTTCAATAGTTACACATCATTAAAAACATTCACTTTCAATGCTACTTCTGCAATGCTCTTCACACCAACATAGGGGGCATTTTCCAAATGCTTTTAGTTCCTAATTTATTTAAATTTTTGTATTCATTTCCAATGCTTTCTTTTAGCATAGTCAATCTCTATTTTCTCTACCCCACATGGCCGTTAAGCTACTACTTCTGGACTTGATGATATTGATATGGGCCTCCTTGCACAGTTTCTTAGCAAATAGGTTTCATTGCCATGCGTGAAACTTACATTTCACACTTGTTTCAGCCCTTTTTTTAAAATGTGATCAACATTCTATCTTTCAAATGGATTCAATTTGTTTCCTATCATTTGTAATGATATTTCATTACTTACCTTATCAGCGTTCTAACAAAGCCTTCAAAAACTGCATTCTCCACTGTATTTTCCACAATTTCCACATGTTGAAATAACAATGAATTTGTAGATGACCAATAATAGCTGCAATTTACCCCTACTATTTTGTGTTGCTCTCATGGCAGGTACTCTAGCTGCACTGCAGCACTTGTTTAGTTTCGTGAGAAACGAAATGTATTTTCCTATGGACTCTCATGTCATTACTTTCCTATGTACATTTTCCATCTTCTTTAAGTTTTATAGCTTATATTTTCGGCACACATACTTGTATGTATGTGTACCTTTATTTACGGAGAATGCATTTCCAAACCACACTTGAGGTTCAGGTTATTGACACTAACACACGTCCTCACAATAAAGGGAAGCGATACATCAAATACCGATAGGTATTTCATATTTGTAGGTTGAGATAAGACGTACCCATAAGTAAGGGATATTTTTGAGAGTTGTTTAGATTTTTTAATCATAAAATCGTTGTAGAAATTTGAAATAATCAACACATATGACTTTTATATTTAAAATGCAACCATCATTTTTGATATAGATCTATATAAAAATTATATTTACATATATAAATTTATATTAAGAATAATTTTTATATTTTTGATATTTAAGGCGGGTTGAAGGGACTCGTTCCCTATTTACAAAAGGAGGCATAGCCTCAGATAAGTCCATACAACAACCAAAAAAACCTAGGTGGCATACTAACAAAAACCACATTTTATTCTATAACTATAATTATGCTCGAATTATGCTTACAGGCCTATATGACAGATAGATTAATACTTGAATTGGGCACATCCATTTCTAGCTCGGGTGTGCCGACAGACACTTTGTCCACCGAGTCAAGCATTGAGTGATCTACACCTAAGGTAGCCAAAGGCATCACCCATAGAGGAACACATATTAGCCCACCAAGATAGAACAGGAACCAACGGAGCCCCTAGAGCTTTGACATTGGGGAAACCGAATACGAATACGCCCCACCTTTTTATCCCTATCATATGAAGAGAGGGACTCAACAAACTCTAGCAACAATTTGAAATGACGCTTGAGATTCGGGAAGGCCGAGGCAACACTAGACGACGAGCCCGAGGTGACATCTGAGCGAGAAAGTCCATGAAACCAGGTTGAAATTATCCACCTTCGAAGCAAGGTTTCCACAAAAGTTTAGGCATAACTAGTAAGCCACAACATTAATGACCTCCACCTTTGAAGGATGCAAAACCAAGTATATTTTCCACAAAAAGGAGGCAATACCACTATTTACCCTTGGCCATCCCTCCATATTTAGAAAATCCTACCCCAAAACCAATTTGATCACCTCCAGGTCCTCCGCACATGAGATGAGGAAAATCTTCCTTGCACTGCCATCAGTAACCCTATTTCTAAAAGCCATTTCCCTCACATCACAAGAAAGTGCCAGCATAGTTGCTTGAGGGGGTGCCATTTTTGACGAGCAAAAAAAGGAGGGAGATGTGTAAGACGGCCACCCAATCTAACTTAAATAAGTTCCTTACGCTTCACACATGGGGAAGCTATCGTCAAATTCATGATGGGAAGAGTCCCTTGCGGCAATCATATGAAATCCCTCCCACGTAGAGCAATTATTTTCCACCCTCTCCCCACATGCCTGATCGATACCTTTATTTGCTAACCAGTCGGCACACTGATTACCTTCTCGGTAGATGTGCTTAATACTCCAATTTTTGAATTTAGACAACGACCATAGAATCTTCTGAACTTCGATATCCAGCTTCCATGACAAAGCTCTTTTTTTAATGATGGCATTAATGATTATCATGGAGTCCCCTTCAATTTCTATATTTTCAATTTTAAGGGAGGCAGCAAGAAGTAAGCCCAAACCAAGGGCTTGCACCTCAGCAGCATTACACGTACCCACCTTGAGTTTGTAGGAAGCAGCCATAACCAATTTACCAGAGGAATTACAAATGATACATCACCTGAGACCCCAGATTTCCCCTAGAAGCCCCATCAAAATTTAATTTTAAAAACCCACAGGAAGGGGGAGCCCAAACAGTGTTTCTTCTAGCTAGGGAGGAAGACACGTTAGACTTCATAGCCCCATCCATAGGCTTGATTATCAATGGCCAAATTCTTTCCAGCAGTCTGTCATGGGAAGTAAAAGGACAGGATCATGACCAATTAGCAGACACAACTTTGAGAGATAGCCCTTTCCAACCGAAGGAGAACCGAATTCACTGAGCCATATTCCTCCCTAAAAAGCCTTTTGTTTCTCTCCCACCAAAGGTGCCACAATAGAAGAACCAAACTACATAACCAAATAGAAGAAAGGGCCCCCGAATGAGAATTAATAGGCCAGGCTAGAATAACATCTGGGAGGGATTTAGGTTGGATGCAAGGTAGGTTAAGCTTACGACATAACCAGTTTCATCATTCAACAACAAAGGAGCAATGTAGCAGTAAATGATCCCTATCTTCCACATCCTTTTCACATAGGAGGCATCTAGTGGGACCTTGAAAACCATTTTTTTCCTTCTTTCTTGAGTTAATATCTTACCCTTAAAGGCCATCCAGGCGAAAAGACCAGCTTTAGGGGGCAATGGGATTCCCAGCAATCTTTCCATACTAGTTTTTAGGGGAAATATCCTCATGAAGCAAAAGATACCCAAGATGAGGGGAATAAGATCCTGAGGGAGATGTAGTCCAAACAATTTCATCCTGCTTATTTGAGATCAAAATATTCCTTTCCTGCAAAACAGATAAAAAAATAGCTTCTAAATCAGGAGAGAGGTTCAGATGGTCCACTTTTTTCCATTGCAACATGGAGGGAAGGGAATCATTCAGTTCCCCATAGTTGGACATGAAAGGGCCCCAATCATCAAGCAATCTCCTCTTAATATCTGAGAAAGTAGGAGAGTCTCCAAGAGTAGGGTATCCATTCCATGGATCATCCCAGAAGAGAGCTTTCTCTCCATTACCCACTTTCCAGTCCGCATAAAAACAAACAGAGATCTACATTCAATCATGAAATTCCATATATGTGAACCTTTAGGGGGTTTGCCACCTGGAGGATGGACTCAGGAAGGGGGCACCCAAATATTTCTTTTCGAAGACCAAGCTGAGAAGACTGTTGGGGTTGGAGATAAGCTTCCAGACCAATTTAGCTCCAAGGGCCACGTTTTGCAGACCCAAATTTAGGATACCCGCACCACCAAGCTCTTTAGGCTTAGCAAGTGTATCCCAACTAATCAGGGGGAGCTTATTTTCCTGGATAGACCCTACCACAAGAATTTCTGCAAAATGCCCTTAATCTTATCGAGAATACCCTTAGGGATTTTAAGGACCGAAAGGAGATACAGAGGGGCAGCACAAAGGACTGATTTAACTAGCAAAAGTCTCCCGACAAGGGAGATCCATTTACCTTTCCAAGCATTCAGTTTAATAGCTAGAGAGATTAGAAGTTCATTCCCACGGGAATTCTTACCTATACCTTTAAATAAAGGAATACTAAGATACTTAACAGGTAGGCGCCCTTTTTGAAATTAAAAATATTTAGGATTCTTGCCTCTGTTTGCAAGGCAACATTGAAGAAAAAAATGTAGGATTTAGCCACACTTACTTCTTTCCATGCCACCTTAGAGTAACTTCCCAAAGAATCCTTTAACTCCTTAGCCTCCCGAGATAGTGTCCCTTCCAAACAGAAAGGTGTCGTCAACAAATTGCTGGTGAGTGAGGGAGGAATACCATCCACAATCTTTAAGCCAAAAATCTTACCTTCCCCAATTTAAATTTGATGGACCTACCAAGGGCTTCTACCACAAGAATATATAAGAAAGAGGATAGGGGATCCCCCTGCCTAATACCATGATTACTTCCAAAGAAGCCCTCAACACTCTCATTAATAAGAACAAAGAAGGAGGGGCCGAAGATGCAACTGAAGATCCACTCACAAAAAGCGCTTGGAGAAGCCAAACTTCAGAAGGACCCTGATGAGAAACCTCCAATTGAGCTTATCATAAGCTTTACTGATGTCTAATTTTAGCATCATACCAAGGGTTTTAGAGGAAGAAAGAGAGTGAACCAGCTCGTGAGACAAAATGACACCGTCAAGAATAGATCAACCAGGCATGAAACCAATTTGCTCAAAAGAGATGAGGGGATCCAAAATAGATTTCAACCAAAGGGAAATGGCTTTGGAGATGATTTTGTAGGACGTGTTACAAAGGGAAATAGGCCTGAAATCCCTGAAGGAGGAGGGTTGAAGCATTTTAGGGAAAAGGCAGATGAAGGTATTATTCAACATTCGAGCACCGATCAAGACCTCTCGTGAGGCCTCCACAGCCTGCCCATACATCATAACCCACAATGCCCCAAAATTTCTGAAAAAAATCTGCAGGGAAGCCGTCAGGGCCGGGGCTTTATTCTTCTCCATGGAGAATACCACTTTCTCAATTTCTAGGAAGGAAAAAGGCTTCAAAAGCATAGAGTTTTGATTTTCAGAGATGAGAGTGGGAATAACATCCAAAAGGGAGGTCTGCTCGGCCTCGAAGGAGGCAACATCCCGACTAACAAGGAGGAGAAGAAATTAATCCCTTTAGAAATGATGTCCTGCTGATCCACCAAATGAACCCCTCACTGTTCTTGATTTCTGAAATGAAATTTGAATTCCTTTTTGCTTTCATAGAGGCATGAAATAATTTAGTATTTCGATCACCGTCCTTCAGCCAGAGCTCCCTAGATTTTTGCTTCCAATAAATTTCCTCCCTGAGAAGCAATTCACCTAACTCACTTAAGAGAGATTTTTCAAGAGCAAAATCCTCCTGGAACATCCCATCACTGAAAACTTTTAAATTAAGGGCATTCAATTTAGCTTCAACTATGGATTTTTTCTAAAAGATGTTTTTGAAATACTTGACGTTCCAATCTTACAAGTCCTTTTTTAATCTTTTCAGTTTTTAAGCTAGCACAAACATCTTGGAACCCTCAATATTATAAGAGTTCCACCAAAGATAGATCCATCCTTCAAGAGAAGCTTCCCTCAACCACATTAGCTCAAATTTGAATAGGGATCAAGGAGGGGAAACATCAAGATTAACAGACAGGGACACTGGGAAATGATCGACATAGACCAAGGTAAAACCGAACATTATATTACAATGTCATTTAATTTTCAGCCTGGGACTAACAGAAATGTATCTAGTCTTTCCGCAATATTACTAAAACCCTCACACTTATAATCTAGGTAAACCAGCCCTACTTAGGTTCAATATCCATAAGGGATCCCTCTCTAATAAAGGAGTAGAAATTATTTTGGGATGAAGGTTTCGGTGATCCCCCTTTCTTAATCCTACAATCAAAGATGTCATTCAAGTCCCCGCCAAGAATGAACATCTGATCACCCATAGTAGAGACTACTTGCAGTAATTTCCCCATAGTTTTTACTACCTAGAATGCTAGGAGGGGCATATACATTAAATAAAAGAAAATTAAGTTGAGAGTATCAGAAACTTACTTTTATAGTTTGTCAACTGAGTGATTGAGCTTGCAATTCAACTATTACATCACCTTCCTTCCAGAAAATCATGAGCCCCCTAGAGGCACCCATAAAATTTGTAAATACTCCTTTCCAACCTCTGAAAGACTTATTCCAAAGGCATTTGGCTTCAGTAGTAGGTAACTTAGTTTCTTGAAGAAGAACTAGACAAGCCTCCAAGGAGAGGATATAATGCTTAATCAAGCGTTGTTTGTCAGAGGAATTAAGTCCTCTAACATTCCAGGAGAAGACCTTCATTGAACACAGGGAAGGGGTTTCACCTTCCCGAGAATCAGCAAGATTGAAATTCAAGATTCTTTGCTTCCGTGCATTGACCTCCAATTGGGCCAGGTCCTACTTTGACTTTCTCCCCCTTTTACCTGTGGAGCCAAATATAACAGCCCCCATACCATCTTGGCATGAACCTAATTTAGAAGGGACAAAGCCGAGAACTAAAAATTTAGGGGAAATTTCACTATCTTCCGTAATCTCGGCATCGGAGATGGGTAAATCAATAGCCCAGAGTTGTTGTTCAAATCTACTTGCTAAGAGTTTCCATCGAGGAGATTTTCCCCACAGAAAAACTTCCTTAATCAGGAAACAAGAGAACCTAAATCTCTATGAACATCCTCCATCTCGTTTAACAACAAGAAAGGACTTAAGATGTCCTGGAAAGCTAGCAAGGGGTAAAAGAGAGATTGCAAACTCTCATAACCATCTTCAACAAACTAGAGATCCAAATGGAAGGGGAAAAGGATTTAATCAGAGCCAATCTCAAACCATCTGAATGAGGGAAAAATGGGGATACAACCTTTTTTCCAATACCCCAACAATCCTTCTTCAAATTCCCTAAAGCCCCATAAGAGAAGCACTTAAAACTCAGCCCCTCATAGATTATTTCAGATGCTCTAGGACCCTTATGGGAAGGTAGCAAAACAGAACTTGCAAGGGGGAAGACAAGTCCATATCCACACAGATGCACACCGAAGAGTTTCTCCATTTGAAAAGAGATGGGTTGGAAATAGGCACCCAAGAACCGAGTGATCTGGCAATAGATTTTAGAGAGGTAGAGTTCCGAACTCATGGGAAGTTTCAGGAAATTTAACCAGAGCGGAGCTCTGTGAATAATTTCCATCCTTGGATCAAAATCAGAGGACCAAGGTCTCAAATATAAACTGGAGGAGTTTAGGAACCAGGGACCACCCTTAAAGATATTTTCCACAGAGGACACAGAGTGAAACAAGACTTGAAAGAAGCCATTCCGTAAAAAGAGGATCTTGAGATTTCCCTCCCTGCCCCAAAACCAATAGATCTAGTTCCTAATTTTCCTCTTAGAGAACTTGGCACCAACAAATTTACAACAAATTTCCCTCTTTTCATGGATATCAACAAAATCTTTTTTCCTCTCACATGGAAGATCTACACGAACTCGAATCCTTAGAGATTTTAAATTCGATCCTACCCACCTTAAATTCTTCCGGGGGGCACGGACCACGCACCCCAAGATCCCAGTTGAAGAGGGGATCTCCTTCTCCGATGGTTTGGAAGAAAAGGACCCTTTGCCTAGATCACTTTCCTCGAGAAAATTTTTACCACAAAGAACCCTAGCTGCAAGACTAGGAGTTTAATGACCACCCCAAGGCCGAAAGACCTTACTAGTGCGAAACCCCTTCCTTCGCCAAAGCATCCATGCCAAGTCCAATCCTTTCCTCTCCATTGCTAAGGTCGAGTGAAATCATGTTCGCACTAGAGGCAACCTCCTTTAACTTAGGCATTGTAGATTCAAATGGCTCGCTCAATGATCCCTTGTGCAACGAAAAATTTGAATTTTCGCAAGATTCGCATTGGGGTTGCATTTTTTTACCAAAATACAAAGTCATATATTTAATCATTATATTAAGAATAAATAAATAAATATTAAATAGATAATATTTATAGCTTAATTTTATATTTTTGAAAGACAATATTGAAAAATTATCATCACCCAAAATAATATTTGACTAACATAGGTAGACATCAAATTAATTTATGACGCACAAGTATTATTTTCCAATCAACCTTTTTGGTCGACATGAATGATGATGATGTGTGTGGTTTCTATAAGGATAACCATGGATGCATGATGGATATATGTGCATCTAAATGGAGCATCATGAAGACATTTCCTCATGTCATAAATAGGTGTGCTCATGGATTTAATGAGGGGCCAATTTTTTTAAAATTTTAATAATGTTAGAGCCTTGATTTATTACATCAAAGGAATATTCCAAATTAGAATGTGGTGGTGAGAGTAGGGAATTCTAACACACCACAAACACCGATGGTTTTGGCTTAGTTGGTCATTGACATGTGAATAAAATCATTACTCTTGGATAAAATCTTCCTTTCGCTCTGTATCTCCATCTACTCGAGTGGACTGATGTTCATTAGTTTTCCTTGCATCACATGATTTTATACAATTACTCAATCTTAATACAATCCTCAACCAATATCCATGCATTCAATACATTCCAATTATTGAAATTTGTTGGCTCATCAATAGATTATAATCTTCAAAACAATCAACCAAACTATATTCATCAAGTTGAAATGCTTCATTTGTATAACATTTGATGAGCTAAACAATCGAAGGATGATCTAAATGACAAAAACTAGAGATCAGGTGATGTGAGACATGTAAGTATTTAGTTCCAACATTTTTATTTCTAGATTTCCATTCATGTCTTCGCCTTATCTAACAAACTTAACGTTGTCCAATCAAAATCCTTAATCTACATTTCACTCATATGACTAATCATTAGAAGGGCTCTATTATTGATGCATGTTCCAATATTATACCCGGAACTAGTTGCTCTAACGCTCTACTAGAAGTAGGCATTGCGCTGAAATCTCGAACTTGGAAACTTACATGGATTCTCCTTGTATTCGTTTTGGCACATTTAAGCATAAATTTCATCAACTCAATAGTTTAATTGAGTTTGGAACTATGAAGTGGAGTATATAGTAAATATTCATTGGGTTGGAATTATATGATTGTGTAGTATGTACAGTGGCATACAAGTATTTATTTTCCAACTTTGGAACTATAAAGTGGAGTATATAGTAGATATTCATTGGGTTGGAATTATATGATTGTGGAATATTATAGGAATACAAGTATTTAATTTCCAACTTTCCATTCATGTCTTTTTCTTATCTACCAAATTAAACATCATCCAGTTGATGATCTTGAAGACATAAAATAATATATTTAAAAAATACAAAGTACGTTTGGTATATAATTTCTCTCTTATGACCATTTGTTAGGTACATTAAATTTTTGATGATTGTTCTTGGATTGTTTACTTCCTCGTAATTGCTCCAAATTAAAATTTAAAAGGGGGCGTGTTATGTTTTAAAAGAAACTATAATCACAAACATTTGTTCACATCAAAATTAGTTTTACACCACTCCATGGCCTATACATTATGCAGGTACATCTCAAAAAAAGAGTTGCCCAACATCTTACAAAACATGAATAACCATTATTTTCATGTGGCTATTTAAAGGTATACTTTCACATTTGTCCTTGAACATAGTTTCCTCTCCCTTGCACTTCTCAACCATTGAACCATTCATCTTCATCTTCATCCCTTTTCCTCTCCCATGATTTTTGTCCATATAGTTTGACTTTTTCAATTTATCCCCTTCGACATTTTCATAGTACAATTTAGGTAGGATTGTTAGTAGTAAATTTCCTACACATAGATGAATCCTTGATTAGCGACCAAAGTTGATTAAATTGCTGCATTTAGATGAAACTTTTTATCATGCTTAGCTATGATACAAAATTACATGATTTTTCCCAAAAAAAATGTCATAGAGAACGTATTTTCTAAGAAACATATAATTTTTTATTTATGGCAAAAGATTTTTGACTAGGATCCTACCTGTATAAAAGGCCAAAATCCATATATTCAAAGAAGGTGCAAACAAACAAGTACCAAACACATCGAAGAAGGATCGGGTAAAAAAAATAGGGAGTTGTAAGACAACAACTAGAGAATAACAAAACCTAGGGAGACAAAAAAATAAAAAAAATAGAACTAAAAATGTCATTACTTGAGGTTGAAGTAGATATTTTGTTCTTATTTTGAACCTTTTCCACCCATTAGAATCCTCCTCTATTGGAAGAAAAATTTCAATTCCATCAATTGGCTCATATTTCCATTTTACGATGGGAGAGCACGTCTCCTTGAACGCTTCATGAGTTTGTAGTTGACGCGTTTTTGATCCTCATAGTTTTGTCATTAGAGAACCCCTTAGGGCTCATTGGAATAATGGGTTGCGGCATCTCAACAACCACACTGGATACTATCATCCCCGAGGAGATATTTTCCAAGCAAAGTGATGATAAATCGGAAACCGAGTTAAAGGGGGCACACACCATATAATGGTCGGGTAGAAAGTCTTTCAACCAAACGGGTTTAGATCCAATGTGTTTGGGTCGTTCACAATTAGTGATCAAGTGCCATGTCATGAAACATCTATGGCACCAAAAAGGAACACCTTCAAAGTCAAGCTTTTGGACCCACATTTTTTCTCCTATCAAGAGGTTGATCTCAAGGGGGAGGTCTTGAGTGAGGTCCATGTCTATTAGTAAGTGATCAAAAGTAGTATGGAAATGCTGAAAAGTGTTGTCCTCATATTTAACATAAGCCCCTAACCTATGGCTATGACTTTAATGTTAATTTGTTAGCTTGGACAGTTTTTTGTCCATTTCCTAAGATTAGATAATAGTTATCTTATTGTTGAGTATGAATTAATTATTTTCTAATTTTTTATTTCCTTTAGTGACACCTTGCAACCTATTTATTATGGTTGTTAAGTTGTTATGTATCTTAGCCATCGATTGAGAATCGATCTCGGCCGTTGGTTTACCAATGAGAGTAGTATAAAAGGAGGTCATTGGGAATTTGGAGAACACAAGTTTGGAGAAGCATTTGCAGTGATAGCAAACAGTCTTGCAGTGTTAGCAAGGGCATAGTGATATCGTTGGGGATAACGGTGGGGAATATTAGAGGGAGAAGTTGGGAGATTGTCGAAGTTCGCCATGTAAGAAGAGGAAAGGAATCTTTGTATCTCTTAATTTGTTGAAGTTAATATAATTCCTCATCTGTAGAACTAGTTTTCCCTTAGGGGTTTTTCCAAGGACAATTTGTCTAAAAATATTGTGTTCTTTGTGTTACGCATTTCTTTCCGTATTTTTATTAGTGAAGTTGTAGTTGTGTTATTTTTTGATATTAGTTGTGAATTAGTTTTCGGCAGTTAAATAATCTTTAAAGATAGGAGATTAATAATCAGTGACTGCAATAGAATTTTCACATGGTATCAGAGCAATGTTAAGGGTAGAAAAAGTTTGCCCTAGGAAAGAAATTGAGGGTTTCTATAACCTAGTTTGATCTCTTTAAATTATTTTTACTTTTATCCTTTGAGATGGCTTCAACTGGTTTGAGAGATCAGGACAGATTAGATGGTGCCTTAAATTTTTGTGTCTGGAAGGCCAGACTTTATTTATTGTTGGAAGAGAATGGTATAAAGGATTATGTTACCACCGGTTAAAGCTGTACCTATAGATGCAACACAACTTGCAACATACAAGAAAGAGGATGCCAAGGCGAGGAGGATTGTCCTTGATGGTGTCAAGGATCATATTGTTCCACACATCTCCAAGTTAGATACGGTGAAGAAGATGTGGGACACCATTCTGAATCTGTACAAGAATGCTACCACTAACCGGAAGCTGATTCTCAGAGAAAAGTTGAAGAATACCCAGATGAACAAGGGAGAAGACATTACTAGCTACCTCACCAGGCTTAGACTCATCAAGGATGAGTTAGCAGCTGTTGGAGATAAGCTAGATGATGATGAGCTAGTAAGAATAGCCCTAAATGGGTTTACTAAATAGTGGGATGTCTTTGTTCAAGTTGTTAGTGGACGAGACACCTTACCGAGTTGGGATCGACTATGGACTGATTTCACTCAGGAGGAGTTTAGACTAAGTCTTGTCAATGGGGTCAACAAGAGTCAGAAAAGTGAGGGAGAACAAGAAAACATTTCCCTAGCGGGAAAAGGGAAAGCAAAGAAGGGATTTAGCAAAGGATCAAATTCTCAAAGTGAGAAGAAGAAGGACATGTCTAAGGTCAAGTGCTATGCCTGTCATTTGTTTGGTCACTATGTTAGAATCGCCCACAAAGGAATAAGAATGATAAGAAGGGCAAGAACCAAGTGGCGGCTTCAGCAAGTGCAGAGGAGCTCTCTAGGAGATTGGAGGATGAGTTTGCACTCATAGCTTGTATGGTTAGCTCAACCTCACAGTGTGTTTGGTATATAGATAGTGGGATGTCATTTCATATGATAGGAGTTAGAGAGTACTTCTCCAATTACCAGGAGGAGGACATCAATATCCAGATTTCTATGGGGAACTTGTCCAAGCTCAACCCAGTTGGGAAAGGGACTGTTCAGTTTTAGAGGGAGAATGGAAAGATAGTTCCACTTCATGATGTCTTGCATGTGCCAGGCTTAGGTATGAATCTGATTTCGTATATGTTCTTCAGGATAAAGGGTATAATGTACTTTTTAGAGGGACACATGTGTTGATTAAGCACAAGGATTGGAAATCACCCATAACTATTGGAGTTAGGAGTGGTCGCCTTTATAGGTTACAGTTTGATACTCCTAAGGAACTTATGAGCAGCAAGTAATCCTAGAGATCTTGGAGAGCTATGGCATAGGAGGATGGGCCATATTCATCATGGAGCACTTAAATTGCTTCATGAGACAATGACAGGTGTTCCAGAGGTGAGCATAGAGCATGATGATGTATGTAAGGGATGTGTGTTGGGGAAGTTTGTGAAAGCATCTTTTCCAAGGAGTGACAATAGATCTAAGGGTGTTCTTGATCTAGTACATTCAGATGTATGTGGACCAATGTCGACAAAGTCTCTCAGAGGATATGTGTACTATGTTACATTTATTGATGATTTCTCTAGGAAGACCTGGATATACTTCTTGAAGACCAAGGATGAGGTTTTTAGTCACTTCCAAGAGTTCAAGGCTCTTGCGGAGAACTCGACAGGAAGGAAGATAAAGGTTCTTTGGTCAGATAATGGAGGTGAGTACAAAGGAAATGACTTCCAGGATTTGTGTACCAGAGAAGGAATCAAGAGAGAGTGGACGGTTCCTTACAATCCCAAAGCAGAATGGAGTTGCTGAGAGGAAGAAACAGTTCTATATCGAGGTAAGGGCTATGCTACATGACCAGGACATGCCCCGCTACCTATGGGAAGAGGCATGTAGTACAATAGTTTACATTCAGAACAGGGTTCCACACAAGGTACTAGGGAAGATGACACCAAAGGAAGCTTTCATAGGGAAGAAGCCAGATGTAGGTCACTTCAGGATATTTGGGAGTTTGGCATATTGTCATATTCCAGAAGATACACATACCAAGTTAGATCAGACTGCAAAGAAGGGGTACCTTGTTGGGTATAGTGAAACTTCAAAGGCATATAGGATTTTTATTCCAGGGACTAGAAGAATTATTGTCAGATGTGATGTCAAGTTCATGGAGGACAAAGTGTTTAGAAGGTCCAAAGATTTTCCAGCAGATGATCAAAGTGAGAAGCCAATAAAAGCTCCAAGTCCAAGTCAAGGGCAGCAAAGCTCAAGTACAGTTACTAGTACAAACATAGACTCAGGTAGTAAAGATTCACACAACAAAGAGACCCACATGTGCAGATTGATGAAAGCCTTGTACAGACGCAAGTAGGCTCCTAGAGCGTGGTATGAGTGCATTGATACATACCTGCAGAAAATGGGCTTTGTGAAGAGTGAGGTAGATGCTAACCTCTACTACTTGGTGTTTTGGGGCGAGGCTCTCATTCTTGTTCTATATGTAGATGACTTGTTTCTTACGTACACTAGGGCTCATAGAGGAGTAGAAGAGGGACCTTGCAACTGAGTTAGAGATGAAGGACTTGGGACTCATGCACTATTTTCTAGGCATGGAGGTGTGGCAGACGGATGGAGAGATTTTCCTTACTCAAGGGAAATATTGCATCGAAATCTTGAAGAGATTCCAGATGGAGGATTACAAAGCTATGTCTATGCCTATGATCACTAATTGGAGGAAGGTAGAAAAATTTAAGGACAAAGATGTAGATCCCACCTTATACAGGTAGTTAATTGGTTCACTCATGTATTTGGTCAACACCAGGCCAGATATAGCATTTGCAGTAAACTCTCTTAGTCAGTTCATGGTTGAGCCAAAGAGAGTGCATTGGATAGCGGCCAAGCATGTGTTGCGTTATTTGCGTGGTTCAGTTGAGTATGGGATCAGATATGTTTGAGGTGAAGGAATCAAGCTGATAGGCTATACTGATGCAGATTGGGTAGGTAGTACAATAGACAAAAGGAGCACTTCAGGGTGTTGTTTCAGTTTAGGATCAGGAGTTGTTTCTTGGTTCAACAGGAAGTAGAAGTATGTGGCTTTGAGTTCATCAGAAGCATAATACATTGCAGCTAGCATGGCGACATGTGAAGCTATATGGCTTCGGAAGTTGCTAGTGGCCTTGTTTGGTCAGAAGGTTGAGACTACTGTGATACACTGCGAAAATCAGAGTTGCATCAAGTTGTCTGAGAATCCAGTGTTTCATGATAGGTCTAAACATATAGATATCAGGTATCACTTCATCAGGGATTGTGTACAACGAGGTATTGTTCAGCTACAATACATACCTACAGAGGAGCAGGTAGCAGACATTCTGACTAAGGCATTGGGGAAGGCAAAATTTATCTTCTTCAGAGATAAGATGGGTGTCATGCAGAACAACTTCCTCGCTAAGAGGGAGTGTTAGTTTGTTAGCTTGGAAAAGCTGTTTGTCCATTTGCTAAGATTAGATAATAGTTATCTTATTGTTGAGTATGAATTAATTATTTTCTAATTTTTTATTTCCTTTAGTGACACCTTGCAACCTATTTGTTATGGTTGTTAAGTTGTTATGTATCTCAGCCTTCGATTGAGAATTGATCTCACCGTTCGTTTACCAATGAGAGTAGTATAAAAGGAGGTCATTGGGCATTTGGAGAACACAAGTTTGGAGAAGCATTTATAGTGCTAGCAAATGAGTTTGTAAGTTTACAGTGATAGCAAAAACAGTCTTGCACAAGTGTTAAGGGCAAGTGATAGCGTTGGGGATAACAGTGGGGGAATATCAGCGGGAGAAGTTGGGAGATTGTTGGAGTTATGCTAGTAAGAGGCAAGGAATCTTTGTATCTCTTAATTTGCTGAAATTAATATAATTCCACATCTGTAGAACTGGTTTTCCCTTAGGGGTTTTTCCAGGGACAATTTGTTTGAAAATATTGTGTTCTTTGTGTTACGTATTTCTTTCCATATTTTTATTAGTGAAGTTGCAGTTGTGTTATTTTTCGATATTAGTGTGAATTAGTTTTTGGTAGTTAAATAATCTTTAAAGATAGGAGATTAATAATCGTGGATGCAATAGAATTTTCACAAGTGATCAAAAGTAGTATGGAAATGCTGAGAAGTATTGTCATCAGATTTAACATAAGCCCCTAGCTTATTGGCTGTGACTTCAAAACAATATCCATTCCATAACTAGATGGGCAAGCCTGGGAGTCTAACCCAAATGAGCTGAGATTCAAAGGAGGCTTTTGAAGCATCAAAGGCAGGGTACCAAGGTTTGATCATGAGACCATGTTCCCCAAAACCCAGTATTTGTTGTCTATATTGTCCATGTCTTCGGCATATTCAAAAACAACAATGAAAAAAAGCTCTAGTGCATGGGTAGAGCTCCACTTTACTTTTGATTTTTGGACTCCATCTTTGGGTTATCCATTCGTTTAGGTGGGCAAGCTTTGGCCAAAAGCCTTTGAAGCAGCAGATGAGGCCTGTTTTGGAAAGTTTTTCCTCTTAATCCCGCACTAAGTCAAACACGTTTTCGTCAAAAACAATAGAGGGGGAAGTGCCAGGCTTCAGGGGAGGAGCCCTTTGAGAAGATCCTTTAGCTACTTCTGCCAAAAAAACATGCCTCTGCCTCTTGCAGAGGTGCCTTTATTGTCAAGTCCTTGGAGCTCTCAGATCCAACCTTTCCAGCGACCCCATCTCCAGCGGTTTCAGTATCGGTTGCAGCAGAAGACGTATAGTTTAGTCGGAGGGACTAGCTTTATTTTAAACAATTGCAAACCGACCAATTTGAACGGCCTTTCTTGCATTCACGGTCATTTGATATATAGTCGGCTACCTGCCAGTTTTGACTCAGCTATACAAGGCTCGTGATCTGGCGGTGGGTTAGCTGTTATTTCACGTAACTTGCAACAAATTTTGGAATTGAAGTTTCCGCGGTTTTTAAATGTCCACGACGGAGTAAATTGGCGAAATGTCCAACACACTTACCGTGTTACAACAGCTTTCTTTCACGCGGAAACATGTTCAAAACCGACATTGTTCTCTGTATATAATCACCTCCTCACTCTCCTTTCTTTAAACCCTGTACACCAATTCATCTCAAATACAATTCATCTGCCTTCTTATTTCACGATTTCTCAGGACAAACACCGCCCCAACTTTTGTAATATACATTATTAAGAGAATATGGGCAGATTCAGTACAGTTGTGTCGATTATATTGGTGCTGGGTTTGATGGAGTGTTGTATTGCGCAGGCTCCCGCAGGTTCTCCTGTGCCAACGCCCAGTCCCACGGCGTCACCGGTTCAATCCCCGGCTGCATCGCCAACGCCGCTCTCACCCGCTCCAGTTGTTGCTGCTACGCCACCTTCTTCATCGGCCACCTCTCCTTCGCAACAAGAAGCTGCACCCACGCCCTCATCAGGAGTTCCCAGTGCTGAAACACCAGGCCCATCTACGCAAGATTCTGGATCATCAGGGCCTTTTGTGAGGGACGCACAGAAGATGGGTATTATTGGAGCAGCAATATTGCTCGGAGGCTCTGCTTTCCTTGTCTAGTTACCTATTGCGATCTCATCTTTTATGTGGATGTATTTCGTAATTAATTGTATCGTTAGTGAATTCATATTTTCGCACATTCACTTCATTCATTTGAAGAGTTTCTCTCTGTATTATTTGTACACCATATTTTTTTATAAGAATAGAGGAAAGTCATTTTTGAGCACTACGAAGCGTTTCTAAAATTTCGCTGTCTTTCTTCTGGATTTAAAACCAAAACCGGTTATTTGTTTTTTGTTGGAAAAGGTTGAAAATTATATAAAGAAATCTCAACTTGGGTTTCAATTTAGCGGCAAATGTTTGTCAAAAGCATAACATGAAAAATGATCAAATACGTCAAAACTCGAAGCATAAATTAAGGAATAAAAGTTTATTTTATCAAAGACATGGTGTAATGATGTTTTTGTGCAGATTTTAGTGTCTACACTTTTAGAAACATTTGAGTGGAAAGTGGTCAAACTAGTTTTGTGTTACAGCATCTTTAGTCCTTCCTAAAGTTACGTTCAACGAGAATATACATCATAACAAGCAATGAATTATTCACTAATTGCAACATTTTAGTTATAGTGTTCCTGTCAATGGTATGTACGAGTGCAAAAGACCATTTAAAAGACTCCAATGCTTATGTTGGCAGTTTGATGAATCTCAACAATCTCCAACTTGGCGTTGGACTTTTTAATTAAGCATTTGTTTTTCATCCTAGAAAACAAACGAACGGCAGCCCTTTGAGTTAATGTGTTTATTCCACCAAGTGGAATGGGGATGTGAAAGGTGAAACCATGTATGGTGTTTCCATTCTATTCAAACATCCTACAAAGTGTTTGTGATTCTTTTCAAATACTATCAATCGATATGAAGGATAAATGATTGAAATATTCAAATATTTTTCCTCATTAATATGCACTTATATCCATTGACCTTCTTGAGAATTAGTAGTAAATATTGTATGGCATATAAACTCCTAGTAGGGCTCAAAATCATTTAGAATAAAAATGTTGTATTTAGAGATAAAATATTTACCTTGGATCTATAATGTCAAATTTTGGGTTTAGTATAATTTATGATTGATTGCATTGTGTAAAGATGAATTATGAATAAAAATATCATAATTTCATAGATCCTAAATTATGTCATGATAAATATAAAAATACACAATCTTAAATTAGCTAAATAAAATAAATACAAAGTTAGGGTTAAAAATACCGCACCAATTTATGGCTAGGATGGGATAAGAGTAATATGAGAGTTTATATGAAGCTTATGTAGAGTTTCATTGAACTATCTTGCAAATATGAGAGGATGAAAGTCTCCTATTCTATAAAATGTCGGATGGATTACTTTGTATTGTATGGATAGATTTTACCTTTGTATGGACTAGAATGATCTCACCTTTGGCACAATGTTTTTCTATGTTCTAGGATCTTGGTTTTGTATTCAACTTGCAAGGATCATATCTACAAAATAGCTAAGGGATCCTTCTATTTATTGTTTTCTTGGGGAATGAAAAGAGGGTTAGTTTGATTGGGTTAAGTTCTCACATAAAAACAAAATAGAAATACACCGAAGAAGCATCAAACTCTCATAGTTACCCACCGATGAATCTATGGAAAATATGTATCGAGAACATGTTTTAGAAGTGAAATCCGAATAGGACCTAGAACACTTGTCTATGATATTTGCTGTGTAATTTAGTTTTTACAAAATGGCGTAGTGATGCATGTAGGTTGTTTGTAGTCTAAAAACTAAATGATGTGCTTTAGAGATTGATGTAACTTGGATGTTTTACTTTGATCTCCAAGGTGGTCCACAATAATATGAAATAAGAGGCACTTCAAATTGGTTATGTAAATATGGTTGTCTAGAATGCATTTGTTATGTTAATGCAAGAGTAATAGTAATTATTCAATTTATGAAGCATTTCAAAAAAATTGAATGGAATATAAGAGTAGATTTCTTTTGAATAATATTTGAAGATTATTTCTCATGGAAAATCCCAATTTAGGTGAGAAACCAACAATTGTAGCTTTGCTAGGATTTTTTCTAGTCACCTTCATTGATAATAGCTAAAAATATTGCTCGTACTTTATTATTGCAATTCTCTCAATTATGCTCCAACCTTCGATCCTAGATGAAGAAGATTATGAAACTACGTGAGGATTTTAAAAATGTGCCTTCGTAATCCATGTTAAAAGGAGGGAATTTAGTTCATGTATTTTCCATCCATTTTGTAGAACATTTCATCATTGCATTTTTTTGCATGGGTTGGTACCATGCTCGAAAAGGTGAATTGACCACATTGGAAACATGTTTCCTACATTCAATGAGATAACGTCAATGCTTTGCGACATGGGAAGATGGAAGGAAAATCTAATTGGTTACATGTTCAAAGCCCAACGCAGTTCTTTCTTGTTGTAGAACTTTTTCAGCTTTAAGCTCAAATAATTGCATGAAAATAGGCTTTGCAAGAACACACATCATTATTGATTCCTCCAATAGTTTCTCATATGAGAGATAGGATCCCCAATATTGTGATTCTTCATAGTATTTGTTTACCCAAATCATCTTCAATATTACTTGAGTAATCTCCTTTATCAACTCTTCAATGCCAAAGCATCGGACTTCTCTATAATTTTGTTGTGAAAAAACAATGCATGTAAATAATTCCAATCGTAAATGTAATTAATTCTCACACTTCTCATTCTCTCTCTCTCTCTCTCTATGTTTTTTTAAAATTACTGTCATTTACATAATTATGCAACGCTGAAAGGTTTTAAGTGAGTTGAATTTACCTTCGTTTGATTATGATGATATACAAATTTCTTGTTGAGTTTATCAAATGTCTCTACAACCTTTTCCAAATTTATTTATTACGTAGTATTTTTCATTATGAAGAGGATCTTGCCGAACAACATAAAATAAATCTTCTACATGTATTTGAACATGGATTAATGGAGGCCTTTTCGTTATGGATCTTTCCTAAGACCCATTTCATTCTGTATGTTGGAAGCTTGTGTTGCCTACATCCATCAAAGAAGGGGATTTTTTGTTTTGATTTTATCGTAAGGGATTCTGATCTGGTGATGTCTCTGGATGAAATTGAGCATCGTTCATTTATGGATGACGTTAATTTTGTGATTATGTGAGCATCGAGGAACAACATGCAAGCTCGAGAAGTGATGACAATGTCTTAAAAATTGAAGCAACTGTAATATTTAAATTTATGAAGATTTTTGCGCATTTTATTGAGAAATTAATGCGCTTTATTTAACAATTTTAAGTGAAAAATTCATGATTTGTGTTTTTTTACGCAAAGGAAATGGCTTCAGATTACAATGAACATTACTATAAGTAAAAATTGTATTTAGTACCTATTATATGATCACCCGCTTTTTTGTTTCACATTTTTTAATCAAAATTTTCTTCAAATTGGATTTTCTTTTAAAACCTCATGAGGGCACCCATGTCTTCTATAAGTTGTAATTATGTTGAATTGGGTAAAGTTTGTAATTGCAGAGAAGATAGCACAACTTGAATTTGAAGTCCAACGAGCAACTACCATATAAGACCAGAGGGGTTCAATCTTGGCATTATACTCTTTCATTAAAAACACGCTTGCACATATCTATTATTTCCATCACACTCAAATTTTAAAATAATACAAATGGTTTCTCACTTGAGTTCAACCTTCCAAGCCCATCTTCTTTCAAAAACAAAAGAGATCATTTTTTGGTACTCTCTGCTAACATCTTTAAATAGTTCTTCGCAATCGAGTTTATCAAGATGAGCGGTTAAATTGAGAAAGGTTTGTAGCTGCATAGAGGAAAGCACACCTTGAATTTGAGATTCTTCCATAGGAGTCCAACTCACAGCTTCTAGAGATTGCATCGAACCATTTATGCAATCATCAACTATAGTGCCCACATTTCCTAGCTTGAGCTTATCTCGTTGACTCTATACTCATATCGATTATTTGACATGGATTATGACACATTTTGATATTATGTTATGATATCTCGATCATTTGTGGATATGCACAATTTTTTGGGTGCGTTGCGCCAAACTAGCTTTGATTAGTATGATAGTACATTTCAATGGATGTTTTGATACTAACATGTCACTACGGGATTGACCTTATTGGATATATTGTGGACATATGGTTTTTTCACATATCCCGATGTTATGGATTATTTGTTTATTCAATTTTATCATATGATGGTCTGGATATATGTCGATTATATGTACTGCAATGGCTAACACATGGTGAATTTATGTGAAATTGTGCATGTTTCTCATTTACAATTCCATATTGATTATGTGTTAGCATAGTTAGCATGTTTATACTTTGATTGGTTTACTAAGTAGTTGATTTATACTTTTATTGGACATATGCATTTAATGTTTGCAATGAGTGTGTAGATTATAGGCACAAGAGAATGTGGGTTTTAGGGTGGCTACATGAATGTGCACAAGTGGCCCACAGGGTTGATTCTTAGCCATGTTAGTTGTATGAAGCCTTATTGGTTGCATGTATTGTTTGGGCACCATGAGTGACCCTTAGATTTGTAATATTGTATATTGTGTAAAATTAATTGTGTTTAGGTTGTTTAATTTTGTTAGAAAACTAGGTTGGGGGACCAAATGGTCCCCACTTGCATTAGGAATGTATTTGTTTGTGTTTGTTTAATGAATGGGGATTGGGGACACATAAACACCTTGAGTGGGTCCACATCCTCAACATATGTGTCCTCAAGTGCCAAACCCCAAATTGAGTTATTTTCGGCATTTTTAGAGAGTCTTTTTGGTTTTGGGAGTTCTCATATCATAAACATAAGCCCTTGGACCCTACCTATTAGGTAGGAGGCTTAATTTCATAGCATAAAGGGATTTTTCCTCCCATTTGGTATCTCTCTTTTCACATATAACGCCCACAAAGTTTCTAATCTCAAATAAACAAAACTAATAAAATAGTCAAGTTTACGGTAATAAATATATATTTTTGTTTTAAAATGGGTTTACAAGGTTAGACATTTCCAAAATTAATGAATTTCTTGGTTAAAGTATTTCCACATAAGCTTGTGAAACTTAATATTCAATTAATAATTAATAATTATTAATTTACTTCCGAGAAAATATTTATGATTTAAAGCATCTATTAAGCTCCATTAGTTTAATTAGTTTATACCAAGCACCAAGGTTACATTATTTTCTAACTCAAAGGTTTAATTGTTTTACCTAGCCACTAAGTGGCCCCATTCACCCCATTACCCATGTTATCTCTTTTAATTTAAAATACATTCCTATAAAATGTCTTCCACTTAAGTGAGGTAGGGTTTAATTTGGGCCATAGGATTGAATCTATCCTAGCCCTTAGATTTAGGTTTCCCTAAATTTCCTTATGGTTCTCTTTTTAATTTCTATTTTCCCCAAACAACCTCATTTTCTCTTTTCTTGTTTGATTTGTTTAATGTAAAGATCCTACAATGGATCTATTTTGTTATTTAATGAATAAAAAATCTTGTTTTTTGAGTTCAACAATTGAGGAAAACCCCATTTCATTAAATAAATGGATTTATTTTTCATACACATTTGGGTGCCATAAAGAGATTGGAGAGCTTAACAACTTACATTCGATTCATTTCTAGTTTCTTGAAGTTTCCTTCTAATGGTCTTAAGCTTAGATTTCACTTAAATTTTAAATTGGGTTTTCACTGTTTGAAAATTTTATTTTTCCATAAAAAGTGACGGAACCGCTGCCCTACATAGGTTGGCACTCATGTGACCACCGCTCGGCTAGAGGGCGGTTCATTGATCACCACTCTATGTTGGGCAGTGGTTCTGAAATCCCCATTTTGCACAGGGTGACAATTCTATTCCCCGAAAACAGAACCTTCAAATAATGAATTTTTTAAAAGTTTTCAACTTAAGTTGGTTTTTAATGCAATAATAATTTTAATGAGGGTTTCTTCCATTCATTGGTTGGTAGAGTGATAACATTTCTAGTTTCATACTCAAATTACATAACATCAACTCATTCTCTATTCTTTCCTTTGCAATAAAATGTAAAATTGAGTATAACATTAACTACAATTCATTCTCTTTCACATATTCAATTTTTCCAACAAAAACAAAAATAACTCAATAACACTTCCTTTCAATACATATTTCTCTTCCAAATATACATATATATCTATATTGTAACTTTAAATACATACAACTTTAGGAGAGTTTCATTTCAAGACAACTAAACAACTTAAGTTTCCCTTTCACTATAACATTACAATACAAATATGAAAACAACAAGTTTCCATATCATTCTTTTACAATACAAGGACTTCAAATCCATTTCTTTCACTAAGACTAGTCCTTTCCAACAAGGTAAACAACCAAGAGTTCTTTCTACATTCACTAAATCACTTCAACTTGAAATAAATGAAATATTACAAAACTTTCTTTCAAACATACAAATGTTACAAACTTCCACTCAAAGTGGGAATAATAATATGATCAATTACAACATAGAGATTCTTCAACAAGGTCAAAACACAAGTCTTATTTTCATGTCTTCTCCCAACTTGTAGCTTCAATCTTACATTCTTCAATCTTTCAAAACTTGGATCACAATAAAAAGAAAGGGGTAATACGCAATGCTCTCCGCCCAAAATTTAATTGAGTAAGAGGAGAATCCATCCCCTTATTTCCATTCAACCCCAACCAAATAACAATGAGGGATCTTGAGCAACATTTGACAACTTTTTACAAGAATGGCTTCCACAAAAACATACAATCCATAAACATTCAACACATCCAAATGGACATACTAAAAAATATTTACAACTTTCTCAAACAACGGATTGATATCAAACCAAAAGGAGAAAGGAATATGGGAACCACATCCTTTTTCCTCCCAAGTGAAGTAGGAGTTTCACCCAAATCCTCCATGTGTACAATACAAACAACAAAACATCCTTATCTCTCCCCTTGCAAGTATGTAAAATTATGTCCATGTTTTCCTTTTCACTCCTCATAGGTGAAACTAACAATAACTATCCCTCAAAAATGCATGCCTCACAACTCCCTTTTCCCTCTCCAATGGTCCTATACATCCATCTTCCACCCCCTTATAAAGGAAAACTACCCAACCACACAAAAAAACACATTCACAACACCGATACAATATTCAACAAGCACAATTTTCACATATAAAAACATAAATAAGAAGATAACAAAGGTGGAGATCCTACCTCTCCATCAAGCTTCCAAGATTCTTCACTCCAACAAGATTTTTGACACCTTCAAGCCAAGCACACTCCAAAAGCAACTCCAACAAGCTCCCAATTCCAAAAGTGTAAAAGAAGAAAAATAAACAAGTAACCCAAAATCCATCAAATTCAATCAATAAATAGAAATGGGATGTGAGGATGATGAGGTGGCTCCATGTAGGATACCACTTCATCATTCCTCCATTCCAACACATAAGTCAAACACCATGCCCAAGACAATAAATGAACATGTAAGACTTATGACATGCCCACATGACACTCTAACTTGCACACCATGCCTACCAAGGACAAATTAATTGTGGTAAGTAGGAAAGTGCAATTATTTTCACTTTTTACACTCCAAAATTTATAAATATGCCTAAAATTAATCCCCATACCATAGATATAGTTATTGGGTTAATTTAATAGGCATGGGACAAACTTAGCTTGTCCTGAAGCCTCCAAAAGCCTCCCAAGTCAAAATTTAAATTTTGAAGTTGGGGAAGTGTACACATCACAAAATCCAACACAAATCCAACTTACATCCACAAGATTTCAAGGACCATCTACCCTCATAATTATCCAATTGTCACATCCTTATTTTAGTTAACAAATTAAGTTGGATTAGCTAATTAAGAAACATTAATAATTACTAATAAAGTGTTTAAAACTTCCCAAGAATTAAATACACATAAGAAAAAATAAAACACACACAAAATTAAAAGAAGGGAAACCATAGCCACACATGTGAGATCAGCCCCCATGGGAAACCATCTAATAAGGATTGTAATAACACCACATTAACATTAGAGACAAGTTTTCAAATTCGTCCATGTTGTAAAACACTCGACATCTTTTCGTGGTTGGTACCTGTCCCCTCTCAATGTATGTGATAAAAATATCCCTACAATACAACGGAATACCTCTTTGGCCTCATGTTCACATTAACAACATCAAGAAATAATATATATACATAAAAATCAATAATCGTCATCCAAAATTAAGTAATTTTATCATCTATCAACATATCAAATAATTTGATTCTAACATTCATGAGATTATAATTCTACTCAAAACATCAAGAGTATAATGTGTTAGTATAAAATCCAAATAATGCAAATCAACATATATCGGGTTGTCTACCAATGCCATCTAGTGTCTCATAATCAAAACGTGAATCACAACATATTAATAGTCCAACTATTTACATAGTCTACCATCTAGGGTTCATTTTAAGAAGACCCTTCTGAAAAATTACTTTTGAATCATTGGTGAATCTCATAAATCAACTTTCGAATAGTGGTGAATTATTGAAAAAATGTTTCATGGAAAAGGTGATTTCACAGAGCATTTTTCCCTCATTTCTTCACAATTTTGGCTGAGTAGGTTGGACGGGGTTAGACGGGTGGTTGGACGAGTGGGAGTTGGACAGGAAGGGGTTAGATGGGAATGGGTTTGGTAGGAAATGGTTGGATGGGTGGATTGGACAAATAGGAGTTGGACAGGTGGGGTTGAACGGGAAGGGGATAGACGGGTAATGTTTGGTCAGGTTGGTTGGATGTGTGAGGAGTTAGATGGACAAGGGTTGGACGTGGTGGGTTGGATGGGAGGGTTGGACGGGTGGGTTGGACGAATGAGGGGTTAGACGGCGTGGGTTGGGCATTGTTACCAATGTATTTAATGTTCATTAATGATACCCCTGGGCCCTATAAATATTGTTTCAAGGTTATTTTTTCACTTTTATCCATAAATTTCTAGTGCTATGAGATCTCCAATTTTACACCCAAATTTAAATTCTCCTAATTTCAGCAATGGCCAAGTACTCACATCTTTCCTAAACCCAAATTTCAATACAAAAACCTTATGTGCCCACATTTTTAGATCTATTAAAAGCCCCAATTTAACACCGATACATCATTTCTTGATTACCTACTCGCCTCTTACAATGAAAATGATGGAAAATTTTCCATTCTTGTCGTGCATCCAAAATGTCATCAAATTTCTTTTTCTATTAAACTTGAGGATGTGCATCGGTTAACAAGTTTACCTTTCGAAAATAAGTCGCTGTTACTACAAAGGTTGTCCTTACAGATGAAGACAAAAATTTTTTGGAGTCTCATTACAATGTATAGGTTGATGGTAAGTTTATTATTTTCAAATAATTTTTCAAATAATTTTTTTCTTAACATTACTCAACCACACAAAGGATCTAACGTTTCTTTTCTATAATTGCAGCTCCTCTTAATCATTCATCAAGAGGCCTTCTTCTACAAGGTATTACAAACAAATTCTTTATTGTAGTTGCTTCACTTTTTCAGGCCAGGATTTTATTACAGGGAAGATGTGTAGACATTCCCTATTAGGCATATTAGTCTTTATTACGTGAGACACTAGCAGTCAAAAATTTGATTGGTGCGCAATTATTTGTCCAACAAAATAAAATCGAGATATCTCCCATGCTTGCAAAGCCAATCAAACCGATAAATTGGGGATTTCATTTTCTTGTTGCAATTTTATTCTTGCTTTCTATAATGAAGTGTACTACTTAATTGATGTAGCATAATATTCCTACTATAATCAATGATAAGATGATTGGTTTTACTCTCGAACAACAATAGGTAACAATTACTTTTACTGTTTACTTGTTATAACGATTTCAATTTGAATATTTTAAATAAAATAATAATTGTATGATTTTATTTTTCAGGGAAAAATTATAGCTATAAAGATCTCATAAGGAGGTAATTACTAGAGGTAAAGCCCCCAGGAGGTCTTTGTTGATCCCGACATGGATTCAAAGAGAATCAACACCAGTAAGACCTCACCAAAAGTGACCTAGGGGGTTGATATGCACAACATGTTTACCATCACATTTAACTACAAGTATGAATAATGAAGTTATATTTATATATAAATTACAAATTTAAACAATTACTATAGATTATGTATTCTAATATTTCTACTAATCTTTTCTACATATATTATATTCAAAAACTACTGAGATGGATGATGAAGATCAGGACTCATTTAGGGTGTGGAAATAAGAATGTCATGATTTTTTCTCTGTCTATGCAAGGTATATTAGATGGTAGTTTGATTTTCATGTTCTTTTTCCTTACAATTTTTAGCATTTTCAAAGCCTAACCATTATATTATAACAATTTGTTGTTTTCTTCATGCAGTAATATGGCTTCTTGTGTCATTTTTCGCTTTCAAGGAGGCCACCAATCCCTCCAACATGCCAAGTACAAACACAAAGGAGGACTTCAAGAAATATTATTAGGATTCCTACAGAGCCAATAGGAACAGTTCATCCTGCTACAACTAAATTTCCCGTGTTGTCACTAGGTGATGTTTTAAGTGTAACAGCCACACAACTTTTCAACAACATCGCCCGTGATGAGGAGTATTTAGGATTTGATAGTAGGGATGCAGAAAAGGGTAACTATTTTGACACCCATGACATGGTTCAATCTACTCCACCTCAACAAAAAAAAAAAAAAGTGCATGGAATACAAGGAAGTGAATCTCCTCCTCTCCCAAGGGTTGTTCCACAAACAAATGATGAAAAAACACATTTTATATTAGAAAATCTGATATCATATAGCATGGGGGAAACAATTCAAGAGGTTGTAATGTCTGATGTGGATTTGGTGCGGTCTTGGGAGAGGAGAGCAAAAATTTTGATAAAAGAAATAAATACAAGATACCATAATCATGCTCAAAGGCATTCATTCTTTACTTTGCCATAGAGAGCCAACTAGGATGGCATGATGTTTTGCTAAACAAAGCTCAATCAGGGACAATTTCATATAGTAATGATTACTATGATGAAATTGTGGACATAATGATAAACAAATTGGAGAATCTCAATGTTGAAGCACAGGCTTACTACAACAAATGGTCTAAAGACAAGACTAATGTTTTAATAGAAAATGCAAAAAAAGAGAGCTATTGTGAGTGGGCATTTACTTTTACATGAAAAACTAAAAATTGTCTGATATTATAACCACTCCAATATATTTTTCATATTATCTTGATAGAGTAAAAATTTAATATTTCTATTTTACAGAAAAATATGAAAATTTAAAGAAAGAAGCAACTGTTTTTGAAGCACATTTGAAGAATGCCCGCAAAATCTTGAATTCTTTTATACAGTTGAAGGAAAAACTCATTGTTATTAATAAACAAAATAATACATTGAGAAGGATAATAAAGGAGCATAATATGGATCCAGAAGTCTTACTGAAGGAAAAGACAGATGCAAATGCAACACTTTTGTTTGTAGGAGATGTAGTGAGGGAGGAGCTGAATATACTAGAAAATATCAACACTGCAGCAGGAGATCTTCAGGCATCAGGAGTTATTCCTCCATCTCTTACGCAGGAAAAATAAAAACCTTCACCTACATCATAAAATTTGATAAGTTAGTAAAGTTCACCATGTGACAGGTGTGTTGTCACAATTCCGACATTGATGTAGAAATTAAAAGATATTGGCCAGCCCTTTTTAGTTTTTATTCCATGTGGTAGATGTAAGGACAACTATGATTTTGAATCATATCTAGAAAATAGGATGACCTCGTAATGTGTCCTTATATGACGAGAACTTGTTCTAAGCTTTGAGATGTTATAACAACCCCTTTTTGAATTGTATTGCCGAAAATGCTTTATGAATTTGTAAATTTTCATAAAGTAATGTGCCATGTTGGTGCTAAAATTAGTCTCGCCCTGTTTGTCATTGAAATTCCTCAGTTTGCGGCCTCTATCATGTTTTTATCTCCCTGTATTGATGCTTGAAGACTCTATCCTCCATTTTCTTGCCATGATTAGTCCCTTCCTTGGTCAAGGATCACTTAAAATTCTAGAATTTGTTTTTTCGTTCCTCTGTCCATATGAAATAGTCTATAACTTGGGCGTAAAACTTAGGTTTTTCCTTTCCTTCTGTTTTCCACAGCCATGTTTTGTTGTCCCTATCATTCGTGTCCTAAATATCTCGTTGAAATGTGATTGGATGTGGCTTGGAGGATCACATTTAGGCCTTATATCATTTACAAACTCTCTCGTCAGTGAAGAAAGATTCATTTCTAGGCTCAAATGGTGTTTTTCCTACATTTTACAAATTTTGACAGTGTGTTTTTCCTTGTCAAATTTAAATCTAAGCATCAATTGAAACATGTGCGCTTTTGTTTGTATGAGACTTGGCAGGCACTTTGAAAATTATAAGGCTCACTTTAGACTCAAATATTGTCCACGTGGAGGGTCGGTGCTCATTTGAAAATTTGTCTTTTGGTTTAGCCTTGGATTGCACCGAGGAGACATGTGGAGATTTCCGCCGCCTCCTATACTTAGACAAATTTTTAATGCATCCTGGTATAGTTTTGGTAGACCATAGACACATGGAGGTTGGTGCTCATTTGAGGATCCGCCTCAGGGTCCCACCTTAAAAATTGTGATAGGGAGACATGTGGAGGCTTTCACCGGCTCCACTTTGTACTTAAAATTTTCAAAGCAATTTTGAAAGGCTTGGGACACGTGGAGGGATTGCGCTGTTTGGGGACCAGCCCCTAAGTTTTATTTTGAAGAAATTCCATAAGGACACTTGGAGGCTTCCGCTCACTTTGCCCTTTTCTTGGAATTTTCAACGGCAAAAGAAAAATGTCTTGGACCGTAGACACATGGCGTCTTCCACTGAACCTTCAAGTTGTTTGAAAAACTCTGCTAGAATGAGACACGTGTTGAGCCCGCGCTTGTTTGGGGTCTCTACTTTTGGGGACCATCTCAAAATGTGCCATTGAGACACGTGGAGGCTTCCGCTGGCTCCTTTTTATACTAACACTTTTCAAAGGCCAAAAGACATTTTCTTGGACCCGGGACTTGTGGAACACCCACGCTTGTTTGGGACTTGCCTCTATGCTTCTACTTTGCGGTAGCGCCAAGGAAACATGTGAATGACTATTATATAAAGTGGAAAAGGGTAGAATCAACTGTTCTTGTGTATTGTGTCTGCTTTTTCCACCATTTTTCTCCAAGACTCTAGGAGACATGAATACGCATTGTTTTTCATTGTTCTTTGATGAAATTCCTTGTCATCTCTATTTGTAAAGTGCCATTTGATGGTTTTAGAACTTAATTTCGAGTCCAAGGATTGTTATGGTCGATATTATTAAGTTGGAATTGCTCAGGAACTTGCAAAAATGGGAATTACCAGAGGAGATGGATGTGGGGCAGAATTTTAGAGGAAAGAGAGGGGAAAAGGATGAAATGATGAAAGTAGAAGCGTAAAAGATGAAAAAGGTGTTGCCTCGAGAGCGCTAAAAAAGGATTACTGTCGGATCCAAATATGCAAAGCTTCGGAAAATGATTAAAAAGGGGATTTCTCACATGACGAATCGGAATGATTATAAGGCCTCCCAAAATGTTGTGGCATGGCATCCTAGTCATTAGTGGAGAGCCCAAGAAATGTGATCTGTTCACAATTGGTCCACTGGTAACTTTCGGATCTAATTTGTTAATTGTCATTATCTGGAAACAATTTGGTAACAAGATAAGGTCCCTTTAATATTCTTCTCATTTGGGGAAAATTGAGTGAGAAAAATGTATAAATGCAATTAGAATACTCTCACAAATGGTCAGGGGTTTAATTATTAAGAGAAAATTTGAGAAATCCGTCTACCTGAGACACCAAGCCAAGATACCCTATTATTTTCTTTTGTGCTAGATTTTCTATCATGTCAAGTTGGTTACTGGATGTATAGCCATTATTGAACACCGATATTTCTATGGAAGCTTTCCCTTGTTGATGAATCTAAGCAATTTTAAAATTAATTTGTGTCCAATCTCTAGCAATTTTTGTTTGCTTTGTTTCAGAATGTCTCCAAATAGTTTCTTTCATTCCTATTGTAATATTACATTGAAATATTTGTGAAATCACACAGGATCTCATCCTTGTGACAGTTTAATGGTTTTTAAAATTTCATTTCAAGAAGATCCTTCATCTTGGATGAGATAAACATATTTAAAATCAATTCACTATCATTTTTTGATAAAGATTGTCTCAGAAATCTTCGGTGTACCTTACGCGTGATTGATCGAGACTTTGGTGTTTAATTGAGTATTTCAACTCAAAACTTCATGTTAGAGTTTCAAAGATTATGTGAAAACGTGCTCATCTGGGCCTCCATTGAAGAACACCTTTTGGTTGAAGGAACGTCTCAACTATTCTGAAGCTTTCTATTGTTGAGTTGTTCACTGTTGTGAAGTCCCTTTAAAGATCTGGTATAATCAACTTTATCCTGCTTCATCTTCCACCAAAATTATTCAAAAACCATGAATCCACCCTGAAATACCCCTGTTTTCCTGTGTATCAACAAAGGAACAAAATCTACTTACTAAAATATGAAGAACAATCAAGATTTCTTAGTGTCTTCAGTAACCTTAGCCTTGTGTTGAAAGTATCTCCATATTTTAGAAATGAAAA